>JANVCC010000020.1:49270400-49668945 GCA_025345505.1 Todiramphus chloris collaris
AAAAGAAAAGAAAAGAAAAGAAAAGAAAAGAAAAGAAAAGAAAAGAAAAGAAAAGAAAAGAAAAGAGAAGAAAAGAAAAAAGAGAAAAGAAAGAGAGGAGAAAAGAGAAGAAAAAGTGCCAACTCCTAGAATCTCAAGAATTTCAGTGTTCCTTACCTTTTAGCTTCTAGTCCACAGAGTTATAGAGAAAATCCTGGAAACATGATCCCTAAGTTATTTTTGCTTAAAAATATTATATTTTATTTTATTTTATTTTATTTTATTTTATTTTATTTTATTTTATAACTGTCTTATAAGTAAAGACAGTTACATGACCAGAAGCTGTGGTCATAACATTGCAAAGCTCAACTTGTGATTTAAGAACCACTAGAAATCACAAGACTGTAGATCACTCCCCTGTATATTCTATAGGTTATGATCAAATCACTAGAATTATCCCATCCATATATTATTTATTATGTATATTTTTCTGCCTGGAAAGAACTTCCATTGAAACTTTTTTTTATTTTTTTAAACAGATACAATGAAAAAAAAAAAATTACTTCTAAAGATACACATAATTCTGCTGAGGAATTCCCTATGTACTAGGCTACTTTAGACACATAGACCAGCCAATTCAAACTGTCTTACACATATACAGTTGCACTACCAAGTACTGTGAAAGTAATTCATGATCGAGAGGCACACTCAACGCCGACAGTCCACTTTTCACCTAGTTTTGTGTTCTAACGGACATCTGCCTTGTGGGAACTGCAATCCGTACACAGTAAGAACATTTGTTTAAAGTAGAGAAATGACAGATTTTTAACATCCCCTGTGGCTCAGCAAACAAAATGACTCTACGCTGGTACTTTGGAACCCCCTGGATTTTGCAGTTTGTAGGAAGTCTATTGCATCCTTCTCCAGAAAGTACTAAACTAACAACCCTGCGTGTTTATTCCTGTCAAGTAGTAGCTGGCAAGTGAGAAATACACTTCAGTATGCAATGCCTTTTACTGATAATATTTTACATATAAAGCCTATATTTTTACATTAATTTAATTGACCAAACAAATCAATATGGGAACAAGAACATCAGTTTGCATGTTTCAGCATAATGTCCTAGTAAACAGGGACCTGCACATACAGACCCAAGCAATGTTAGAAACCAAAGCTTAGCCTGGAGAGTCTCACACCATTTCTAAATCTTGCAAGCCACTCACAACATTTATAAAACAGTCAGCAAACAATTTGCCTTTATGAGTTTATTTCCTGGTGTTGTAAGAAGACTATTTTTTACCCTACAAAAAGAGAATCACAGACTGTGGGCAAAGGTACCTGATGTGAGGCACAGCCTATATCTACTGGAGCAGTATTTGCAGGGTGCAGATTAGCAGCTTCACTTAGTTTGAACCCTGCTGTGGAATGTACTGACAAGAATCAAGCTTGAGATAACGGGAGCTGTAAGAGTCTCTCGGGGTCTTGGGGCATAGATAAAGCATGGAGCAAATGCCTTCAGATGCTTTAAGACTTCCTTGTTCCAGAAGTGTTCTTTCAGGACACTTCACTAGGGATGACTGACTTCTCCGGTTGCTATGAGCAAGACTACCTGTGTGCACAACCTGCTTTTTTCCTAGGTGGATGGTGTGAGCTACAGGTGATCTTGCCAGGTTTCAGTGCTATTTATCTTCTCCAGGCTGTCTGGATTAAAAATGACCCTGTGTGTATATTAAAGTCCCTTTTTCACCTGGCCACACCAGCTTTAACAATCTCTACCACTTACTGAAACTTTCACTGCAATTGATTTGGGGGTTTTTCTCTACCTTGAAATTAGAAGTATATTCTCAAATTTACAGTGTATTTACATGGGAGAAAAATATCATGCTAATTTATGCCTGAACCCTGCAACTGCTTTCACATGCACTTGCCTTTACTAGCATACCATTCCCTGGAATGAGTGGATTCCAGCAAGCTGGTGGCAGTGGCAGCAATCTGAAGCCTGCTTCAAACTGTTTGCAGCATCAGGGCTTTCTCCTCCTGGAATGCATCATTGTAAAGGAGCACACTTTTCAAATAAGGCATCTGCATTCAGGCACTGACACTCACTGGAGAGTCTTAAATGCTTCTTTTATGTAACTAAAGGTCAAACTGAATCTCCAAATGTGGAATTTCTGACATCCAATTAAGTAGCCCACATTAAAAATTGGGCCAGTGTTTAATTATGCTTGGAGAATACGTGAGTTCAGCTGAGACAATTCACACTCACCTCATGTGTTTCTCAGTGTTTTCGATGGTGGAACTGAATAAATATTCTTTTGCTCCACAGATGCACTGGATCAAGGTTGAGCTTGTTACACATAAAAAATAAATCAGATCATATTTCCTTGACTTCATTTTTCCAGCTTTGTCATTCTGTCTAGGAGCATACTGCACGGTTAAGCCAGGCATGGCTATGCATGTTAATAACCCTTGGAAAACTATGGATACTTGTGTGCAAAATCCTTTTTGTTTTTTTTCCAAAGAAACAGTCAAAGTGCACCTGATGAAAGATACTTTTCTTTCTCTCTTTCTTTTTTTTTTTTTTTTTTTTAATTAAAGCCTGTGTTTCAGAAACCCTAAATAGAACCAAAACTCTGGTGCTGCTTTTCAAATCAAAAGGACAGTACAGTCTTCACATGATATGGCTCCTGGCCAGTTGTTTAATGCTTGCAGGTCAATAGACAACAAACCCAGATTCTGCTGAGTAATTGACAAACCATGTATCAGGCACAGGAAGGGAACAACTGTGCTTTCTTTCACCTAAGATCCTCTGTTGAATCCCTGGGCTCTCAGCCCCTTTTTATTTTATCATTCACAAATGTCTACCTTGAGCTCCCTTCAGGCACAACAGACTAACTGCATGCCTGAAATAAAATGAGACCCCTGGTAAGCGGTGGGTGTCTCTGGTCATTCAGAAGCCAGGCCAGCTGTTCATCATGCTCCTTGAGTTCTGTCTGCCAAAGAGGTCTAGATCCACTGCTCTCAGTTTAAATCGTTTGTGGATGAATGAACAAGAACTTCCTCCAAAATATTTTTTATTAATGGAGTCATGACACCAAATGTCAGTGCATCACCAAAAAGTCAATAAAATCCAGTAACCTACTCTAGCTTGTTTGTCAGTTGTCTGTGTTTTAAGGTAAATATCTCTTTGCAAAAACAAACGTTAAAAGTTTTTGCACAAAAATGTTCCCCAAAACACCAACAAAGAAGTAGCCTTCCTTTTATTATGTTTTTTTTTCCCAGATTATTCACTGCATGTTTAAAAGCAACAAACCTACTGGTTAAGGGAAGATTTCTGCTGAAAGGCACCTGAGAAGAGTAGAGAACACTAATACCAACAGGACCCAATGCCTGCTACTGCCCAGGAAAATCACTGGATTATTTCACCCCTTCTGTCCACTCCCAATCATGGCAGTCATAAAGGGAAACAAACAACACCAGACCACCAACCAACACTGCAACCCCTTACTATAACGTGATATGCCTCAGAATAGATACACCAGCACTGAAGTGGCATAAGAAGCTACTAATATTTCAGTTTATATTATTGTCCAGATTCTTGGAGATACTGCCTCTACTATATCATAACAGTAATACCTTGTAATTCACTCCAGTGAAGTTGCAGCAAAGTCCAGCAACATAAGCACAGAGGTTTCAACTCTTTCTGTGGCCCTAAGACACTACACAGTGACATAAAGCTATCTCTGTGCATGCTGCTTCCATTAATGCTGAATGGGTAACTGTCATCTGGAAGAGCAGTGAAGACCTGGTGAAGAATCTAAGAGTGTGTTCTGAGTACATGTGTCCAGTCAACGCTGAGTTATGCCTTGTGGTGCAAAGACTTAATGATTCATAGTCCTTCAGTGATGAGCACTGATTGTCTGAGTGGCTAAACCCTGATATTTATCCATGAGTTTGATGCCCACCTTCTTTGAAGGAGACACTGAGTAGTTCCAATAGCATCACACACAGCTGTTTCCACCTGCTTTTATTAGCCAGGAGAGCTGCTGTTCTAACAGCTATTGCTTTCAGTGGTCTTTTTAGGGGTTTCTAACCTTTGTGGTGTTTCATGGTGCTAAGCATAAGGTGTGAGGACTGTGCCCACCTGATAGTCTCAGAGCAATAGAATTACTTTCCAAATCTAGCTCCAACAGGGAACATGGATAGTTTTGCAAAGATGCAGAGTTCGGATCTTTAGTTCACTTAGTCTAAAGGAAATAACCTTCCCTGTATGGTCTGTGGGAAGTAGATCCCTCCTAGACTTCCTTTCTTCCTACTAGTGTTTGTACTACTGGAGGAGAAGATCAGAATAGAAAAACATCAATTTCTTCCCCTCAAAGGTTCTTGAAGAATGTTGTGAGGATGCGACCTTTCAACAAGGACCGTCCTATCCACATAGCACACATGTGAATGTGTAGCAAAGTAAAAGGAGTAAAAAAAACAAACATGTGAAATAAAGGAAAACCAGTCAAAACCAATAAATGCTTGTGTTCGAACATTGCTGATAATTGCAACATGCAGAACACAAGAGACGGACAACAAAAGCTGGGGTTTGTGTCTAAGCTTTTCCTTTACCTCAAGAGACAAACTCTCACCTGCTTGCTGATCTGCTTCCCCCACAATTCCCATTTTTTCAATAACACGTAGAATTGTGTCTTTAACAAGGTCAACAAGGTACAAAGGGCACAGGTAGAGGAGTTCTAACTTTAGGTCACAATGATTTCTGTCAGGAAAATTACTTCAGCTTTGGAAACACAAATGCATCTTCAAAGATTTAAGGGAGAGCTGCTGTTTCTGCATGTTTGTTTCTTTTCCTTGTGTGACACTGAGAAATGTGATTCCTCTTGTAACGGTAGGAAAATTCCAGTATCCATCATTTTGAAGGATTACAGTCAGTGCCATTACCTTGTAAGTGCACTCCTAGTCTAAATTACATTTTCTCTTAGGGCACTCTGAAAGTGAAACTGAGCATGAGACTTGAAATTAAACTGGATTGGGAATGGAAAGCCTGGGGACCCTTCCTCTTTCCAAAAGTCACTGAAGCCATTTTACTTTGCAACAGCACTGTATAATATAGTTCCATTGGCCTGGAAGACAAAGCTCAATTTGTTTGAGTAGCTTGGAGAAATGGAATTGTTACGACTTACAAAGGTAAGTCAGAAGTTCTTTTTAGCTTGATGTTCAAATGCCAGTTTTCACCTCCCTTATGTTAGTGTTTCAGGCCTTCTATATACTTCTGAGCAATTTCATTTGCATAATGCTCTGCTGGCTTTCTCCAGAATTAATCAAGTACAACCATCATATCTATTTCTGCACACATGTAGGGCCTAATACATTTTTCCATCTTTGACATTTTTCATAGAACTGAGATTGAAAACCTAACGTTTCATTTCTAAAATAAACCGCAGACAAGATTTTCAAAAGTGCCTCAGCATTTCTGCTCTCCTTGAAATCAGCACTTGAAAATTCAGCCTTTCCTGTGATTACAAGCAAAACCATAAAAATGTAAGCTGATGCAATCTCATCTTCTCTGTCTGGTTTGAAACAACGTCTGAGGGTTGTGAACTTCCCATCTCTCATCCTAGAGGAGTATATCTGAAACCAGAAGATGACAGCCTGCGTCAACATTGTTAACTCTTCCACAGCTGTCAGCAGAAATGCTCAGCTGAACTTCTGTAGTCTGCCATTTGTTTTCCTCAGTGCCATAAAAAAAAAAAACCCAGTTAAAACCTAATATGTACCCAGTATCTTTCTGCACAACTCACTGGAAAGAGTGGAGTAGCTCATACAAATTACAGCACAAGGGAACTGAAAACACAAAAGGCAGCTGAGAGCAGTCGAGCTCCTCTAATCTCCAGAACACCTCCACAATGGCATTTTCCTCCTCTTCCAAACAATCCTCTTTGCTGCCACCATGCCCCAGCCTGATGCAAGGGCTATGCAAAAGGTTCTACAGTAGAAAATCAGATAGAAAATCTCTCTGAAAGAGACCACAAAAACCTTATTTCCTACCAACCCCAAGCTCTTAAATCAGACAGGAAATAAAAATAACTGAAAGACATTTATTTGAAGCTCTTTCATTTTAAACCAAGTTTACAATTTATGTAAGCAGAAGACAGAACTCAGGGGGATGTTGATGTTGGCAATAATTGATGCAAAACTGTTGTGCTGGGAAGGCACCACTTCGACCAAGGACAGCAGAACTCTAACACACTCTATTAAGCAGCTGAGCAAGAGTTCTTGGTGCTTTTCCTCAAAAATTACATAGCTACTAGTTGGACTATGTAAAGCCACAGTTTTGTCCTCGGATGTACTCTCCCTAGGATTTTAGAAGTTCACAGGCTATAAATACAATTACGTCAGTATACTTCTTCCTCTGTTTGGAAAGAAAATGTGGTATTGCTGAACTGCCTTGTTCTCAGGTTGCCCAGATGACTCTTATGCCATTCTTGCTGCCTCTTACTCAGCTGACACGGTGCCACAATGGTAGCATTAGAAAAGTTTCTGCTGTCATACTAAAAATAATTTCACAACCTCAGTCTAGGCAGATTTACAAGCAGTTAACAGTCCGATAATTTCAGTAGATCACATATTTGGTAGGATTTTGGAAACATAATCTATTTGTTTTCATTTTCACTTTTTCCTTGTTTTTTTCTATCATTTACTCTCGCCAACAAGTGTGTTGAAATGTAAAGGAAATCTATTTTATGTACTGTTATAGCTTTTTCAAACCACAGCCATCAAGTAAATATTTGCAGATATTCTGTGGTTTAATTAGTTGGCTGTGTTCTGCTTAAAGCGTGTGCATAACGTTGGTCTATTGGCAGAACACCACCACTAAGGAATGCTTTTGTTTCTTCTCTTTTGTGGATGTGATATTTGCCATTATCTGGTATATAAGATTAGGAGTGTTACATGAATATACTGATTTTGGCATTGAAGTTTGGAAGTAACTGTGTAGATCCTCTTCATCATGTTTCTATGGTTATTCATAAATATTATGGCAAACCTCAGTCGATATATGCCATTTGCAAATGAAATATACCTTTTTTCAAGTTGCTGAAAGCTGTTTTCTTTCAAAACGCATTTCAGAGTACTCAGAGAAATTCAGTCAGCTCCGTATTAATGTCATTTAGAGGATGCCCAATGCAAACACAGTTATTGGGTGCCAGTGTGTTCGTATTTCGACCAGTACACCACTTCTATGCACTGTTTACTGGGTTTGTAGGGGAGGACAAGTGGGAAGAGTGGAAAGGCTGCTATAATGAAATTTAAGATAAATGAAATTTAAAGTCCTTTGGCAGTGTCTTTATTCTCTGAAAAATTAGTGCACTGTCTGGAAAATTAAAGGAAATCTGATCTGTAACTCCACTGGAAACCACTTGTCATCTATTGTCCAGATATGAGAAATGTTACTTTTCCTCTTCCACACAGGCTGCAAGTAGCAATCCATCTGAATGCTTTGTGAGGACTGGAAGGCCAATAGATACCAAACACAAGCATCAAGTCTGGCTTCCTGGATGAAACAAGCCATGGAATTTCAAATCCTATAACTCCTGTTCCAGCAACAGGCACGGTCATCAGAAAGAAATCCATTCTTGATTAAAAAATTCCCAGTGATGGAGATCCACTATGTTCCTGGATAAATTTTTCCATACTTGTTAAATAACCTCATTGTTCAAAATGCAACCTTACTCCTACTTTGAACAGATCTATTTGTTGGCTCGTTACACCTTCATCTGTCAGAATAAACTCCATAATTACAGTCTTTTGACAGTTAGAATGTTGCACACTGTGAACAAGGTATTTCTCCTCAATGAGACAAAGAGTTCCTCCTGAACTACTTTCATGTTTTGATGTAAAGGAGTGTTATTTATTTACTCTTCTTTATTTTGCCTTTTAAATACTTGGTGTACAGAACTAGTCTGCATACAGAGACTGTGTCATGCTTTACCACAAGGATAACTGCTATCTGGTTTAGTTTTTTCTGCCTTTAATATGATCATTACTATTAATATTATTTTAAGAGTTAAGAACCCCTCCATATGCCTTCACCTCCATCAACCATGACCTCCAATGGAACTGAAGCAGATGAAATACTAAGATGAACAGTCAGCATGAAGATCTTGTTCATAGATATCAGAATGATATGAGACTTGCAAACATTTGATCCTATCTCCAGGGGCCATCACTCAATGTAAGAATACCCACAATCTACTCAGTACTCTGTATCCATTCCTGTTTAGAAATTAAAATTGCAAAAGCAAGAAGAAACTGTTCATTTCCCCAACCTTTTGGACAGGAATAGAGCTGAGCAGTAAAACAAATTTCTTGGAAAACCTCCATCTCTTTTCTTTTGTTTGTGGGTAGCTTGAGATATTCTCAGATTTATTTGAAAGGACTTGTGAACTCCTGCCATTTCCCTCCCAAAAATAACTTACGAGAAGTTTGCTGTTAACATTTCATTATTTAATTTATTACACTGCATTGTGTAAGCTGTTTACAAAAATTAGTCATTACTTTTTCTGTCCCATCACTGGTTACTCCGCAAAGGTCAAATCAGGAACTTTACGCAGAAATAAGAAATGTTTCAGCCAGTGCTTTAGTAGCCATATATAAAACAGTCTCCCTGTGAATGTTACAGAGTAAGTATCAGAGAAGAGCTCTGACAGCAGGAGGCACATGTTTTGGTGTGGGATCACAAGTTCAGGATGAAAAGAGACAAGCAGTAGAGCTCCATACACAACTGCTAAACAAAATCCTGCTTCTTCCAGCACCTTCCTGGTTGCTGCATCATATATTGTTAACTACACTATAAATATTCTTGCTGCTTCATGCACATAGAGGAAAAATGAATGCAAAGGCATTGTGAAGAGGTGCTGCCTTACAGCACCTGCTTAGGAATACAGAATGGGGTCAGGATGTGGACAGCCAGCTGGCACATTTTGGAGCAGCATTTGGACTGACTATACACTTATTTAATAACACTTTGATAGCTTGCACCTCTAGGACCAAGGGAACAGAGCCATGAATTAAAGCTTCTGCTTCCTAAGAGTTTGTAAATTGAGGATATCACCCCGTATTTCTATGTAGAAGTACCCTTTAAAGATAGCATTCTTTCTACATTTAGAGCTTTTTCTGGCAGTCTCTTATCTAGTGCCTGAATACGGTTCAAATCCAGTCCCAAACCTGACATTTGTGCATGCTTCTATCCAGTATATTCTCAGGCAAAACTCCATTGGCTTTGAGAAGGTTTTTGCTTGAGCAAGAACATCAGGTCTGACCTTTAAATTGCACAGTGACAATTAATAACATCTCAAAACAGAGAATTTTTTGAAAAAACTCAATACAAAAAATCCAGCCTGATACAGAATACTTGCTGCCGCTGAAGCTCTCTTCTCCCTAAACTAACATAAATAAACCATTTTTTTCCAAAGCTGCTTTGTCAACCCTTGAAGAATCTCTTCAGAGTTCAAGATTTATTAAATCAGCACCTTTCTGAGTGCCCATGCTTGCATCAAGTTCAGCAGCACAGTCAGAAGACTACAATTCCTATGTAGCCTAAACCAGCTATACATCCACGTACTTCTGTGGCAGAGTGGGAGTGAGAGCTCAGCTCTCATCCAGTCCTCTATCCACTAGTAAATGGTTCCCCCCCCCCCCCCTTCAACCTTAAGACAAGCAAAGGAGAGGGTGTGGTTTGGAGTCCAGTCTAATTTATCTCCTCTGTAAATCTTATGAATTGCTATCTAAACAACTGTTTTATAAAGCAAACCCTTTGACTGATCGGTCCCATGTGACATAGGACCTGGTCAGATAGGTATCTCTTCACTTATTCCATGAATGTGAGAGAGAGATCAGCATAAATTTCATGTCAAATCTATGTTTATTTCATTAGACTATTAACTACACAGGACAACAAAACCTGCCGCTGAAAGGAGGAAAGTGACTTTATACTGTGGAGAAGACCAGGTAAGTAACTGTAAGTTTATGAGCTAGTCCATCATTTCATTCCATTCATTCATCCACTCACACTTTTTAATTTTTTTATTTCTGACATTCAAGTCAGAATTCCACTTTTCAAAATGGCCTGAAACTCCCTCATCTTTCCAATGGCTGGAGAACAAATACTGAAGTATGCAGAGATCACCCAGCTTAGCCCAGTGTTTGAATACAGAGTTCAACAAGAGGCACTTTACCTTCTCATTCAGACCTGCCTGATGCTGAGGTGGGGGTGAAATCTTGGCCCCTTGGAAGACAAAAGCAAAATTCCCACTAATTTTAGCACAAACAAAGTTTCTCACTTCATATGTCCTAGCTCAGAAAGGGAAGGCTAGAAAAGGAGTAGTTTGGAGTTGCTTTTTTTTTTTTTTCCTTTGCTTTCTACACACAGGTAAGACAGCATAACTGTTGTCACTTACAGGCATTAGAATTCTTAATTTTGGACGCTGCCTTTTTTACCAAAAACATTGCCAGGCAGACTGAAAGCTGTAGCCTAACAAGGAACAGCAAATCATTAATTTAGATCAACTACTCTAGTCATCTTTTGCAGCTCTGGGGAAAATAATTGCCCACGTGCTGCTTAGGCCAGTAGCAGAGTTGTGCTGCATCGTGAGTTAATTATGGAGTGTGATGCTTTAGGGAAGGGCATATCTCCTCCAGTTTTCTTGCTTTAAGTGTTCTGTTCTGTTCTTTCACCAGAAACAATCTCATGTTTTAACATTTCTATTAGTTCTAACACACCTTGTACAAGTGTGACATGCCCCTCCTCATTTGTCTTGAAGATTGATGGGAACTGCCCATTCTCTCCCTAGCTTGCGAATATATTCTTTAGCATGTGAATAAACCTTAGATGAGAACTCTATACATGCTTGGATCCATTTCCTTGAAACGCATTCTACAATACCCAAGAAAGAAAGCTGAACCTTTAGGCAAACCTGTAGACAAAGTGCTGTCCAACACTTCAAGCACTGCTGGTAAAATACCTGGTTCTTCTGTGCTTTTTAATGCTATTTTCTTGATCTATTTTATGGTAACACATTTTGGTAGGACCTGAGTATCCTGGTGTATAAAATTGACCATAATTGAGAGTACACACAGTGTCCATAGAAAATAGGTTTCTCTCTGCCCTGTCTTTGGGAATTAAGAACTCTTGATTGGACACAATTTTTTTCCCAAGTGCATTCGTTTGTAATTTTAAGATCAAATGATTTCATGGCATTTTGTTATTTAGCATGGGGTAGATTGGATTTTGGCAGGATTGGAGAGTCTTGAGATAGGACACTGTACAAATGGAATTACTTTCACATGTTTTTCAAAGAGGAATATTTTATATTGTTTCCCACTGATGGTCAGATCCTTTACTGCCTTTGGAAGGCCTTGCAAGGTCAGATCCTTTCGCAAAACAATAATTTATTTTTCTGCTCCCTCTCCACAGTTCCACAGCTGTAACAGTCTTTATTAGCTTCAAAGTGAGCCCTGTGGGTCCACAACTTAAAACAAAGATGGTTGTTCCCTATTTTGATTAACGTCACTTAGAGTGGCTACCAATGAACAGACCACCTCTATGTGCATACTCAAGTGTGTCAGCACCCAGCACAGAAGAGTTTTAGATATCATATCCTCTAGTTACTTCTGCAATGACACTGTTAATACGGTTAAAATCTGATAAATTTAATTTGGTGATTTCCCTCTCCTGCAAGTGTTTTTGACCATGCTGCATTACAACAGTTAGCTGATAGGGGAAGAACATAGCATTTTAGTCCTGACAGCTGTTAGTGAGGATGAGCTCACTGGACTCATGGAGTCACAGAAAACATGGAGTGCCTAGAAAATTTCTAAATCAACATCCAGCCTCAGATTTTCTTCTGTATTCTTCTACTTTCTATTCCAGGCTATGTTCATCTTTATGCTTGCTGTCATACTAACTTTTAATCTTTTACCAGTTCATTGTAAATCTTGGTATCGTTAAAACAACAGAACTGAATCATGTTAAGGCATACGTCTTGACAGGATGGAAGGCTACAAAACAGGAAGTCTTTAAGATAAGTCCATAGCTCAGAAAGTATCACACAGAGGCCTTAATAACTACTGAGCTGTAGAATTACCAGTTTTGCCAAAAGCAACAGATTTCCTTCTGATCTCAGAGCAACTGTTTCCACACAAATCACATATGGAGGCATTTTACAGGGGTTATGTTATCTATGCCTCTTCTGTTTTCTCCCTGCATAGATTTTTGTATTTTGACACTACTTCTCCTCCCATATAAATGACCTTGTAAATTAAATTTATAGCTTCACAACTTGGGTCAGACCAGTACAGTTTGTTCCAGTTTGGAATATAGAATAGGAAGGAGTGCTCTTAATGGGTTTAGGAGAGACATTACTGCTTGGGAATGGAAACAGACTCCACCAATCTCTAGAACAACAAACAGGGAATTGGGAATCCCTTATTTCATCTTGGCTGGCTATGTGAACAAATCATGAAGTGTTTCTGTGGCTCCAGTTCACCCATCAGTGAAGAGGAAATCTGATCATTCCTGTCTACTTCAGAGGGAATTGATCTGCACTAAGCACTGATGCATTGGCAGAAATGACTATAAACACTTAAGTCTAGTTCTCAGTGGTAAATGATAAATCAATTCACTGTTCAGGAGAATGACTCCGACCCCAACACTCCTTTCCTATTCTGAGCATGTTAATTCTTACCCATGCAGTACTTATCAGATATGTCTTTGGAGCTGGCAGGCCCTTAGTTTTATTACCGTACGCATAGTGTGCTTTATCCATCTTCTATAGTGAACACAATGAGTGCTGCAGATAAGCTGGTATTGTTCATTGCCAGAAAGGGAAAACCAGTTCTAATAAAAAATTATGACAACCACTGTATATGTCATGTGCCAGTGTGTAAAGGCTTCAGGGAAACAGACAGAACATTTGGCCCACTCATCCTGAAAAGATGATTTGCCAGGCTTTAAATTTCCATCACTTCAGCCTAATTTCCTATGTTGCTATTGGGTATATGCACTATTCACCCCTGGAAATCTTATAAAACAATCAAACAAAGTCTCAGACCATACAGTCATGATGCAGAGACAAATGTTGAAATAGAGGGAGCATGAGAAGTCAAAACCTGCTAACATATTTGGGTGAAGAACACAATTCAGTAGGCAAAAACTGTATGGGCTGTTTTGTCATGGCTAGTGACAAATCCTGATTAAGGCAGCTGCGCAAAAAGCTGAATACATTTTTTTTCTCTAAATCTTTCCCACCCTTGTTTCCACCCCAGACTACTGCAGCGTTTTGGCTGCCATTTTCATGCTAAAGGAGACAAAGTTTAGCAAGCAGTACACAAGACACTGTCAGCACACTTGGGCTTTACACTTAGCTATGCCAGTGACCTGCTGTTTGACCTTTTCCATCACCTTGTAGAAACAAACAGCACCTTTGTGTGTCTTTATTTCTGTTCCTACACTTTGCAAGTCCTATGAGCAGAGCTGTACCTATGTGTGCAGGGTGCAATGTATAACAAACCCCCAGTCTTGGTCAGGGCCTCAACATCCTCAAAAAATAAAATAAACCAAATAATTGTTACTAAATGTCAAAAAATGCACTCTCAGAGAAAACAAACAGTTGGCAGAGGACTCTGTACAGAAGTGTCATTCTTTCCATTTTCTCTTCCTCTCTCTTGTTCAACTTTCAACTTTGTATGTTAATTCTACAAATATTCATCCAAAAAGTAGAAGTCATTCAATGTTCAACTTTCAGGCCTAATACTAGTGCAGTCCTTACCCAGGTAAGAACTATCCACTTTCTAAATTAAATAGTTGCTTTTTTGAAGACTCTCATCATGACCAATGGATAACAGATCATGCAGTTTACACTGAAAAAGGGGGGGGGAAACAAACAAAAAAAACCGAAAAGAGCAGACCAGTACCTTACAGCCTTTTACATGTTCTTCTCCTGCTTTCCTCTGTTAGGTTTTTTTGGATCTTGTTTTTAATTCCTGAGAATAAAAAACGAAACACTTAAAACCTGTCTAAACAGAATAGCCAAAATAATAAGGAAGTGATAATACAGGGTTCACTAGAAAATTAATTTTTGTGAGGGTTACATTGTAAAGCTCAAATCTGTCCCTCGTACATATCCTGCAACCTGACAGGACTTCCAGACTGTCTGCACTGCAGGAAGGTGTTCATCCTGCACTTCAAGCCAGAGTCAGTTTGGTGCACATTTGGAAGAAAATGAAATCTTTGTTGCCATTATGTCTTTTCTCATTAAATCTGATAGAAGTCCATACATGTCATAAATAATCAGGATGAAAGCAACAGGCCGAATGTAGGTAAGATCAAAAGCTGTCTGATACATGTTGATTATCCACAAACCTCTACAGTTTTGTCAGTGAATATAAATATTGCATTTGTGTATATTCATTTAAAAAATGTAATTAAATAATACAGACCTACATGTATCTAGTAACATGTATATTTGTAAGTATACATATTATCCTATTAGCACTTGAAAACTCCAAATAAAAATAACTAGTAATTTTTTCCAAACCTACCATGAAAAAAGAAGCCCTTGTTTTCTTGAATGTGTAACAATCATACAACCCAAACCCTAACCACAAAGTGCCAAACTCTGGTATCAGTAGATCCTGTATCCAAATGAGCAGACTTCAGTCATTCTACAGTGTAGAATGTTGGGTCACAGCATTACTGCCCTGATCCTTAGACTCTGCTTTGCAGTTCACTCTTGGTTAAAGCTGCACTAGAAACAACTTGGGCTGAAGGCATCTGAAAACACACTGTTCCTTGGCAGTGAGGTCATCTCTTCTATTCCATCAGCTAATAGGTAAATTGTATAACAGGAAAATCCAAGTTGAAATACTCAAACTGCCAAGGATTATGAATTCTTTGTTTTGCTTTGGAAACAAATGCACAGTAGAGACTAGAGTCACAGCGCAAGGAAGACATAACAAAGGCTTTGTTTGTAAGGGGATGGAACCACTGCTCTCTGGTCAGGGATGAGGTTGGCTGATGTGTTTTCCATAATACTCAATTGAACAATCTCAGCACTCAATCCTGGCCAAATACTAATCTGCTGAATTTATTACATTTGGGGTTTTAAATTAAAATTACCATCTGTAACTCATGTGTGGTAAACAGCACAGAACATGTGACGAGGAAAAAAGCACCTCATGAAAAGGTGGGCAACTTCCCCTTCGTTGGAGGAGCACAGAGAACTGTGACACGCACACTGAACGTTTTCTTGCTGAGCAAAACATTTGTTAATTATTTGTTAAAATTATTTGTTAAAAAAACCCTCTGTTCACCTCAGTAATGGTCTGTGCAGCCCAGGTCTGGAAATGTAGTTGGTTTGACCAAAGCGATACTATCAACTGAACAAAGCCAAATTTCATAGGAAAAATGCCATGGTAGCCAGAAATAATACACATACACACACAGAGGAAAATCCCAGCTTGCGTTTTGGAGATTTTGTTTTGTTTTGAAGATTTCTGCTCTCACAATCAGAAATATTCTTAGGACCACAAAAGCTGATTCAATATTGCAGCTACGCCATCTGAGGTGGGTGAGGTCCCGGGCCACTAAACACAGGGTATTTAGACTTCTGCAGGCCCACCATGTCACCAAGCATTCCTGGTCAATAAAGCTGCTGGTGGTGATTCTGTGGTCTAATTCCTATTATTCCAAGCAAGGCTGATGGATTAAGCCTTTTTTCTCTTTCTTTACAACTCTTATACAAATGCTCTCTTCACAAAAGCAGTCTTCTGAAAACAGCAAGTCTAATCACCTCCAGTTGAACAAACCTACAGGGTATGAATGCCAGTTGGTTGCCCACTTAATGCTTTCAGTTTGACTTGTGCCAAACCATGTGTTTAACATGATTCCTGCACAGAAAGGGAAATGGATCTGGGCTCAGTGGAAACATGTCAAACTGCACAGGCACACAGAGGTACAAATTACCTGCAAAATGATGCTGGGTAAGACTGGACTATAAAAAATGTTTTGAGAACAAGTCTGATTCCAGCAGTGCTTTTTTATTCACCTTCTTTTGTCCAGTTGTCTGCGAATCCTGTGGGTGATTGGTTGAATTCACTTTCTAGTAAGAGTATCATACAAATGATTCTGTCTTACTGATCCCAGGGAGTCAGGAGTCTCAGGAGCTACCCAGGCAGGGCTCTTTGGCCTCTCCCATGATATTATCACTTCCAGTTCATATTTCTTTGTACAAATAAGAACAAATAGAGTGGGACCCCTGACATGCTAGATGTTGTCCAGAGACAATCTATGCATACAGTCCCCTGTGTAAAAATGAGGCACTTAGAACTGGTCATAAAGTCTCCTCATGCCATCAAAGAAGAAGGGCATATTCAAACGACAACACGTCAATGGGATAGCATGCCTTAGCTCTGTAGGTGCTCATCAATTTGCTCTCTAGGAAGAGAGCACTTAGACAAAAAGGCATACTTTTTTAGGCTTTTAGGGGTTTAGTGACAACTACTGCTAGACAAGAAAAATCCTGTGTTTAAGGATAACAAGGGAAGTCTTCCTATCCTCATTTTGAAAATGAGAACAAATGAAGCTAAAATTATGATCAGTCACTTGCTCAAGATCACATAAAAGGTTAGCAGAAAAGCTAGAAGTTAAAATCCAGGGGTTTTTAGTTCAACCCTTTCTTCCTAATGGTGAAGTAGGCAGTAAAAAAGCTCTCAGTGCTTTCTAATAAACAACAGTTGAAATACATAATTGAATTATTTCACACTTTGTGCTTGTGTCCATTTCTTTGTGAAAAGAACACTGTCTCTTTTGTTTCCTTTCTTCCTGACTAAAGTCAAAGACATAGAAATTTAGGCCATTTTTCCTATTTCCTTGACTTTTATTCCTAGAGATATTGCTCAAGTTGTTAATTTCACTGATGCTTCACCTGAGATCAGTGCAAGACTTGCAACCAACTTGAATGAATTCTGAGTCAGGTCTCAGATGTAACTGTTTCCATGCAAAAAGACAACAGAAATCAAATTTGGGTTTTCAGCAGAGGGAGTTGTTAAGATTTCTTCCAAGCCTATAATGTGAACATAATCTTTCACACAAGATTTCAGTTTCATTGACTCACATTCCACAAATTAGAGATCTTTGTTCTTTTCAGCTTTAGGACCAAGAGAAAATAGAAATAAGTTTTAAAAATCATGCTGCTTCTATCTGTTCAGCTGAGGCATTAGCACAGAAATAGCAGGAGTAGAAGGACCCTTGTGGAAAAGTATCAGAACAAGCATTTGGCTTGCTACCTGGAGACCAAGAGCCAAGTTGTTTTTAATGGTGAATTATTACAAATAAAATAGCATATAAAAGGGACTAATTGGCAAACAGAGCATCTCTAACACAAGAGCTCATGAAATTACAGAAATGGTGTTGAAACGATCAGTTACTGATAACAAAAGCCAAGCAGGAAAGAATACATTTCTCAAATTCTTCAAAATCCTACCTTCTTGCTTAGGTGGGCCACCCAAAGACTGTTAGAAGCAAGATCTGAATTTTAATTCAAGAGGTCAATCCACGACATCCCAGGTTTCCATTCTCAAACCAAGGTACACATAAGGTGGAAGACCATTGAGGCTTACAACAACAGGCATGAACATCACAGTAGATTCAGGGAAACCATGGAGAAAAGAGCATTGCACAGATATCAGAATCACTGCAGGCCACCACATTTGACATTCACACTGGCAGGAAAAGACTGTGAATTTAGCTCTGACTCCCTGGTATGATGAAATGGCCTAAAATCAACATCAAGTCCAGTTTCAAATCTGTCCTTTAGGGCTCAAAAGTTATATAAAATAAGATAAATTCATCCATTTTAGATGTCAGTGAGATATTTTAAAAATAAATATTTATCCAATAATGACAAATGCATGCTAAAGTATAACCCTCAAATTATTAAAATATTTTAAATTACATTGTTTATATAGTGTTAAGAGACATACGTATTTATTGTCAGACTGATATAGAAAGTTAAAGCACGAAGTAGATCATTGCTGCTGTAACCAACACTTACTGAACAGATAACCAGCTTCTGATAGCAGTACCTCTTCTATGAAATAACAGAAATATTATCCTAATCCTGTCCATTTAATCAGTTCTCTAAAATGACTGGTTCATTCAGAATTTGTAAAGAGATTGGGATTTAAAAATGAAGGAAAGTCTCTTTTCCTCTTATAATCAGTGCATGAACAGGAAAGAGGGGTTTCCTCTTAGCTCCAAATAAAAGATAGTTGTGAGAAGAGAACATGATACCCAGAAACTGATCTTTTATGTTTAACAGGTCAGTTTTAAATTAAAAGTATCTTCAGATTTTTCTTTTTTTTCTATTCCTATATAATCAGGAACATTACTGTTCATCCTTCTCTAGCATATTTCAAATTTTAGCAAGTTTTGATAGTTAAAGAGTCCTAATGTTTTGTTACATAACTTCTTCAAAACACACATAAGGATAATACTATACCAAAAAAAAAAAAAAAAAAAAAAAAAAGTTAAGACCAAGGAAAACCTTTAGTAGAAATTTACCAGTGAACAACAAATTTTCAGAGATTTTAAAGTAGATATAACCCAAGGCTGAGGTGGATTAGTCCATAGGTTGTTTCTACCAGAACCTCATCATTGATCATATTTAAAAACACCCACTGTGTATGAGGAGGGGAAACACAACAGCTAGGCTGTTATTAGTACTTAGCTCTGTGGAGCAGAGTTACAAAGATTGACGTTTGTGTTTTTAAGTTGACATTAACATAATGGAATTGGTGTGTAACTCCGTCTCCCCAGCCATCAAGGGTCTGTCAGCCTTAGTCAGCGTCCCAACGCCCTCTCACTCATCCTCCTTAAAAGCACATGAGTCGTTATGCATCTGAGGTTTCTTCCAGAGGCAAGCCCAGCAGGGTCCTCCTTCCCTCTAACTTGGTGTTGTCCAGAGTTGTTGTGTTTTAGTAACTTGAAACATCCTGTAAAATCTATCAGGATTAGTTTCCAGTATAGAACCACTTGTACTTGATCCAAGCTAATCAAATGTTCTTCAGATACTAAGCCCCAGGGTTTAAGTGAGCACACCCAACATATTAAGCAAAAATGACCTTCTTAGTGTGGCTACTATATCCTCCTTTTTGACCCCTTTTGACACAATTTTGGCTGAGACAAAAGCAGAGAGTTAAAGCCATTGTGAATGGGCCAAAAATAATATACTAATTATGTCTCTTATGTCACCAGAATGTTATACTCTAAGACAAAAAAAGCTGAGTTTAGATGGAACTGGACATTTTTTTGCATACTAGTAAAACAGGCTTTTTAGTAGATAACATTTTGTTTTCAAACTCATATTTCAGTCTTTCCCAATGTCATTAGTAACCAAATTAAAGATTTTAGGAGCTCGTATTATAATCAAACACAAGTCTGAACTTACAGTCATGTATGACCTGGCAGTCAAGAGGTTATGGTGAGTAAGAACGTAAACCACAGAAAACCAAAGAACAGGAAACTTTCAGTCCAGTGTTGATGGAAAAGCTTTGGAATAGATGGATGCGGTACTGAAAAACTTATTTCAAAGCAAACAGCTCTAACAGAAGTTTCTGACCCTTTTACAGAGGAAACACTGAAGATGTATGATGTAAGAATTCAGAAGTGCACATGTGGAGCTGCAAAGTCTTATTCTGAGTTATATGCACCAGGATCTGTGTTTATGCAGCTATACAGAGTGACTTCCTCTTCCATTCACAGGCTGCATCAACTGACTGATTTTCTTAATTTCAAAAACCAGTATCTGTTATTCCATGAAAGTTGGTTTAATGCTCAGCTCATCAATATGCCCAGTCAATTTAATGGAATTTCTGGAAAGATCTGAAGGTATCATACTTAATTCAGTTTAGTCCTCTGACAAAACATCTCTTTCTGTGCAGCCACAGAAACAACTTTTTCCATGAGTGACAATTCCAGAGACATCCAGATGCTGACAATTTTAAAAATGTCAAAGCATTTCAGTAGAATTAAAAACAATCCAGTCCAACACTTCCCCATGCTTTAGGAGGGGCCTTGAAATTGGACATCACACATAAGCATGAGCTTCTATTGTTGACAGATGTTAAGGGGCAACAAATGAAATGTATGTTCCCAAAGTCAGTTCTAAAACTGTATGAGGTTGTGTTGCCTTAGCTTCAGCATTGTCTTGGATTCAGGTGAGTAGGAGGTTAATTTTAATTCTGCCCACTAAAATGCAAAACACAACTTGTCAATGAAGAATTTAAGAGAAAAAGGAGGCTAGGCTAAGAAGAGGAGCCGATTGCCTTGAGTGAACTTGGGCTTGATTAAATTTCTGAAATATACAATGTGATACTAATAACAAATTTAAACTTTGACCGAGGTTAGCTCTTTAATTTCCATTGGCATCAAAGCAAACAGATGTATCTAGAGTAAAATGAACAAAATAAAAAATATTTTCAAATTGGACAAAAAATCCAAATCTCACTAGGGAAGCTGTACATGCAGTTCCCATTCATATTAATTGCAAGCATTCATCTAAGAAAACATATGTGATCAGTTGCTACAGCTCAGCTGCTGACAGACAACTTGGAGATGTGCTTGAGGCCAAAATCTATCCAGAGCCAGCCTCTTGTGCTGGCTGACAGAGCTGCCTGATGTTTAATAGGACATTAATTTCAATAAATATTGAGGGTGCGCAGGGTAAAGAACAAATCTTTAAAAATAAAGCTGATAAAACTCAAGATACATTCAACTCTGGGAGAATAATCCTCCCTACCCTTTTTATTTTATTTTTTATTTATTTATATTTATTAACTGGAGCACCGATTACTGGCAGACTTTCACTGGTAAGGCTTCTCATGACGATGATGAAAGGATCCCAGGTCTAGTCTCTCTATAAGGTAGAAATGAGATACCTGGATTCAAAGAATCAAGCTCTACCTAAATCCAGAAGAAGATAATAAAAGAGATATTTCAGTCACTCCCAGGAAGTTCAGAGTAACAGGTATCAACAAATTTGGAGACCAGGGAAAAAGGCAAAAAGATCTTCTACAATGCGGTAACTGAGCCAATGTTACTATTTAACTTTCACGCTCGTAACAAAATTCAGCCAAAAAGCCCAAATCACTAAATAGCCAGATTCTCTTCTGGTATGAATCAGTATAGCTCAAACATATTCACTGACTGTATGCTTTTTAAAATAACAACAATTCAGGTACAAGATACTTGAGATGATTCCTTATTCCAGACACTTTTCATATCCATATTGCCACATACTTATAATAATATTTAATTTTATTTTTAAAATATCACTAGATTTTGGCCTAAGTGAAAAAAAAAGAAAAGGAAAAATAAAACCAAACAAACTAACAACAAAAAAAAAGAGAAACAAACAAAAAAAAAACCCCAAACACTACTTTATTTTTTATTTTAAAACCTCCATGCTATTTTTCTGGTTGCAACTTCATGGTTTTATGACACGACATTGATTCCTAGATATCAGATGTTAAGAAATAACAGATCACATTAAGAGTCAATTAACATAATTTTCTTCCCAGATCTAGATCACCCAGCTTGGGCCACAATTACTAAACCTAATATCCTATCATAAAAGTCAGTATTTGCTGATTCCACTGATTTTTGCCATACTCAGCCCACAAAGCTTGCTTTAAAATCTCAAAGTAACTACACAGTTTGTTTGAAAACACATAGAAATTGCATACTTGGGTGTTACCTCTCTGAAATTAATTTACAGATTAATTTAAATATTCTGGACTTGTTCTTGCTTAAAATCCCTTGCTATCATATCAGAGCAGAGTAATAGTGCAGGAGACCTTGGGGTGGGAGAGATAGTGGGACCAACACCATGGTACAGCAGAGCTACTGGGAGCAACACAGGGTTACTGTTCAGAGACAGGAAAGTTCAGTGCAGAAAAGGAATGGAGGACAGCCTGGAACAGAGATCAGTGTCAAGGGGGAATCCTCCTGCGAGGAATTACTGAGCCCAGAAACTGTCTCTGTTTTTATTACTATTTATAATTACAAATAAATTATGGTAATTTTTAAAACTTTCCTTTCACAGCAAAATCCCAAGGTCATGGGAATCACCAATGACACAGATAGAAGACTGAGACAAAGATATGAAAACCTGCAGCTGCACAGGATCCGTCAACTATGAGCTCCCATTCCTCCTCTCCCATTCACCTCCACCCAATGCTCCTCATCTCCACTGGATGGACTCATTGTGCACTGCGAGGTGACACTACCTCAATACTAAGCTCATGCAGTGGTGGCAAATTCAAGAGTAAATCCACATGCACAACATGTCAGGAGACAGAACTCTTGGTGCTTCCTTGCAGGTCCTTTTGGGTTAATCCGAGCATTCATATCACCTCTGCTCTCTCTGCTGATGGTAATATAACTGCGATTGCCATGAGGCCCTTTGTCATCAGAAGGGGTTGGGACTGGAGCCCAGTACAGAAACATATTCTGAGTAACAGCCATGCCTGGAAGAGCACTTCGGCTGTGACCCTAGCACTTCCAGGAGAGAAAGGGAGTAAGCCAGGAGAAAAAGACACATCTGCTTTGAGTAATGGCAAGCAAAGAGCACAAGGGGAAAGCAGCCATGATTATGACAGTCAGGCTTTCCTGATGAACTGGCTTCTTCCCTGCCTGTCACCTTCCATCCTTGTTTCCTTGATCCCAATCTTTTAAGATCTTCACATCTTTCATCATTTGTACTCGCAACACTTCCCCAGACAGCCAGACTAACCTCAGAGATTTTCCTGACAGGTACTGCTTGCTACTATTTCACTCACATTACTTTCACATCCACTGGAGTTCACCTTCCTCTCTCTCTGTTGAAGGGACGTTCAGCTGCCACTCAAACTATGCAGCTTCTGTAAGCTTTGAAAAGCTGTGTCTTTATCAGTACTGAAATATAAAAAATTGTTCTGCTGGAATTCTGGAACCATTTAAATTTGACTGAAAGCCCACAAACCACCTTCAAATCATCACCAGTAGAGCATGCAGAAACTCATATAACTTTGTTATGAATTAGTTTCATTCTTTGCAAAAAACCACTAGCACCTTGCTTACTGTGGGTCTTAGCAATTGTAGCTGTTAGATCCCGTAGTTCAATATAATGCCTCACTTTACAAGAGTTATTATAAATAATAATAAGTATTTTACTGAAAACATGGTGTTTTGTGACTGCTCGTCCACAATGCAAAAGTCTTGGAATGAGAACTACTTGTCTTAAAAGCAACTTGAAGTTGGACAGCTTGCAATGAACACAGCCATATGCCAATTCCAGGATGTTCTGCGTGCACGAGACGTACTGGAATAGCTTCACTGTCACTAGGGAAGCTCATTCAGAAACACTTTCTTTCAAATGTGTGGAGCTGGTAGGAAATTCTTCCATTTAAAGCCATCTGTATGTCCATCAGAACAGTTGCCTCCAAACGGAGGCTTTGCTTTCCACAAAAAACCACAATATGTCATCAGAAGAGCTAAAATCGACACAGGAAAAAAAAAAAAAAAAAAAAGATTTTCAGCTTTTCAAAAAGACAAAAGTTCCCTAGAAAAATAAAATGTTTCCAACATTAGCATCAGGCACAAATTGCCTGGAAGACCAAGACTCATTGGGTCACTGTTTCCCTCTGTAGTCATTCTCTAAGTGTGTCTCCCTGTGGCACTAATCCCCAGCTGAGCCTCCAGCTAAGAAATCATAACATAACACCCACCATGAGTAAGCATTTTCAATGAAAATTTTCCTCAGCATTTGCTCCTTCCTTAGTATATGACTAACCAGGATATAACTCAAGGTATTTTTCCTACCCTCTGTTTTTAAAATATAGGTGGTACAGACAGTAACATTATCATGGAAACATTACTCCAGCAACTGCCCTTCCCAGTAAAGACACACATGCCCCTTTCCTCCTATCTATCCCTAATGTAAGAGCTTACTAGGAGGTGCCACTCGTTACTAAGTGCTTACAGAAGACTTGCTTCCAGCTACGAACCAACATCTGGCAAAAGTATCATCACAACCAGCATCTCCTAATTTTGCATTACCTTCTTTCAGACCCTGTTTTCCTGGGCTGCCTACCAAACAAGCCTTGCTACTGTGTGCACCATGACAGAGGTTTTTAGGTCACAGGAAATCACAGTACCACCTTTTAAGAAACCCCCACCACCTGGCATGGCAAACCCCCCAGATTAGTAATTTACCACTCTTCTTTAAAAGTGAGCCCCATGATATCAGCCTGCAATATTTCACTGATACTAGTGCTTCTTATCTGTCTGCACAAAATATTTCATGTATTTTTGTAAGTATTTTTGAGAAGCACAACTACTGCATTTTATTTTGTTTATAAAATACAGTATTTTGTTTATAAAATACCTGGTAAAGGTACCAGGCTTAATTCCACTAATCAGTAAGTATTTCTCCATGGGCAATTTCAAGGAAGTCAAGAAGATGGCTAACTCTAAGAAGAAAACAATATTAGCCCATGCATTTCTTCACATTACTACAGAACAATGTAAATAAGGCAGAGAAAGACTAAGGATCAGCTCTTCAAAACTGCTGAAGCACAGATAGACTCTTAATAGGATTTTCGGAGGTCCCTACAGAGGTTAAGGATCTAATTCCCTCTAATAACACAGTCATTTAGGACATCTAGATTTCCAGTGAAACACAAGTGAGGCCATGAAAGCCTTCAGAAAGACACATGTCTTTTCCTGAAATCACTTAATGTAACACTACATAGTCCCATGTAATGATTTAAAGTAGTAAAAAAAAATTAACATAGTTCCCATTTCCACAGAAAAAAATACCTACCTATTGTAATCTTGCCAGGCAATGATTTGTAAACCCTCACACTGAAAAGGTGTACTGTGATTTCTCCAACAAGCCTAAAAGCCTGTGTAAGTTGTAACTCTGGAGATACAGAAGGTGATATTTGCTGTAAAATTGTCTTGTAGAATTGGAGCTTATAACAATGGGGTTTGGGTTCTGTGGCTACAATAAAGCATATTTCAGATATGAGCTGAGCTCAGAAAAGTTTTTCATTTTGTCAGGACTCTGAATTTTCCTATTTAATTCCATGTTCTAGGTCCAGTTGTAACCAAAGAAAAACGATGGTGTATCTTGGTGGGAATATGCACAGAGGCAGTGAACTGTATCTGTATTTTTCTGTATCTGATGTGCTTACTTCAGAAGTACCGTTTTCTCCATTTACAAGTAAAATCTCTCAAATTTTCCTCCGTGTCCCTTAAAGCAGTTTGGAAAAGAAAACCCCTAACTGTGCCATCTGCAATGGAAATGCCATCTTAGCAGCCATCCAGCTACTCTCCGGCCAGGTGGCAGACACCACCTAAATGTGCCGTCTTCAAACATCTCACAGGCTATCCAGGGAGCCTTTTGCTCACAGCAGATAAAATTCTGGGCACAGAAAAGACCTGGCTTGAGGGAGGGAAGGAGAAATAATGTGTGATTTCCGGTTCCTTTTTCAGTCACTAAGAAAATATCCTTTGAAATAACAATCTCTAAGGTGAAAAAACATTTTTACTCCTCCAAGATGTGATTTTTACTACTCATGGTAATTTTTTTCAAACAGAACAAGAATCATGCGTGCTTTGGTCATTTGTGAGCCCTGGCAGGTTTCAGAACAGTTCAAACTGTGGGATGTACAGTTTTATCCTGCGTCTGCAGGATTGCTGCAGGGACACCTCTGAAAGCTGATGGGACATCTGCTGTGCCTCTCCACAGGGTGCAAGCACTGGTGTACCAAGGGACTTTGAACAGCAGCACCATCAAGACTGGCCTTTCTCAGACAAAAAGGTGAAGCTTAGAGGTACAATTAAATGCAGTTCTCACTTTCCAGACACTCAAAGCCCAGCCATGTCACAAGGAACAGCCAGAATAATACCCGCGCTTCCCTTATTCTTCTGGCAGACACATCAGATCCCAAAGCAGTAGTGAACAGCAAGTTGCAGAGGCAGCATCAAATCCAGTGAATTGAAGTTCAGACTTGTAAGTGGTGGGTAACAGCACGGCCCCTACTGTTCACACACCTGCTCAGATACAGGAAAGATAATGCTCTACTAATGCACCCCACTGAGATCCTGGCTCCAAATTCACCTGGGCACTTTCAGGTATCTCTGGTGCTTATTCAATCATGTTTCTGTCTGAACATGAGCAAGGAGAATTGCCTATTTACCCATCCTTACTTTTACATGAGGCATGATGAGACCATGACATCAGCTGTAGTTTCTTGCTTCTATCACAATACAACACTTACAACTTTAATTTTTAAAGGATGTTGGGTTTTTTTCAGTGGAAGTGATCCTGAGGCTAATTTCCCATTCACTAAAGAGATCAGGAGACCTTCCTGTACAAGTCCCAAAGTCTTAGTAGTGACCTTGGGGTTTTTTTTTTGTGTCAGCCAAGAAATAAGCCATCCCTGTTACCACACAAGGGCACTTGATTAATGCTGATGGGGAAGGAAGTGTACCACCTACTGAGTCACCAATGCCACATCCTAAACACCTGGCTTTTGCCTTGCTGGGCTTCCATTTAAGCATGAATCTACCCTGAGTGGAGCTGTAGAAAAAGTCTATAATAAAACCTCAAACCACACAACGCTTTCCTGGATGGGAGGTGTATTGTAATTTTCTAAAGTTCACAGACTTCCAGAAGAAAACTGAAATCCCTTCCAAGGCAGATCCATCTGCTTTGCTTTTGTCCAATTTCAGGGATAACAACTGCCCATGTCATGTCCCAAAGCAAGGTACAAAATTAAGTTTCCTTGAAGTCAGAAATAAAAACACAGTTGCAAATTAATTTAAAAAAAAAAATCACTGCACAAAATTATGATCAAATCTACCAAGATGTTAGATGCCTAACCTCCCACTTCACTACCTTTGTGAATGCTCATCCAAACTCTTATCATTCTCATATGATTTCTGTACAGAAAATACAGATTTCTAGAAGCCAAACTAAAGACATTTCTTACAAATTAAATACTTGCCTGTTAGGCAGTGAATCATTTGCCATCCACAGCACATCCCATAGTTAACAAGCAAAGCAGTATTCGCCACCTTATTGCCAAACACAGGACAATGTATTTTAGGAAATGATTCTTCATTAAAAAAACATTGTCTAGGGCAGTACAATGAAACAGGAGTCACACACATGTGCTACATCCTGTGACCGGCTCTGAAGTAAGCATGAAAACAGTCACAAAACATTCTGGGGAGAGGATGAAGCACACTCTTTTCTATGGGACACCAACTCACAGATGGGCTCGGTCACCTTTGGTTTGTCCTGAGTGAAACCAAAATCCCTTTAACCGCCAAGGTGAGGAGCTCAGACTCTTGGCAGCTCTCTCACAGGCAGGATGATCTAGCCAACACCCTTCGAAGACACTTTCTCATGTGGTTCCCACCACAAAACTAGTGTTTATCTATCTAAAGCTTTGCTTCCTTCCATCTCTGCTACCTGAAGAGATGAAATAGCTCTGTGCCTAAGCTCAGAGACCAAAACCATAAATGCATGGTTTGAAAAGAGAAAGTGGTAAGCTAGGGAAGAGAGTAATGACAAGGAGGGACATTTTTGTAATTTGCACCCTTTTTAAGTCTGAATTACTTAGTTCTTTTAAAGTTTGCAATGTATCATTTTGAAAAAACTTACATGTTGAAGGAAACATTTGTATATATATACATATAAAGTATCAGGAACATCACCCCACATTAGCACATCATTGCACACAAGAGAGAGAGTCCAAGTGCAGGAAGACAGTTCCAAGAGCAAGGTCACCTTACTACCAAAAAAAATTGTTAATGAAGCCTCAATGAGCTGTCCCAGTACAGACTGGGACAACTGAAGCCACTCATGAACATGAATACAGACTTAAGGCATTAATAAGAGCATTCATGCATTTTCTTTTCAGAATACACATCCTTTCTCAATTGATAGCACTGTTCTTAACTAGTAACAGGCCCTTGCCTCAGCAGAACTACAGCAATGCTTTTTTCAAGAAGCACCCTGCAAACCAGAGCAGGCAATTGCTCTCCTGGAAAAACACTAATGGCAGAATATCATAATGGAACAAGTCAGATTAATCAAGACTTTGCTCATGTGCATACAGAAAGATAAGATACCTCTTAGTAGCATAAAAATTCTCTATATTGATATTTCCCAGATGAAAATACATTAAAAATTACATAGTAACTTTTTGTTATTTACTGAATTTCCCATAACTCTCTGGTTTTCATTGAATAATTATTTTTGTTGTCACTCAGACTCAGCCTAAAGCCATATTCTGAAATAAAAAAAAAACCCAAACAAGTTAAATAAGTTATTTGTCCTTTGCACAGAGTTCAGCTCCTCTGCATGTGAAGAGCCCCTGCAAAGAACCATCCTTTCACACTTCAATTCAAAGCTCCTCAGACCTCTGGAATGGAGACTTGAATTGGCACATTAGAAGAGGGAAGAAAAAAACAGCTCATAGCCACGTTATCCTGTAAAAGGAACACCACCACCCATTCCCATGCTGACATGACATTCAAATCTGTGTAGTACAACAAATCCTTGAATGACAGAGGAGAGTCTGGCACAGAGGAAAAGACAGGACTCTCCAGCAGGGATGCAGGCCCTGACACCATGAGGCTGCTTCACTGACACAGCACCCTCTTGCTTTCTTGCATGAAATCCACCTTCTAACCTGCTAAATCAAAACACAAGACTACAGCAGAGACCTCTAAATTTTGTGTTTGTAATAGGAATAAGCCCCTTAAACAGTTCCATTTTATCTAGGTTACAGACTAACTTCCAACTCCAGTTGCTTTGGAGCAACCTGGCTTCAGGGGAACTACTTGATGCCTCTTACACGGAATTCAGGTTCTGGGGAAAAGGCTATTATGCCAGCAGCCTTGCTTAACGTTTTCAGTCACATACTGCATTAGTCACAAACCAGAGTAATTGTCTTTCCAGCCCTTTTTCCTCACTGAGATGAATAACTCCTCTTAGGGGGCAGGTTTTCCTAGGTGCTTTTGGTTGGAAACAAGTGGGTCACCTTCTTGAGTGACCCTTGAGCAGACCAAAAAAGCTCAAAAACCTACACACAAACTCTTGACTAACAATTATCAAACGATTCTGCAGAAGAAAAAAAGAAAAGTTACATATTGCTATTTACTTGCAAAGGGGAAGCAGGTAGCCTTGCTCCCAGAGGTTGTGAGTCCAGTCTGCAGAGCATCAGTGCATGAGCTGCTGGGTACAGCTGATGGGCCAGGAGTTCCTCCAGTGCAAATCACTCTATCTCCAGCAAGGCCCCTGTAGTACACAGCAGGTCCCTCTGCCTGGTCCCCTGCTGTCTGTTCAACTGTGCAAGATTTATCCTTCTTGTCTCAGTTGAATTTTTTTATTTTTTTTTACATAAAAGAAACTGAGGGCCTTCTCACATGCAACTTCCACACTGAAGTAACCTCCACGTTTTAGATTACAGCAACGAACAGACAGGGAGCAGCCGGGCTTTGCCTTTGTCCTCAGCTCACTCTGGTACAGTTCAGTGCCAAAGGGATCAGGGACAAGGCTCTACACTCCAAGCATGTTGTTGCCCTTCCCTTCCACTGCTGTGATACTACACCATCCAAAACAAGAAGGGAAAAAAAGTTAAATTTACACAGAATGCCCCAAGCACCCATAAGTGAGACATGCCAGTACTCCCAGCACATCCCTTGCTTTTCAAATCATTTTTCAACTTTACAGCTCAGTGGTATAACAAAAACAGCTGCACAGCGCTGTCAGCTCCCTCCCTGAGCATATTTCTCTTCATCCTGCTGCTTGTGGGTTACCAGCTCTTTGGTCCCTTCTCCTCCTGGCACACTGACGGTTTGCAGGGCACCAGGTGCTGGCTGCCAGGCAGGGACAATCTCGCAGAGAAACTGCAAACGTTTCGACAACTCTTCTTTTCCCACAAGGGAAGGGAAAAAGAAGGCATCACATCCATGCTGGTCCTGACTTACGCTGCCATGTTTTGCAGAGCCCCCCTGCACACACATGTCCTGCTTGCTCATGGTGCGTTCCGTGTGTTTCTGTGCCTCGGTCCAAACTACCCCTGTACATCTGCTGCCCGTTTTCTGCGGGGAGAAGGGGGTCCTTACTATTTTCCCTGTGTAGGCTGCAGGCAGGTGGTGGAGGCAGCAGGTCAGTGGCCCCCACTGACTGGAGAGGGGAAGTGCAAAAAGTTCTGGGAGGTGCCAGAAAGTTCCAGAAGGTGCCCCAAAGTTCTGGGGCATTAGGCCAGGCTGGCAGCAGGACTGCTGTTATGGGCACAAAATCACCATGCTTTCTGGGGGTTTTTTTTGAGGTTTTTTTTTAATTTTTGAAAAAAAAAAAGGTCTTTCCCTATGTCCCAAGCACTCAATGCTGTGGGCACAAACGTGGCACCAATGAAAGCCCCAGGGAGGGAACAAGCCACAGCTGCCCCCTCTGAGAGGTGCCCACCAAGCAGAGCTGTGCTGCTGGGCAAACCCCTCACCATGAGGAAGGCTGATCTGGGCAAAGCCCTGGGGTACCCTGGCTGCCTTGCCATCCCCACATCCCTCACCCAATCCCTCTAGGGAGAGGCATGCACCTTCCCCTCACCCAGCTCCCCTCAGCGCCCTCATAGCAGCCCCGTCTTGCTGCTGCGTGAGAAAAGACCCCTCCGCCTCAGAAACGGCTCTCGCGTGTTTGGAAAGAAAAAAGAGCGGGGAGTCCGCGCCCGGGGGCACGGAGAGCGGGGTGTCCGCCATCGGGGGCGGGAGACGGCGGAGCTGCACCGTCTGCGTTTGCAATCTCACGAGGCTGCCGGGGGAAGGGGCGGGCGGGAAGCCGTTGCCTCGGGGGCTGGAGGGGGGGCTCGGAGGCAGTCACTGGGACATCTGTCCCGTGAAATAAACACTTGATGTATTGCAGCACCATCTGCTGGTTTCTGTAAAGGGGACACAAGGGCACATCCCCGTAGGGCGAAAAAGGAGCAGAAGGGCTTGGCGAGTGGGTTCTGTGAGGCACAAGGCCCCCCTGGTTTCTTGCACACAGGCATGTGTTGAAGGTTCTTCTCCTTGTAAAGGAATTAAGATACCTCTGTATGAGCAAGCCAAGAAAAAGCTGCCTCACAGAGAAACAGACAAATTACTGCTGAGTTCGGGAGTTTCACTGAGGAGTACAATGGGCAAAATTCAGGCTTTTCCCTGTTCCTTTAAAGTGGAGCCCAGTAAATTTTGCAGAGCCCAGGAGGAATGCTTTTCTGAAGCTACCAACTGATTCTGGGCACTTCTGGTTTTTTTCTATACATATATACCTCAGGCTGCTTGCCTCTGAAGGCACTTGCATTTCATGAAGTCCTGGAGCGGCTGCTTTCCGACCCTGTGGTCCTCCGAAGGGGGCTGTGCCCGGCCACCCGCAGCCAGCCGTCACCAGTAAGCCCTAACTGACTTCCAGCAGTTACTTATTTCAGCTGGTTTCCTTCCTGGGCTTGATTCAACCCAACAGTGAAGTCATATTCGTGAACTTTATTGAACATTGCTCCTTGCTGTTAATTTACAACCTGGTGAAGACAAAAGGGAGAGATTTGGATTTTTTCCTCTCTCAGTGAGTGACTTGAGATAATACAAATACGAAGAAATACATTAGTTTGAAATGATGTCATATAGAGGAAAGACACCTCTGTTGCTTTCTTAAAATTCAACTGTAGTACTAACTAAACCGGTAACACTGGAGACTGCTGATACACGCAGGAATTACTGGGGAACTACTGCCTGGCTAAAAACAACATAACTTTTATTTTAACTAACCATTTATTGCCTGCAGCAGTTAAATGCAACACAGTGTTTGTGCTAAGGATTTGTGCAAAGAGGAAGGCGAGACTGGCTTTTAGTCTCTTCCAGCTCTGAGCCCACATAATTCAGTTTGCCTTTCCCCCCAACTCCGCTGTTTATCAACAACTATAGAACAACTTGGAGGACAGAGGTCTGGTTTGAAGTGTGTTCCTGACACAGGGGATGAGCCTACAGACACCAACACAGCTGGACATAGTCAAGCACTACAGGTTTGTTCAATAATGACACCTCTACTTTAACGCTTTCCATATCTGGCTGTCTTACAGCAGCACCTCCTCAGTACCCACACCACTCTGTAGCACTTCTCATTCCTGTCTGGCCCTCTCCTTTCCTAATGATGAGACCCTCTCTTACAATTAGTGCCGCTGTAGCAGCAACTAAACAAAAGAATATTATCTAGCTTTATAACGTGCTTGATTTGAAGAAAAAAAAAAGAAAGAGTTTCCCTTTACAGGGCCCAGCAAATGTCCAAGGTTCAAACAAAGTACGAGGTGCTAACGAACAGAGTCTTGACAAACCTTGTTTTCCTGCACAGGGGCTCAGTACATAATGATTTCATTCAGCAGCTACTGTTCAAGCATGGAAAGTGTTGGTAAAGAAATCCCACAGAGTTCAGACAACCATTTTCCTAACTTAAGCTTCCCCCTCCTCTCCTCTCCCCATTAGCCTTTCGGGCCTCTGCCAGTCATAACATAAATATTCATCAGCTGATATTTGCAGTAGCTGTGAAGTTATGAATGAGGCCAAACGCCTTCCCTTCTGCCCCATCTGCAAAATGGCAGCTTCTGGTCTTAGCTCATGGCCAAATGACACTTTCCGAAATCCCCAAAGTGCACTTGCAGGCTTTTCAAATTCAGTCGGGTTTTTAATGCGCAAAGCAGAAATGCTGTCTACCTAATATTTGCCCTGGGATTACTGAAAAAAAAAAATATATATATATTGCTTTGCTATGCTTTAAACTTTGCAATGCCTTGACGTAATAGACAGAAGTGTTGGCAGCTCAAAATGCTGGTTGGTTTATTTCAGGGGACATGACTGCTGCAGGTTTCCTTTCTGAATCGAATACCAGACACTTGAACCATTTGTTGTGCAGAAAAGAGAAACAGCTTTTATTCTTAATGCTGGTTTCTTAACCACCTGGGTGCCGTCAGAAGGAGCCACATGCACTGGAAAACACTTTTAATAAGACTTCTTTAAGCCTGTCTTAAACCCTGGATCTTGAAAAATGGAATCCCCACTGCCTGTCATATGTTCTTTCCCTCTGCAGATTAGTGAGGGGCTGCTGCTTTACAAATGTTCCGTTCTCACAAAGCCTGGAATTATGCTCTCAAACCTACCGTGGGCCAGCAAGACAGTGAGGCATCTGACGTATCCACACCAGCAAAGTCAAAAGCAGGGGTGTCAGAGAAACAAGACGACAGTGCAGAGCCTTAATTAATCTAATTCAACAAGGTACCATTCCAGCCAATAGAGCTGTACTGTTGGACCCAGACAGGGATCTTAAGCCAAAGCATCATGGGATCTTAAAGGCTTAAAAATACTAAAAGCCCAGAGTCATTAAGAAGTTTTCATAATGGGGCTCAGCACTACAGAGGATAACAGAACCTCATCAGAGCTTGGATCATGCTAATCAATCATGCAAACTATCCTCTCTTGCCCCATTCACCTAGGTTGAGCCACAAATAAAAACAAACAAACAAACAAAACCCAAACACCAAAACCATTAAAATGAAAGTGACAGGCTTAGTATATTTTAGGGATGTTGCAATCATATAATTTGATTTTCACAATGAAAAAGCCAGAACGTTTCACCAAACAAATCTCCAATATTTTGTGGCCAAAATAGAGTATATCTTCTCAAAATACATCTATTTTTCATTTAAATACTAAATAAAGGGCAATATACCACATCCCTTGGGACCACTCCAACGCTAATAACCCTTGCTGCTAAAAGAAAAAAACCCACTCTTTGTTTTTAATACATTCAGCTTTCACCTGCTGAAACCTGTATGTCTTTGTTTTGAGATGAAAGAGCCCCCAAAATCATCTCACTTGTACCTTCAAAACAAGATCAACTACTCTCTCCACTTTCTCAATAAAAAGCTATGCACACTTCTTGGTTTATCTGCACTGACACACAGTCTGCAGAGGTGTTAGGTCCTGCATGGCTTCTACCTACAGGCAAAAAGCATCCTTCGTCTCTGAAATCAGACCCAAGTTCACCAGCAGGTTCAGTGATGACCTCGGGTAGCCTTTAGCTAACGTGTCTCAAGAACAGCAGAACCAGAAAGCCCAGGGAGCTGCACATTGGGCTAAGGCTTTATTCTTCAGAGCCACTCATCTATGGACATAAAAGAATTCCAAAAAGTCTTGGTCAGAGCAAGAAAAATGACAGGGCAGATGTTAGATACATACCTTAGCAGAGCTCCTCTGCTTCCGCATACAAGTAACCGCCTTGTGTGTGCACAGGTCTGGGTTGTATTTATACATGTGAGATCAAAGGATAGCCCCTTAGCCAGACACATGTGTGAAGTTTTGTTTTACGGACCTAAATCACCTGCTGGAATTGACTTACGATCAATTGATTTGGAAGATCTCAATTCACAAAGAGAAAATATCAGGAATTGCCACTTGACACTAAACATTCTGTAAAGTTACATACTGACTTTTCTTGCAGCAAATTACACATAAAAATCCAGAGTTCTTACTAGGTTGACGACCTTGGTTTTATCAGCTCTTTACATACTATTGTGCTGCTTAAAAGCATCTTGCTGGGACAATGGAAGTGTCTTTATGACACCATAAGTGAACAGTAATTAATTGACACACTTCACTGGGCATACTAATATTGAGGTGAGCTGTTCTAGCATTTACCATGATCATGCTGCACCACAGGGATGGTCTAGCTATTGCCAGCACTAGAAGTAAAAACAAGGAGAACAAAAAAATTAATAAAATCAAATCACAGTGACACCTTCCCACAGCCCATGAGGCAGTGAGGAAGGGAGTATATGACAATTCAAGTGGAAAAGGGAAGAGAAACCTTGAGGAATTTCTCCTTAGCCATTTTCTCAAGAGGATGGGAAAGTGAGGCTGAAAAAGGCTAGTTGTGAAGAAAGGAATACTACTTAATAGGGCTGTCTCCTCTGCAAAGACACCTTTACTTTGATGTATCGTGTTCTATGGCATGCAGACACTTTGCTTTTATAAAGATTTCAAACTCTTTGGAAACTGTCAGTCAGTTACTGAATTTTCTAACCATCAAAGGCAACAAAGCTCGGGATATTCTCTCCTGGGTTCCCACATATTAATATATGTAGTAATAAACAGACTACATTTCCTATACTAATAACCAAAAAGCTTCTGATAGAGGCAATAAAATCCTCCAAGGTAAATTATCCAGTGCATTGCAAGGAAGATTCAGTCAGACTGGAAACTTTCTCCATGATTATGCTGCAGTCACAGCTCTAGGGAACATGGCAGCTGCACACAGTCTTGGCTTAAGAAATGCTTTACACTGCAGTCAGCGTCTTTGCTCATCATATAGTACTGAAGGTTTCCAAGCACATCAGTAAACAGCAACACAAATTCATAAACAAGTTTGTGGGTTGAATGAGCTCTACAGCTCCTCGTTCTTTGAATGCCTTCTATATCCTCAATAGTAACTGACAATACAACTCCCATCCATATCAGAGCAATAATGGAAAAAAGATTGATAATCAAAAGAAATACGTCTTTGTCGTTTTATCTTTATGGCAAAAGAACCTTTCTGTGATAGATCAAAAGTATGTTTTTATGCTTGCCAGGGGGACAGATACACCGAAACCCAAGACACTTGAAACTGATAAAAAGCAGAGCATGCAGATGGTTGAACTGTCTGGGTTTACTGTTCATTAGCATGCCAGCAAATTATTTAGGTCATGTGTGGTTTTTCAGTCTGCTATGCAGCAGTTACAAACCTATGCATAACTCTTGCAAGTGACTCTCCATAGACTAACATGAGAAGACACTGTTAAAGATGCACCACGAGGTCTTCCAAGTTTCTCTGGCACCCCTGAATAACCAGACAGTAAGCTGCAGCTAAAACTATCAGGGATGGATTTTGGACCTGCTGTACAGCTGTGGCTGCCTTCCAGGTTAGTAGTAAGCACATAAAGAGCAAAGGCTGGGAGACTAAATCCAGTTAAGGTATAGTTTATGGATAGATAACATGGAGAAGGGAGTACAAAAGTCTTAAGATACTTGTTTATTTCTACATTGAAGTGTGCATGTCATGCAGCAGGCTGTTCATTTTTCCATTCACACAAGATGATCTGATATTCAGTGTCAACTCTGTAACAGGGCAGCTTTGGCTGGGAAATACCAGCACTGTTGAGAAGGTTCAGCAAGTACAAGCCTTGTCAAAATAAGAACAATCTTCACAGCCGTGCCTCAGACCTTGCTGCTTTCGTCCAGCTGTTGTCTCAAAATTCCTGACAAAGGTGGCAATCATACACCTTGTGTGACAGCTGCAAGCTCCACAAATTCAAGTATTATGAGCCTGGTGGGATGCACACAAAATTTCCAGTGAATCGAAGTAAAGCCTTGGTGCCTTTTAGGAGAGTGAGGAGAGATGAGCCTGTAGGTTCAGACTCTCAGCTGACGTAGATCAGTACAACTTCACAGATTGCAACAGAGCTAAGATAGTTCATGATTTGGCCCTAAACGTTTTGGACAAAGATTTTATCAGCATCTAAACAGATGAAGTGGAAAGAATGTTGTAATGGTGGTGGGCTTCTTTATTTACTCAAGCCCTTACAGCAGAAGTTTTGTAATAGCAAGCTCTAACCACCCTGGCCCTAGGACAGCACTTCTGAACAAGTAACATGACGTAGGCAAGAATACTTTAAGGTCTTTGCTAGCCTCCTTTTTAACTTCTTTAACATGGCTATAGATGGTCTGTAACCTGGGAAGAGGAACAGAGTTTCTCTGCCTTGAGGAGGCACATTATGTCGATAGAGAAAGCACAAAGTGCTGCTGAGCACCATAGGTCACCTATGGCTTACACCAAACTTCCACCTGTGCAGGTTCCCTTTGTCCCATCTTGCAAACACTATAAATAAGCTTCAACTTTAATCCTTGTTATGGGTCTCTTGAAAAATGAAATAAAGCTCTTTCTGGCCAAAAGTTCTTCACCACAACCACAGCTCCCCACACTGCATTTCAAATTGTTTCCAAAGAGCAAAGATTCTGCCCAAATGTCTCAGACATCTCTCTTAGTCCAGCTTACCTGTGAGAGCAAAACCAAGGACTTGGAAGCAAAGGCTGTTGCAGACATGACAATAATATGCAGGATGTGATGAGATGCAACACTGCAATGGATATTGGCACCCCCAGACCTGCAGCCATGGATTGGAAGCTGTGAAACATATTCACCAGTAAGCAGTAAGGAAATGAGGTGGATTATTGCCAACTCTTATTCTTTATTTGCAGATATATTCTGTTGTTGTGCTTTCCTAAGACTGTGACCAGGTTTTCTTTTCCTAATATAAATTTCTCTGTTTGCAACTCTTTCAAAGAGCTCACCAGTGGAGTTTCTTGGATGAAGGGTGCTTTTTCAGTTTTTCCACGTTCTTGGGTGGAGACATAAGCTTGTAAAAGGAATTTCCCTATACCAAATTCAGTATATTTTGCTGCTCTTAATTACCTGATGGGAAGGCTGCAAACATGTAACTTTGGAGTCAGTGACAATAAAAATTATAATAGAGACTAAACCTATACACTCTGCAACACAACAGGCTAGCTTATCTTTGCTAAGTATCTATACAGATGCAGAGGAAAGCTCAGGTACGTGAGATGATCCCACTGTTCCAATTCCCATCTCTGATCAGCATTCAGGTCTCACTTTCTACGAAGATTGCTTATCTCACATCCATGCTAATTTCTAGGTCTGGTAACAACACATCTTGAACTTACTTGCTAACTATACCAAGTAGAAACGTGTACAATACACACTTTGAATTTGTGTAAGAGCTAAATTTGTGCTATGATTGTGCCTTATTGTAGGATCCTTGTCCCTTGAAGTCTTTGTGACCATTCTTGAAAGTCAGACAAATCTCACATCAGTGAGCCTAACCATGAATATCTGCTCTGCAGGAACCTTTTTAATGACAACTACATGTTTTAAATCCACTACTTTCAGACCTCCCAACAGGAAAAATCTAATAAAACACAGTATAAGGAATTAAAGGGGTTAATATTAATATGCCGAGGAGCTTGGGGAGAACCCAAGTAAAATCATGTTATGCTATTGAATTATAGATAATCATCAAGAAGAAATAAGAGGTGTTCCATTCCCATACTGCAAAGCCACTGCAATCAGATTTTGCTTGGCAGACTGGCAGAGCAGAAGACATAGTCCCAGTTGTGTAAGGAGATCCACCTTCTGCAAGGAAATTACACAGGTTAAAGGTTTCTGATGTGTCCCAGCAATCCCTCCGCTATGTAGTTCCTCTGTGGACCTTCCCCATGATTGTGGATTACGTGTGATCTGTGTTGTCCACCCCAGAGTCATCTCCCTTAGGGATCGCAGCATGATTTATAATTAAGGCAGTGGAATGGAAATTTAAGGGGCTTAACTGGGTAAGTCAGTTTGTTTCTACCTCCATTTTATAGACAGAGACTTTCATTTCCTGTGCCTGTCCATTTACACTTCCAACTGATGCTTGCAGAAAAGCATCTTTGCAGCACACAGTGCTGTCTTGACCTTGAGTGGAACTTACAGCTGCTGCTGTCATAAAATAATAATCGATATTAATCATTGTCAGTGTAGTTATATGAATGTCTTCCCAAACAAACTGTCTGTATATATCTACCAGCTTTCCATACCATAAAGGTGCCGCCAGTGCAATTGACTTCTCAGTGTGGTTAACTCCGTGAGCACCCTGCAGGATTGTGACAGAGGAGATATATTGATAGTCTCGGGGCATTCCTGTCAGCATGCTCCTGGACACAATTCATCCTGCCCATGTGAAATAATGACTTAGGAGCTGGAAGTCCCTGTGGGGGAATCAGATCTTTGAAGTTCATCTGGGACAGCCTCTAGGTGCTTCTTTGAGAGCTTCAGGTCCTGGAGAAACTTGGGGCTGGCCTTCAAGGGAGATCTTAAGTTGGCACATAACCAACATACCTATGGAAAGGAAGAAGCTGAACTACAATATACAGGCATTTTGCATCTGGAGAACATGTTCTCAAAGCAGCAAAACATCTTTATTATGAATGTAACATATGTGATACTCTCCCTCTGTTTGGCAGGAGATAAGAAAAACAGAAGCAAGGCAAAAATGAAAACAAAGTGGAGCATATAGTCATCGTGAAACAATTACAGTGCTGCATCTCATTAACATCTAAATCTGGGATTGCCAATCTTGTTTTAAAAACAGTTTTGTTCAACACTCAGTGACAGAATTTAAAAGCTGACATATCTTGGTGTATTGTGGGCCACAGTCACAGCTGGTGTAAATCAGTATAAACTAATGAAGTCAATGTAGCTTCTCTGATTTACACTAGCTGAGGTTATGGCTCAATAAGGTTAGACTTGCTTTCTAGGAGTGTTCAAGGAAGCCAACTTCTGTGTGTCCTACGATGAAGTGGTTATTTATAATGGCCTTCAGTGTGGCTTAGCGCCAAATTTCCACATCAAAAGTAGCTTTATAAGAGATATCCTTACAGTGAGGTTCAGTGCAAAATCATGACTTCAGAAGCCAGCTTTCCTCGTGCTCTCAAGTATTTGATTTCAGCCTGAAAACCATTTGAGAAGCCAAGAAAAGCAGAGCCATTCCTGCCTACTTCCCCAGCTCTGCTTCATCTTTGATTTGCCTGCATATCCAACGGGCTCTGACCTACACTGCCCATTTATCAAAGCGAGTTACTCTAAGTGTCTGTTTATTTATGTTCAGAAATTCCCAGTAAGACGGACAAGTTTCATGCTTAACCTGAAAAATTGGTGATGGAGGTGGAGTTCTTACCAGTTGCAGAGTTATTTGTTTGACTTGGCCACTGGTAAAAATAAAACAATAACGTGTCCCAGAGTCACAGCAAGAGGTGGAGGTCACAAAAAACAGATCATGTCTTTCACAGCTCTTCAACTTCAGCGCGCTGAATTATGACTCCTGTTATTTACTTACTGGATTCTCCACCCTGTGCGCAGGCTCCAAGCATTCAAAAAACAGCAGGTCTCTGCTTCAAAGAACTAACAGCCTTAGTGAGAGAGTAAAATCTGTCCCAAAGCTACACTAACCTCCTCCTCCGCTTTTTCATCTGAAAGGTCAGATCTCACAGCCCTCAGCTGACTTCTACCATCTTCTGCTCACCAGACTGCCATGTCTGCAATCCTGCACCTCTGTGCTCTCCTCTGCGCTCTCCTCTGCTGTATTAAACTGCCAGGCTTTTAGAGTAAATATATTCCCAATGCAGACAGACCTGTCCTCTGAGAACAAAGTGCCCACGTGTTGCAACTCAAGATAGTCTTTTGCAGAAGCATTCTGTTTTTCCTTAGGAGAGACCTGTTCTCTGCATGTCCAACCTTGATGCGCTTCATCAGATGTCCAGAAAACATCTCAGGCTCTTTCACTGAACTTGTCACTTTGAAACAGACTGTCTTCTTTAGAACTTCTTGCTCAGGGTCTTGAGTCCAGTTGCTGAGATCCCAAACCAGGGCTGAAGCCTCTCCAAATGTCCTGAGTGGTTTCTGCACATAGTCTGTAGAGTGTCACACTCATCCGTATTCTCTTCAGTGGATTAAATCCTCTATGGGCTCGCTGAGGCCAAGGAGATAGCTTTGTGAGGATGCTTCCAAAAAGGGAATCATCTTCTACCACAGGTAGGTTAAATATCAGTATGAAACATCAGTATGTAAGAGCCTGCTTTACATCTTAGCCTCTTGGAAGGTACCCCTTTCTCCTAAAAAGTACAGGATCCTCCTTCTCTTTCATACTCCCAGGTTTTGCTTTTGGTATCCTCTCTCCACAAGAGATCTTATAAATATTCTCTCACTAGGAACTGCAATCTTCTTTGCCAGGGAATGTTCCTGCCCTACCTCAGAGGTGGTTACGGAACCCCATTCAGTTACTGTTTAGCCACCAGATTCCCAAAAGTGTTGGTTTTTTCTAGGCACCCAGCACACCAGCTGAGTGCCATCTTTCTGGGTACCTAAATATCAGTTATTGTTCTGCCATTATTAGGTATTTTTGTATGTGGATAGTTTTTCTGGGTATCTGTGGCTGAATATGGAGCCAAGGTAGAGTTAGAAAATAATTTCACAATTAAAACTCTCAAGACAGTGTGTTTGCAAGTTGACATTTAGATAGGCAGATATATTAAAGCATCAGAAATGCAAAATACACTTTCTGTTTGTCCTGACTTTTATGCCTTAATCTAAGGACAGTGACTAATTCTTCCTAACAGTTTGTTGGGTTCACTTCTTATTTTAGAGGCAAATACTGTAGTTTTCACCTAAGGTTTTGTGAGATCACAAAAACCTATTATTTTATTCTGTTATATTGCTTATATTCTCTTCAGAAGCACCCTCACAAACTGCAGGAATATCTTCCTCCACCGCCACCTGTTACATGTGATATGTTTTTCTTCTCAGCTTCTCTAGGTGAAGCAACAGGGAGGTAGGTTTTTTTCTTAGCCTGGGTATTATTCAGCTTTTAAAATGTTTGTGGGCAGTCAGTCATTTTGCTTTCTAACCCAAAACAAAAACCAAAGAGAATTCCTGCCTTTTTTTCATAGTTTCCAGAAGTAGTTGTGTTTGATTGTCTTAAAATAAAGGGAAATTCTCCACACTGTGAAAGATTTTAAAAGCAGAAGTCTACCAGGCAACTTAATTTCATTCTGTTAACACCACCTCACAGCCTGTCAGTATTTGGCTCAAACTTTGGTTTCTAATGGATGTCTATTCTTACTAGGGTTGAACTAGAAAGCAGTCCGACAATTCTCAGATAACAACCAGGAAAAAAACAATGTAAACCCATTATCCCAAAGGAACTAGAAATAGTTAATCATGCATAAGTAACAAAACCGGTTTCCTCACCATCAGATTTTATCCTGGACCACAGAGTTACAGAACTTTCCTTAAATCTCATTGGGGCGAAGACAGGAAACTGCATCTTCTAAACTTTAGAAATAGATCTTCAACATGTAAACATAAGATATTATGCCCCCATCTTTTAAGTAACATTTATATTATCCAAAATAAACAGTGTTTCTGAAGTTAGTCTGTAATTGACATCTGACACAGTCCACATTGCAACAGATATGATAAGTGCAGTAAACAGCAGAAATTATGCTTCTCTGTGCTCTGAGAAACATTCATATTTCCTTACACAGATAAACTTTATTTTGTTGCTACGCAACTCTCACACAACACACTACATTCTGCAGTAAATAAGAGTACGAATTTTACAACTGAAGGGCAAGCATGTGGCCTTTGGGGTTTTCTCCCCATTTTGAGTTCCAGCCCCAGCTCTGTAATACTCCATTTTATTACAAAGCTGCCTCTGAAGCTCAGTAAGGGATATTTCAAAGAGAGCAAAAGGGGAGTCAGAATGCATGAGTCCTTTTGACATTGATGGGAAACAAATGGTGAAGCCAGTGATGTCGGTGACAGTGGAACAATGAAAGCAAGGCTTGTTTTTTTTTTAATCCTCCTTAAAAATCAACACTAAACTTCCACAAGATGTTCAAAACCTCTTTGCAGTGGCCTCTCCCTGCCCGTGGTAACATTGCTATATCTGCAATAGAAGTGAGACAGATGAAAAGGCACTCTTTATTTTACCCAAGAGTAGATTAGTTAAGTCTTACCCTCCTCTGTTCGCTTTGGTGAGGACACTTTGTAGTATGAAGTTATTTCTTTGTTCTTTACAGTTGCAAAATTTCTCCTGAATTCAGCGTGTATTTGGATTATCCAGAGAACAGCGGAGCAGATCCTGTATACCTCTGTATCCTCATTATAAACAGAGTGAGTAACACTAAGATTTATCTGTCTGAAGGGTATTCATGGAAACTGAAGAGGGTCACTAGAATCTTCCCAAGTCATGGGGTAATTCCTCAATTACTTAAGTTTCTCCTTTGCACATGGCTGCAAACCCTACACACTCTCCCAGGTAGCATCAGCCTTCACTTGCCACTGTCAGCAAATGAATCCAGATGAAATGGCTGGAACTCTGAGTCACACAAGTGCAGTCAGCACAGTTTGGTGAAGGCAATAGATTTGCACCAGCCAAGGATCTGACCTGTACCTGATGCACTTGCGTAATGACTGATTGCAAAAGGGTTTGTGTCACTTAAACTTTGCTGTTCATTTCTTTACAACTAAGAGCCCACACGCTTATAAAGGAACAGCACATTGTCACTAGGGAAATGACACTGTGTTCAGAAGAAAGCAAGATTTAATCTCTATCTACAACGTAACGTCTCTAAAGAGTGAGCAAGAAGTATCTTTCAAATTTTCAATTTCTGCATTTTGATATCAAAACATTTCTGTTTATAGTTTCTTTTTAATGGCTAAGTTACTTCAATACAAGCATTTGTTGCAAAACACTTCAAAGTCTTGTATAAAGGCCGATCACTAATCACAACTCCTGGTAGAGCAGCTTTCCTTGAGAGCCTAGAAGAACACAGAAACACCTGTAAAATTTGCTTCAAGTACTTTCTTCACCAAGTGATCTCCTACAGACCAGCCCTTCTCAGTTAGGGCTACAGGATGAGGCCCAAAGAGCAAACGCAGTTGCTTTTTGTTTGGATAGCACACTTTCTGTACAACAGGCAACACACAAGGCAATAGTCTGCAGACTTAAATCTTGGAAAGCAATGCTTGATGTCTTCGTATCAGTGTCCTGCCAATTTCTTCTACTCTCCGGCATCCTGGAGGAAAAGTTATCTATCAGTTAAAAGCCCTGCTTTTCTATCACATAGAAATCTACATTCTGTCAGATGAAACCCACCCCTTGGCGACCAAGGATTAACCACTACATTTCTATGGGTTTATTGCTCTCCTTGTAAAAAACATTTTTACTTGCTCTTACTTAATCTCCTCAGTTCCCCACCTCTAAGACAAGGATAATGAGAAGTCCTTTTCCCATCCTCTGTAGCCTAACATGTTTACATTACAAATATTTCCATCTCCTTGCTGTAAGTTACTACAGCATCTTGCCCAGGGCAAATGAACGTTATGAGGAAATGCAAAACCATAGTGATTATTGCTGAGAGGAAATGTTGATGTCTTACCTGTCAGTGCCATTGCCAGGTGAAACTCTTCCTTCAGCATCTGGAGAACTTCTTTTGCTCCCTCTTCACCCTAGAAGATTAGGAAATAATATATACTAGTATGTGTACTTGTAGCTTGCAAGTGTAGATACAGACATGTATACATTTGTCAACAAAGTTTTGTGCAGAACCGTAACTCCCGAGTTCTTGTCATAGGAAATTTTAGGTTAGGTGGTCTGGGTACACACAAACACCATCACATGCGTATCCCTGTGCACACACATATACACATCTATGCAGGTACTAAGCCTGAACAGCAGGCCTAGGTATCTAGAAAAACAGGAATTTGAACTTTTTCTAACTTACTTGATAAACCAAGCCCCAGATGAGAGGTCTTCCGATGAATACAGCTTTGGCTCCAAGAGCTAATGCTTTGAGAACATCTGTGCCTTTTCTTACACCACCATCTAGGAACACCTCCACCTTCCCCTCCACAGCTTCGACAATTTCAGGCAAGACATCAATCTAAAAGAGTGAAACCAGGAATACAGGTTGTCCACTTCTGTAACCCTATTGATTTTTTGAATGAATTCTTATGTACAGGATCTAAGCTTTAAAGAAGCTAAATGAGCAATTGCATGCCTAACTGTATGCACAAGCTCTACAGCATAGTAGTGAAAAAAAATAGTGAATTAACATGTTAGCAGATATACAAGAAGGTCAAATTTATTTGGACAGTCATATAAATAGAATGAGAATCAGCAGGGTAACACAAAAGGTCCATCTGGTCCCTTGACATGTATCCAACTCTAGGCAGTATCAGATACTTTGGAAGAATATAGGAAACAGCAAGCACAGAGAGAGTCTTCCTTGATATTACCCCCAAAATTCCAGTGTTCTCTAGTTTGGGGATGATATTGAATCACTGTTGTTTACTAAAGAATCATCTTCACTTTCTTGTTTAAATTTATTATTCGTTTATACTACAGGCCAGGCATTGTACCTATAGACATGGAAAAAGAGAAAGGTGGTGCCCCAAGGAACCGGAAGGAGTAGGTTGAAAATTTTTAGTTAATATATTTTACCTTTTGAAAATAAACCTTGATTACAGGAATAATTGTAGAGGAAGCTTCTTCATGTAAGAAAAAAAATTAACTCTCTTCTGTATTTTGAGCCAGGTGGGAAATACTTTCTTTTAACACAAATACACGCTACTTTCACCAACAGCAGTGGTAAAGGCAAAGGAAAAAAGGATTTTTACTGTTCCTAAGTAACCACAGAGTTGGGTAACGTTGTCCACATCATGCAAGAGATCCAATGAAGAGATAAACCTCCTGAATTCAAGCTTCAACATTGATTATGGGGCAACTGTTCCTACAATGCGTAAATAGTTCGCATTCATGAAAATCGGGAAAGACGCAAAACTGGAAGCCACATATTAAGGAGACTGGAAACAGTGTGTGGTAGTAAGACAAAAGGCACGCAAATGCGGATGTAATTAATTTCCGTTCTAATGGATAAAAAATGACTAGGAGATGGAGAAAAAAAAAACTTGAAAGTGCAGTTTGTTTTTAGATTTGGATTAAAATTTTCTTGAAGTTTGGCACTTGCTGCGAATTTTTCCCCTCCCTTTGGTTTTGCTCTCTTGCCAAACATATTTTAGATCTATTTCCATATACAGAGAACGCTTTCTACATCCTGACAAACTGTACCAACATTAAAGTGCTATAATAACTGAAGTATGATGCAAACCATAATTAAAACACAAATTTCCTCAATGTGTAACTAGACACTAGAAATATTAACCATCCTGTGTTCAGCTCACATTCTGAAAACCCATGAAATTAAAGCAAATTATTATGTTTCTAAACCAGAAACCTTTTGCATTGAACACAGATATTTACATTATGAAAACTCCATTGTGAAATGTAGTTTTTTGTAGTTCTGAGTAGTAGTAGATGTAGTTCTTTTAGTTCTGAGTGCCTTCTCTTCTGCACTGTGGTGTTACAAAGGAATAACTCATGTAGTTTGCAGGTTTAATTTCTGGTTTACTGCAATTGGTGAAAAATTAATTCCTATTTCTTGAGCTTTCTCATTTTTCAAAATGATGTTTTTAATATCCTCATACATTTTTCCTGTTGGATTACCTCACACACAGAGTTGCCCAAGATTTTCAAATACTCTTAGTGAAACTGGGGAATACATTCTCCAAAGGTGACAAGATGATAAAAAAGGATGGAAGTTAAAGAAGAGAAATTAATTTCAGAAATATTAGGCACCCACACTCTGAAAATTCAGTTCCCCTTAAGGAGTCTAAAACTGAATAGCTGCACACTCTCCAATAGCACAAAATCACATTTGAAAAAAGAAAAATGTCAGTCTCTCTTTTGAAACTCAAAAAGTCCTAACACCAGGAGGTCATTTATCCTACCAGTCCCCCAGAGTACCTGGAGACAGTCAGGCAAAAGCATCTCAGAGAATAATACCTCAATTCAGAGAACAAAGCCTCGACTTTGTTAATTATTGAGAAAGCCATTTGTGCTGGCAGTTGGCTCCCCAGTGCAAGGCTTGGCTGGTGAAGAACCAGCCAACACAACCACGCGATGACTGGGTGCACATGAGGGACTCTAAAAGATCAGTGGGTAAAGGAAATCAGCTGGGGAAACCTTCAGCTGTCCATGAGAAGATAAGCAGACAGCAGAAGTGCTCCAGGGGAGGGGGGGACACACCACTGGGCAGCAGAGATGAGCAGACTTCTTGTACAAAATGCTCCTCAGTGATAAAGAGCCTACCTTTCACACTCTCTCTTCAAAATATAACAACTGAAAATGGGAGGTTTTTCATCAAGGATGCATTAGGAATACCAAAATAGTCACAACTGTGCTTTGATTCTCCTCCTATTCATTCCCTTTTTAGTGGTTCTGCTTTCCCACACCAAATGAAGATGGATGAGTGATGGCTGGAATTTTGGGGGTTTTCCTTCATCCTGAACACATACTTTTTCATTTTCTTCTTTCTTTTTTGCCAATCGAGAACTTCTCAAATCCCTTTTCACCCTTGGAAAAGGCACAGGGTAGCACGACAAGGAAAAGGAAAAAGGAAAAAGCCTGTAATTTAACCACCCTGTACCTTTTCCAAAGGTGAAAATGTTTGAAAGGGAAAAAATGGAGAGTTTCATTCTGTGTTTAGCTGTTCTGTAACTATGCAGTTTTTTAGAAGTCTCTGAAGAATATTAAAAGGGAAAAAACAACTACAGTACAACCTTCAGGGAACTGCCATCAGCAACAGGGATTTTTCAAAAAGGCATGAGAAAGACTAGAAAAAAATTCTTAATGACTTTCCAATTTCTAAACGCTTAACTGACAATAATACATTATCTGAAACTACTCTTCTATGATTTCTAGGCACCGTGCTGCAACCAAGGACACAATGCCCGTGTAGCTTGAAGAAACAGCCATACGTAAATGCCCCTGCCCTTTTATGTTTGTTTTGACCAAGGGGAGGCTGTGTCTAAACTCAAGGTATGATGTGACATACATAGAGAAGTGGAGAGAGATTACTGCTCATGGGTTAAGGCATATAACACATATTTACAGGTCTTCCTTCAGCTATTGTGTGTTCACAGAAAAAAACCAAGGAGGTAGAGAAAAACAGACTACTGGTGGATACTGGCACCAGTACTTACAGTAGCGGGGACCCCATCAAGCTGTCGTGCTCCATGATTTGACACCAGGATACCATTTACCCCAATCTTGACAGCTTCTTTAGCATCATCAGCTAGAAACAAACAAACAAACAAGATACGCCCTTCCATAACTGTGAGCTTATTCACACTGTGATGAGGGAAATTTTGGCATCACGAAACAAACATTGCCAAATAATGCACCCCAACTAAGTCACCTTACGCTTCATCTTGACAAAGCCCCCTCTCAACACAGAAAACAGTTTCATATTTAAGTAGTAATACCAGAAAAGTAATTTGAAATGTTGAATCAGAACATTTTACCACTGTGGATTAGCAGCCACTTTGGTCGCTAGCTTTTATTTTCTCTACTGTGTCCCACAACTCATCACAAAGAAAATCTTTTGCTAAATTATTTTCTCCAAGCCAAAATTATCAGCATGATTACACTAATAATCCATACTTAACGAAACCACTTTGCCGTGCTCAGTGCTCTTCTGACAGAAAGAAAATCCAGCTTCCCCTTAAGTAGCATACGATTCAGATCAGACTTAGAGTTTACAGGCACAATGAACAGAGCAAGTTCAATCTTCCTGGGCACATCTGATTTCCTATACAGCTGGTGGGACACAAGCCTAGCAATAACTCCAGGCACTTATTTTAGCAGCTGCTTCTGCAAATAGCTTGTTTGCTGGGTTCCTAATCATGCATGAGGAAGAGAATGGGTTTTCCCTTTAATTTTTTTCAGCTCTGTTTTGGCAAATCTTCCCTACTTAGCACAGCACAGAAATATGAACATGAATCTCACCATATTCCATATCAGCAAAGCAGATGTTTGCCATTAAAAAGTAATGCAATTCCTTGCAGTTCTAGAGAATGAGCCCTTTTCCCTCCCTGGGCCCTCTGTGAGAAGGGACGCCTTGCCTCCCGCACAGAAGCAGCAGAGCTACACACCCCTGAGGATTCCCTTCATGACGATGGGCAGTGAGGTCAGCCCTCGAAGCCATTTGATGTCCTCCCAGCTGATGCTTGCATCAATTGCCTCAGCTACATACACAGCCAGCCCGCTATTGTCTCCAAAGTCTTTCCCTGAGGAGAACGCCAGGTCGCTGCTTGAAAAGTTTTTTAATCTAAAATAACAAAAGAGAAAGAAAAAACAGTCTGAAAAAGTTTCATTGTCACCACAAATCAGTCCTTAACACCAGCATCTGATACAGCTGCGTTAAAACTTTGCTGTACTGCAGGGCAGGAGCAAAAAAAAGTTTATCACAGCATGTCAGATCTCAGCTCCTAGGAAACCAAAACCTTTGACTGGCAAATCATTTGGTAACATTGGTGCAAGTTTCTCTGACCAAGGCAACAGTCCTAGTTCTTTCAAAAGAAATAGGATAAAGTCCAAAATCTAGAGGTTCAGCATCAAATCAACAATCAGGAGGAAAAGTCAGCAGTGAGAGCACTAATTTGGGCTCAAACATCCATCCTTCCATGTGACTTTGGGCACGACACTTAGCCACTCTTTTTGCCTCAGTTTCCCCACCATAAAATAGGAACAACAGTATCTGCCAGGAGCACAGGGAGGATAAGAGCATCAGAAGCTATGGGACATTTAGACCCTAGAACAGTACAGGGTGGATGTGAAAGGGAACATCAATTTTACTTGACATAACCCAGGACCCACTGAAGTCAAGAGGTACACCTCTACTCACCAGCAAAAATTCCCTAAGTTTTTATGCAGCAAAATAGGGTTTGGGTTTTCTTTGGGGTTTTTTTCTGGTTGTTTTTTTGTTTGTTTGTTTTAATTTTGTTTGTTTTTCAGATCCAGGGGATTCAGGTACTGGAAGAATAGGGGATCAGATAAGTACGATAGAAGAAGGAAGAGAAATTTTGTTAAGCTGCATGAACTAGATGGATCTGCATGAAGCCTTCAAAGAATTCAGAACTGCCATCTGACCCACATGAGCAAGATCCAGCTGGTTCATGTTGTGTTTTTTTTTTATGTTTCCTTGTAATGTGTAAGGGGCAAGGAAGTGAAGTTGATATGAAAACATTAGCTATTATTTGCTCTTTAGCACCAAATCAATCTCACAGGAACCAGAGTTCACAGACTTACTAGACAAAGCAGGAGAAGGGGAAAAGAGGGCAGAGAAATTCAGGCTGTGTTCATATTAGAAAGCTGAACAAGCATTAAACCAGCATTGGAGACACCAGTACCACCAAGAACATGCGTGTCTCACGTGAGGCTGATTGCTCTGTTCTTTGGAAATGATGTCTTGTTCCACACGGCGCTGTTTTATGTTCTTATTCCACATTTTGTGAAATGCATGGGGGTTTTTGCATGGAAACTGGCTAGTTTACTGCTGATTTCATGCCTGCCACAAGCCGCATTTCACACAGCTTTTCTGTTCAGCTCCAGGCCCAGAAGAAAAGGAGAAAGGAGCAGGCTCTCAGCAAGATCCAGCTTTTCAACTGTTGGTTTGTGGAGGGTGGGGTACCCAGAGAAAAACAGAACCATGGATAAGATTATATAAATAACTGTTGTTTTTCTTGGCCTGCAAAACGCAGATCAACACTTGAATGAATGTTGCCTTACATACGTTTCTGAGCACAATGGCACCTTGTTGTTGCTTTGAAACTTTGTTGAGAACCTGAAGCCAAGAAAAAGTTATCGCATAACTGAGCGGAGCCCCACGCTAGAAGAGTTTCACCGCCTAGTCTGCAACAAAACATTGTCCATGTATCATTCTGAAATCTGAAGTGATTAATTCAAACCTTTAAAGATTAGTCCCACTTTTTACTGTTTCATATGGTTCACTCAAACAAAACATTGTTAAGGTTTGATCAGATGGGGTCAAAGTGTTGCAGAAATGCTCTATCACTTTCCTCAAATATTTTTCAGTTATTTGACTTGCATTCAAAAGCTCTTTAACCTCAGGCCTTAAAATGGTACTTCCCCTAAAGAAATTATTTGATTTTTTTTTTTTTTAGGTGAAACGACAGAGTTCATTGATAATGTTTTGTCAATCAGAGATCTATAGCAGCATTACTGTATGAGGCCTATGCTTACCAGTGTACTACATTTTAATACTACATGTTTCACGGATTTTTTTTTGATTTTCAGGTACTTTCCTCATAAGATTGTACTTTAACACAGAAATCATAGGCAGAGTTAAGGTTGCTCTGTCAACCTTCATCATATCATCTCTTAGCTTGAAGTCCAAGTATATAGGGAAGATCCAACACCCCAAGCTCTGGCGATTTTTTTGCCTGTAAGGTGAAGAATCGGATTCACTGCACAGTCCCATGGCTTACCTTCAATTTGAGTATTATGAAAAAGAAGAAAGACCAAAGGATGTGATATTACATTTCTTGCTATGTACAGGTTACATAGTATAACATAAGAGTCTTAGGAGACATAAGAACACTTCAGATCCATGATAATATTCAAAGCAAGCTTTTACTCAGAATACAAATAAAAGTTAATCTGCTTCAAACAACATTCAGCTATTCTCTCTTGCTCTGTCGCCTCTCTCCCCCTCCCCCCCCCCCCCCCCCAATCTCATTTTCATGTTCACTTGCGGACTCTGAGTAACAGCAAACACAGTAGTCTTAATATATGCCCTGGAAGACTGCAGTCACTACCAAGACCTACCTGCAAGATTCTCTCAGAGTTTTTAGGTCTATTTTGCAAACCTAAGCCCTGGATCGCCAATCTACTAAACTCTCTTACAGCCAGTTCTTGGCTGCTAACACTGTGCCAGCACTTCAGCGTATGTTGATCAGGGTGGTCTCTACAATCTACCAATTTATATTTGCAAAAGCCTATTGAAATCAATGCCCTTACAACACTGCTGGATAACTCTGTTAAAATTAAACTCTGCTCAGGACCTGCAGCAGAGAAGAACTAGAATTAGTGCTGAAGTCAGGCATGAGGCCACATACTTTGCTGAGAAATAGAAAATGTCCCAAAACACACATAGGGGTAGAAATTGCCCTCATGGAGAATTTAGAAAGACTGATACCCATGTGTTCCCATGCTTATGTAAAAGAAGAGCTGAAGCTGCTTGGAAAGAATCTCTGTGGTCAGTAGCAACATGGCCCTGAGCCCAGTACAGTGTCATAGGATAACATAGGTAAGAAGGGACCAGACCATCAGTTGGAAGGAACCTTTGGTCCATTTAGTCCATGCCCCCATTCAGAGCACAGACAATTCTTCAGTTGGATCCAGATTCATAGCCAGAGCATGTTGCACAGGGCTGTGTCCAGCTGAGTTTTAAAGGCATCCAAGAACATATCGAGGGATATACAGAGAAATGCCCCATCTCTCTAACTTCATCAGTCTGCAGCCTCATGTTGCCTGGCAGTGTCTTTGACAGTCCACAAACAGCCAAGAAAGCTCAGTTTTCACACAAAAAAGCTCATGGCTCTAACACAGCAAGAGACATGTGCTCAGGTCCTTGGCTATTGCCCAGTGCTGTGTGTGGCACCTGGAAGAAATTCCTTGTGCCAGAGGCAAATTTTTCCCACAGCACCTCACGGTGACCATGGCACTGCCACACACCTGTCCCACACCCTCCAGTAGGCACCTACCTGAGGTGGGGAGGAAGCTGGAATTTGTTGCGCACATCATCAATACGCCTGCCGAGGAACGGTGTGTCCACCGTCACGAAGATCCCTTTGTAGCCCGCTCTCTCCGCACGCTTCACGAGGGATTTGGTAACCTCCCGGTCCTTGTACACGTAAAGCTGTAGCCAGTGAAGGCCATTTGGAGCTGCTTCAGCCACTTCTTCAATGGAAGAGGTGGCCCAGGAGCTCAGCAACATCCCTGTCCCCATTGCATGGCAGGCTGGAGAAACACAAAGTTATATTCAAGACTGTCCAAACAGAGGCTCTTCTAAACATGACTCACTAGAGTGTGTCAGTGCACATAATTTCACACTGCCTGTCCTCAGTGTTAACACTGAAATACTTTTCAGCCTTCTGGAGAAGGCTACACTACAGCAGCTACTGACAGTGGTGGGCTGCTTCAGGAGCTCTCAAGCATATCCTCTGTGTTTGTAGGCAAATTTCTGATGACTGGTGTCTGCATGCTCTTCGGGACGATCCCTGCTCAAAAACTGGGAATGAAGGACATTATAATCAAACCAAGTCTAACCCATATTAATAGTTCCTTATCCTACGAGGAGCCTGTTTGTAAGCCCCTAGTGTCTGGCTACCACTTGTTGGAAATTTTGGCACCTATGTCTAAGGACATACACACACACAAATGATGTGAAAAATGCATTTAAGGCTTCCAACTTTTTGAATACTGGCACATTGCTGCAGAGTGATGTTTTGGTCTGTCATTCTCAACATGGCTCTTCAGTCTCACCACTGCCACACATGCTCCCTTGAGCATTTTGATCATGGTATTTTGTTTGCTTTCTCCCACCTTCACTAGCATTAACCCTATGTTTCTTAAAGTGTTCTTCTAGTAAGTGCTTGTCATCCCTACAGAATGTTTCAAGGCATAATAAAATAGGAGACAGGTCAGCAGACAACCTTATCTAAAGGGGGGAAGCTCCACTCTTCTTTGCTTCAACATCTTCACCTTCTGTCTCTTTACTTGAAGGAGGGGAACCCCTCATCCATTGTGTGATCCCATACATAAAGCTTCATGCTTCTGTCAATAAAAAGTAGTTGTTCTGATCTCACAGAGTGGGAGAAACACATCCCAGGTGTCAGTCACCAACCCAGGACACTCCAAAAGTAAATACAAAGATGAGTCCGTACTACAGACAAGTGGTCTCCCAAGGTCCCTGCTGAGGCCAAAGGGATGGGTGCTCATTTACCTTCAAAAAGCTGTGGAGTGAAATCACTCCGGAGGCGTGGGCAGCCCCAAGGTTAAATGTCATTGAGCAATCCCAGATGGGGTCAAGCAGCCAGAGGCTCTGTACCAGCTGCCTCCCTGGGGGTAATTTCCAACCTGAGCTGCACTACAAACCAGCTAACCTCATGCAGTTATATTTTTATGAATCTATCATTTATTCTTTTTGGAGTAATCTGTCACTTAATGTAAAATAAAGGCAAATACACAGTAGAACTCAAAAATATTATACAAAGCCGTATTTTTCTTGGTCTACCACAGTATGCATATTTTTAATGTAAATGGATCTCTGCTTCAAAATGTCATCTCCAGCCCATCGAGGAATTAAAAAAATGGTCTTTATGACAACATTTTATTAAATAAGGATTACAAGTTTCTTACAGTGGAAACTTATGAACAGCTTATTCAAACAAATTGGTTACACCCTCCCAGGGCCACCAGGCAGCTTTCAATCATTGGAAATACAGTAGCAACAACCCACAACTCTCTGTATTGTAGCCATTTCGTTCCTCCCCTTAAAATTACTGAAAGTAGTTCCCTGACACAGATTAAGTACCTAGAAATGAGGTTTTTTTGAAGAACCCACGCATCCTGAATGCCTAAAGTTAAAATCAGTTGTGATGGGTTATCACAAACCCTATAGTAAGTGATTTGCCAAATCAAGCCCATTGAGTGATGCTAAGAAACAAGGGATCCACATTCCTGTTGCTCTGTAAAGTATGAGTTCATGAATGAGAGGGAGGGTTGCTAACCCAGCAATTGCAAAACCCTCAGATCAGATAAGAGAAAAATGTAAATGTTATGGTTCAATCTGCTTTTAGGTAGCCATTTATTTCCATTCTTACTTTTATTCTCGAGTCTACCTCTACAGCCCTATGAACTAAATAGTTGCAAAAGTAAAAAATGAAACAGAAACTGTCCAATAAAAGTACTCAGTGAATGCAAGATTCAAACCACAGAATAGTGTCATATACTTTCAACTTATCTGCATACATAGCAATAGAGAAAATTATGTTTTCATCTTATTTAAGATTAGATTTAAGTAGTTTGGTTCAATCAGAGTTCAGCTGTTACAAACCGGGTTATGGCGTTTTCACAAAAGCACACTGACAAAATTTCCCTCATCTGCCCTGTAAAGTTAATGACTCTCTGGTAAAGCAAAAGCTCAACAGACATATTTTGGACCTGCATGGTCAAATTCAAAGTTCACCCATGCAAAATTTTTCAATTTTAAAGAGATTTCAAGTTCTGGTTTTGGTGAATCTGTGCTTTTACCTTGATCATTTTAAAGCTGATTTTGACAATTTTCTAGACTTCCAAAACCACATAATATATAGTCCTGAAGTGTTGCCAGGTTCTGTTTTGGTTTTTTTATACATCAAATGAGGTTTTGCTAAAAATATACTCCCACTTCTTTCACATTTAGCTGCAGTTGAAGAAAACAGAAGCAGTTAATTTCCTCCAACAACTATATTTTACACTTCCATTTTGGGGCACTGCAAATGTCTCTATTTATTATTACAAATCAGTACCACTAGATCCATATTCCCATTGGATGCTCTTGCACCAGTATGTGACATTTGCCAGAGTTTAAACATCAGATTTTTGAAAACCAGCCTTTCTTCATGCCATTTCAGATTGCTTTTAGTCTTTCACCCTCCCCGCCCAGATCTTGTTTTAATCCTGAGCATTGCCCAGAGCGTACATTTACCTTAGGACACACTACAGACTCCAGTTGAGGTCAGTTATGCAGAGCCCACAGCATTAGCCACGCACAGGAGGTTGGGAAGGATTTTGACATTAGGACAATAAAGCTTTGAGTTATTTGTACCCCACCTTGTTTCAGGGCCAAATGCTACTAAGATTGGGATATGATGGGGTGCCTGGGAAAGGGGAGCTTCACAGCTTTTGTTCCATGGTTGTCTTGAGTGGGCACAGGTTTCTCAGCCCTATTTCTACCTGCTTGTACTTAACCCCGTGAGCAAGGACATAACTTCTCATCGGGGAACATGAACCTCAATAAAATAGGGTTTTATTCATTCTTGGGGAACTCAGCTGAAGTATTTTACAGAGCAAAAAAAAAATCAAGGCTTACCATCGGACAGGACCCACTTGGGAAGTCCACAGGAGAAGAGAGCAATAATCTTTTTTAGCATTTTTTTCATCTTGAAATCTCAGTCTTTTTTCCCCCCTCTGGGACATTACTTCATTAGGGGGGTTGGGAAGGGTATGGAGTTTGTCCCTGTGGGCAAACCTGAGGCAACAACTTCAGGGGAGGACACTGGAGAAGAGCCCGGTTTAAACTTAAGTATTTTGTCAGGGTTACTTTGTATCCAGGCCATATTGTACCATGTGAATTTTGTCCTCTCAAAGACTCTGGAGTAGCCATACCTCAAAATTAACGTCTTGTGGTTTGGTTAGTTGGGAATTTTTTTGGAACATCACATAGGAAACAGGTGAAGGATGGATACAAACTCCTGTTATTTATATGGTGACTGATCACAAAAAGCAAGAGATCACAAAAATCTCTTCTTCACAGTGACAAGCATGTCTAATGAACACAAGGAACCTGAACTCAGATGCTCAGCAGAACCAAGGCAAACAAAAAGCATGGTAAAGGTCTGTTAAGAGACAAAGGAACAAAGATGTTGTTCCCTCTCTAGTGGAAATGATAGAGCTGCCAGTAACTTAACTAAAACAGTGAGGGGGGGGGAAAGGCTTTTCAGTCAATATTCCTATTTTCTATTTGGCAAAGCAAATGGCTGCATCGGAGGTGATGGTGAAACTGTTTTGCATCAGCAGTAACTCAGAAAGTTGTTTGAGAGCAATTGCAGAGGGCAAACATAAAAACATCCGCTCTGAATAACTATCATTCAAAGTTTTCAAAAGATCTGGCCAAGAACAGTCAGGCTGTTCAGGCTGATTTTCAGCAAGTCAGAGAGAACTCAGATATTGCAATACCACTTCTCAACTAAATCAAGAGACCGTAAGGTAATTGGTCAGTAAGAGAGCGGTATGTAATTAACAGCTATACAAACAACAATCTCAATAAAATAACGCTACGTATCTGCTTATAATCAATTAAGGTTTCCAAAAATTGCTATTTCTTGCTCAGCAGCTGGATGGTGCATAAGGTTGTGCTTGTACTCAAAGGTGAGTCCTGAGTTCTACTGTACTTTCATGGAGACAACAAGGGGGATCACATTGGTTTGCAAGCACAGCATGAAATTGGGGTGGCAAATGAAGGATTAGTGATTAAATAAAGGCAAATGGAGAAATAGTGAATCTTCTGATGGTCAAGCAAGAAAAAAAAAACTACCCAATAACATGCAGAATCAGAAGAGTTCTGTTGAAAAGAGAACAGCGCTTTGCTCTTTAATGATGGCTAAGATTATTCATCAAATTTGGCAAATATTTTTAGTTAAAGAGGTTGAAATTGGAGTCAGGAGGATGAGAGAAAAATCACCTAAGTCAAAATGTCATATGTTGATATTTTCAAAATGGAAATGTTTTCTTCTGAGCTAACACTTTTGTTTCAAAACAGAACTATGGCTGAAAGCATTAGCTAGTAGGAAAATGAAATAAAACATTGTGTTTTGGATCAAATTAAACATTTCAGTTAATCCAAAACAACTTTCCTCCCAATTTTTCAGTGTCTACTGAACAGAAAATCCATTATTTGGAAAACTGCCACATACACTGAGGAACTACAACTGAAATGCTAGGAAATATACTTGAAGAAAGACCTGGAAAAACTGGGATGACTGCCAAGGTCCGCAAAATTGTTTCAAGGACAAGAGAGCTTTCTCTAGAAGGAAGGAATCTAAGTCCCTTTAGATATACCAAAGAAAACTGAAGAGCAACCTTATTATAGCCTATAGAGACATTTTTTTAAAAATTTTAATTTAATGTAAGTCTAGCTAACAGAAGTATAAGTAAACACAACATCCACATTTGAAGCTGTACAAGTTTTGACGATGTTTACAGCTTCTTCTGCTGAGAGTGGAGTTAGTTATCCTTTGGAATAACTTCTGTTGTGTCAAATGTTCTGTCATCAGCGTCCTTTACTAAAGAAACAGAATTGTCAGTGAAAGGGTGTTTAAGGCAAGCTGCCAGACTTTACCCTATCTTGGGTAAGATGCAGACTCCTCTCTGCCAGCTCAGTCACTGTGGGAGAGCATCCTTTGAGGAGCAGCTGCTCCCAAAACCCCAACAAAATCACAAAGTGGAGGGCTGTGAGGGCAGGGAGGTTCACCTAACGAGGTATGCCCTTATCCCTTAGAGAGGATATTTACGCTGCAACATGCAGGGCAAACCCACTGGAAGAGCAGAGCAGTTCAAAGCAAAACTCTGTTGCTTAAGGGAATTCTTCGACAGGGTCAGGCATTGTTTTCAAAAATACAGAAAGGTGGAGGAAGGAGCTGTTGTTGCTGCCTGCAGGTTATTGTCCTGCTCTGCAGGTGAAGATGGTGTGAGCCCAGACACAAACCAGGGCATGTAAGTCCCACTTCCCTGACTGGGAAGGAGCAAGATTCAGCCCACGCTGTGCTTTTCAAGGGTTGTCACAACAGCAGAGGCACCATCACATATGTTGCTTTCTACAAATCTAAGCCAAAAGTCAAGCTTAATGAAATACACCAGGCTTTGCAAAAGCCTCAAGACTAAGGATCAGACTTTATTCACTTATGTAAATTGGTGCAGCTGAAGCTAAAGCTGTTTTAAAACAAGCAACGATCTGCTTGCTTGCATTTCAGAGGTACTACAGAGTTTGAGAGAGGTTGGATGTAGCAAACCCCCTCATCCTGAATGTCCCAAGTTTAAGGGAACTTTTAAGCCAAACGTCTATTTTACAGCTAATCCCTGTCATCTTATAAGGTCAAACCAAAAGCTTGGCACTGAATGCCCCAACTCCACCTCTAACAGAGCACAAAACCAAAGCCTTTTTTTTTCCTTCTACAAGAAACACTAATGCGATACAAAGGGTGTGATTTTAATTATGCTCTCCTGTAATAAAAGGAGTAACAAAAGGAGTAACATCTCCTTTTAAAACAATGAAAAATTTACCAACTCCCATGTACATGATAATTTGACCACACATTCAAACCATTGTCGGTACACCAAGCTCTTTTAGCTTGAAAACCCCAGAACATTAAATGCAATAATCACCTGTTAAAGTTTGAAATTAAGTGCACAAAAGTCAGGAAATTCTCAAATTAAGTTATCTACCGTAACCATAACTCAGTCCTGGTAGGCAGCCTTATTGTACCGCTCGACTTTACATGCTGTTACAGATTTATGCCTTAAAATGTGTCTGGGCTGTAAGATCGGTGGGAATTTTTGCTAAGGAACATGCTGAATTTCATGCATTTCGAACCTTGCTCTTAACATTGTATTAATAGGTCTGCTCTTAAGGGTATAATGCTTCAGAGTTTCCTCCCAGCATAGCCTGGGCCAGAAATAATCCGAAAGAGCTGCCAAAGGGCAGGACAGCACCAAGGCGTCCCAGCAGACACCGCTGTGCAAACCAATTGAAGGTATTCGAGCTCCACCGTGTGGAACGCGCCTGCACGTACAACAGGCATCAAATCTGCCTTCCTACGGAGTCTCTTGGGAAGGAGGAAAACGAGTCCCCAAACATACTACGCAATAGGAGAAATCTGCTTTTGCAGAGATTGCTGCTGGAGTTGTGCTGCAGCCCCTCACAGTCCACATGGCAACAACACAGCATTTTAATGAGAATTGAGATTAGTTGCCACGTCAGGGCAGATAATTAGACCCACTTCACACTAGCATTTGCTGCACTGGTCATAGAAACACTATTAGATGAATGGCTCAAGCAAGAACAGGATAATGATGATGAATTTCATGTAATATTGCCTGCTTAAGTTGTGTATCCTTTTTCATTTATGCTGGAGTATCGAAATACACAGCCCGATGCTGTTTGCATGCAACAAGCACTTCATGTGACCTCTTTGTCAGATTTTGTGTCATCCTGCAGCTCAGGTTAAAGGGCTAAGAAACTATTTCATATCTGAATCCTGGCTGATATATCATTTCTCACAGCCTTTTAGGCTCCATCTTTGTGCAGCATCTAGCCCAGGGGGGGCCCTTATATTGCTAGCTTCCTGGGATGCTCTCAAAGGGAGCACTTCAAAGCAACTATTTTTGCCAGACAAGTGTCTGATTTTTTAGTAGCAGTTCTATAACAGGAATAATGTTGCCATGACAATATGTAGTTATATTTATAGAATGCATGGAAAAATAAATAGATAGGTAGATGTAGTTTCCAATTTTGTATTTGTTACGAATGATTCCCCTCTTCCATACTACATTTTTCATCCTTGTTTCATAGTGAGGGAGAACCTGCACACAAAACCAGCAAAGTTGAACAGTAAAAAGACAAAACCAAAAGTAAACCAAATTACACTGAACAACAACTTAAATCCATCCTGACTGTAGCACCAGGAGCAAGAAACCAAGCCGGGCTTCACAACCAGCAGGCACAGCACTACTCTGTTCATCAGCCTCACTGCAGGGAGGACTTTACACAATTTACCTTTAGCAGTAGCTGTCTCTCCATCAGCATGAGCCATGCGCTGCATAGCGGTCGCTCCAACGCAGACTGGCATGCTGATTCTCTGCCCCAAGACTGAGGTTGACAGGTCCATTACTGACACATCCCTGAGCACCCGGGGGTACAGCTTCCATCTGAGACAGAGACAAATAAAGAGAATAAAAAAGCCTGCGTCATCAGGTTTATTTACTGTTCCTAACAGCCAAGGACAGATTTGCCTGCTGTCAGGAGAAAACTGGAGAGGAAGAAGCTGCACAAGGTACCAGAGACCAGTACCAGACATTGAGACTGGAGTAGAACTTCATTGAGTGACCCAGAGCTGCAGCAGGACCCACAAAATGCAGAAAAACCAGGACACAAAGAGGACAAGGAAGGACCAAAGTCCATGGAGAACGAAAGAGGCAAAGAGCCTTTGAACATTATTTCAAACATTACCATACAATAAAGACAGGAGCTGCAAAATAAGGTTCATGGTGAATCTCAGTCTCCTTGAAAGCCTTGGGGCAGAACTGGATGAGAGAGGGTATGCAGGAACAGAAGTCATCAGCCCCCCTCAGCTATTCCTTCTATGAACTAGGAAGCCAAAAGACATGGGATTTTTGAATAAAACTAGCCTGGTCAGCATGCTCAGCCCTCCCTGTCCAGGTCTTAGCACTGAGACTAGGCATAAATGATCTGCCTCATGGAAAGCAGCTGGGCAGCATGGCTGTCCTGGCTGTCCTCAGCTCAGGGTGGGATGAAATCCACTGCACCACATCTCTGCTGGCACAAAGACTGATTTGCTTTGCTTGGAAAGGTCACATCCCCAGCAGTCATCAGCCAATGTGCAACACGTAGTCCCTGAGACTACAGCTGCAGGCCCAGGGACAGCTCATCATGCCACAGGGACTCCAGACTTCCAGAAAAAGACCAAATACGGCCACTGTAATTTGGTGCAGGAAAAGACTGAGTAGCACAACTGCTTTCCCAATAGGGCAATTTATGAAGTAGTCCTTGAACGATGTGGCCCAGCATCTCCTCAATCCTTCCCAACCTTGCTTTGCCTTCTGTTCACCAGAGACCACATCAGCCCAGATTCTCTGCTGGAGTCTTCAGCCAAATGGAAGCCGACTCCAAATCAGAGCAAATTAAAACAGACGTAATCTGAAGTTACAATAGATTGTGGTCAAGCTGGACAGCACATGCTTGCACATGCAGAAATTTATCTTTTTTCTTCCCTCCACAACAGCAGCACAGTGATGTTGCAGTCCTTGATACGATGCGGTCAGCTAAATGACACCACAGCATCCCAACCTTTATTAATAGGGTTGCATTCCTGGGGATACCTATGAAAGTGGACTTTTTCTGACCACTCAGGTGAGGTTGCAGCACAGCCACTGTTACTAGAAACCACAAGAGGGGGTGCAGTAGCAGGGGCTGCTTCTCCACACGGTGTGCGCTGAGCCAGGCCAAAGGCTCTATGCAGGCAGTAGGAGGGTACACATCAACCTCTCACTAAGGCATCTCCCTCTGAAAGGACTCTGGTGTCTACTGAATTCTAATTACAGAAAATAATTAAAACCTTAAGCTCTAGGACCGCTGAACCTGACTACCTGCTGAGCACTAGAATGCCCCAGACTGATAGTATTATTATTAGCATCATGGAGATAGCAACCAGAGCCACAGTTACCCTCAGACTGTGCTTTGACAGTGAGCAGTGATCAGCAGTCAGCTTGAGCTTGCATATTAAACTGACAGGTTTGGGGGAAAAAAAAACAATAATAAAAATAACCCAAACCACAATCTCTTCATTTTATAGAAAGACAAAGAGATGTTTCCATAAGAATCCTGGGACAGAACTAGGATGAGACCCACATTTCTGAAGCCCTAGAGCAGGGGACCATGCCAGCTCTCCAGGAAGTGCTCCCCAGGAAGGAGAAAGATAGATATGATACTTGGAAGGAGACATGTAGTTGTGGGAGTCAGCTGTATTATTCAATGCCAAGACACACACTGGAAGTACATCTCCTCAGACTTGTTTTCAGGCTATTGTATCAGTTTGTTATTTTTCAGGGGAGGGTGGGCTGAGGGTGGGACAAAGAAAACATAACTTTTTTTCTCCCCCTTTCTTCCTAGTCCTCATTCCAAAGGCTTTCTCCCAGCTCTGAGACATCTTTTCCCAGAAAATAAAAAACGTTTGAGAACCTTCCTCATTTTTACAGTCAAACTCAAAAGCATAAGGATGGGAAGTATATCTCTCTTCCCCAAACCTGTCAGATTTGTACCTGGTGCAAACCACCTCCATCTCAAACACATGCACGATGATCAGTCCTGATGTACCAACAATTCTGTAGTGCTTCTGACTGGGAAAAAAGGCAAAGAACAAATATCCTCCCAACAGTATATGCAAGAAAAATGGTAGTGTTTCAAGCAGTGATAAACAGCCTCCTTCCCACTCACCTTTATGTACCATCAAGTTACTCTGACCATAAGCTCTTTGGGGTACTCAGGCTCATCATCCCCAGACTTTAAATGTAAACATCTCTTCCAATGTTTTCTGTGGCATCTCTTCCCATCGCACCTCATCAGGTCACACCAATGAACATAAAGTCAGTACTCCTAAGTGAGTATTTGAAAGGTCCCATGAACAACACCTCTTTGGTTGGGAGCAACACCAAAGAGGTGTTGTTCATGGGATCTAGTAAATACTCAGGAGTATTGACTACTGCCCTAGTATTCTATTCTTCAAATAAAACCTGATCTTGCTTTGGAAATGGGTGTTTTCACCTGGGAGTTTGTCAGGCACTTGAAGTGAGGCATTTTCTGGACAAGCCATAGGGAAATGCCCTTAACAGCATGCAAAACCCAAGCGCAGTATTTCCCACTAACCAGAGCACACATTCATTAAGCTGCCACACAACATCTGCTTCCTCCAAGTATTTGAGTGAAAACATTTCCTGGCTATTTTGGAAAAATCTTGTATATTTTTTTTATTTATCTTCTTCTCATCTCCCACATTTCTTTCCAGCCAAGTACACACTCCCATGCTGCAATCAGCAATTGCAAGCAAGTACATCTTTCTTCCTGGCTGGAAGCAGGGAGATGCCTCAGCAGGGCAGGCAGTGAGCTCTCCTCATTTCAGCAACTTCAGTTGTTTTGAAAGAAAGATGAAAGGCAAGAAGAGGGATTAGTGTTTGATATTTATTTTTTTTCCCTTTTCCCTCATGCTCAAAAATGTGAGGATTTAGATTATCTTGTAATAAGAAGGAAGCACTCACTGCTTTCCCCGCTCATTTTCAGCTGTGAAAAGTGCTGAAATTTTTAGACTGGAACACATTTTGATGCAGCCTTTCTTGTTTCTCTTCCAAGCCTGTGCCAAACAATCCCTTCATGTTGCATCGTAAGCAGCATGCTTGGGCAAGGTCACATCATTCAGGCAGTCTCCATCCCAACTGCAACCCACTTTGCTGCCTTAATCTCCCCTGCAGCTCCACTTCCCATCATAAGGAGCAGGTGCTAGTTCTCTCTGAGGCTAAGAAACAGCTGCTTTTCTTGAGGAAAGCAAATTTTCTTTCTCAGGGTACCTCGTCATCCACACAGAGACTCTTTTTGAAGCACTTTGCAAATCTGAGGCGAAAGACATCTCAGAAATGTAATCAACTTATTGTTCCAAGCATTCCTTTCCTTTTCTCCTTCCAATAACTTCACGTGCTTGTTTGACCTCAATCACATTCTCAGCCTTGCTTTTTCAAGCAATATTTAAATTATTTACATGCCCAGTCAATTTAACACCCTTAATACCTAGCTGAAAGGCAACAACAGATTTGCAATAAATAGACATCAGTGCTGTTGCTGATAAATAACTGCTGTTCCTCATGCACACCAACAAAACGCATCTTCTCCAGAGGCCACCAGTGTCAGACCACATCACAGCAGATTAGCAGAAACATGTTCCTACACACGCAGATGTCCCCCTCCAATAAAATGCCAAGAGGGGAGATTTCATATTGATTTCTTGAATACCATGAAGTTAATCCTGACCTTGTTATGAAATCTATTCTCCATTCTGGCCCCTTGGTTCCTTGACAACTTGAGAGGGAATTTAACTGCCAGAGAGCACAGTGCGGGAAGGACACATGGCATTTCAGGGGACAGAGCAAATGCGAGGTGAATGTGGTTAGATGCCAGAGGGAATAGTGTACACTCTGACATGCCAAATCTTTTCTGGCCTGAATGCCTCATTTATGTCAGTGCCATCTCCATTTCGTTTGAAAAGCATGGGTAATAAATAAATAAATATTTAGCCTTAGCAGGAGCAAACTGATGTGGGTATCTGAGTTCTGGTTCTTCCCTCAGTCCCTGAGCTAGAAGCTAGAGAAGAGTCACTATACCTGGTGTTGAACTCATCTTAAACACTGGCCTTTTGGAAACATTTTATACTCTGGTATGTTGTTACAGGTCCAAAGCACTTCAAGCTCCTGTGTTGTCAAAAAGCCAAGGAATTCATTTTATAATCAAATGGATATGGATTGTGCTGCTCCAAAAATTGCAAAAGGCCATTCCAAAAGTATTCCAGCGTTATCAAAACTACCATTCATTTACTAGATCAGTCCTTAATAATAAACTATTTGTTTCTCCAGGAATACAACCATTCAGTTGACAAAGAAATAGAGCTCGCAGACAAAACCCAGCACTGATTTTTTCCTCTAAATACAATCCATCCCAGTAGTCTCTCTTACCCAAATAATCTTGCACCACAAAGGTGTGAGCTAACAGTTCATGCTTCTGGTTCAGTTCCATGCTTTCTTCTCTTCCATTTAAAAAAAATAGAATAAAATAAAAAAAATATATATATATCTATAAATATTTAAGCAAGCTTTATAAATGTTTTTAATCTGCTTCTGACAGTGGAAATCAACAGGAGTTTTCCAGCCATGGGAAACGAAGCTGAACGTACTTATTTTTTTCAAAGTCATCATTTGCAGCTCAAGGGTATAAAGTCCATCTTACTTTATATTTACCCACAAGCTGCACTCAGGAACAGAGAGAAAAAACAGTAACCTGCTCAGTAATGTATAAGAACTGTGTGAGAGTAGTGAGAAGTACTCCTGGATCTTTAGTGAGGCCATGTGTTTCCCAACAGCATCAAAGGAAAAAAAGATTTATTTTAAAAGTTGCTCGTGTCAAGAAGATCATATGAAACAAAATACTGTGAAATCTTTGTATCACTTTTTGACCTTTTCTAGCTACACTGACAGGAAGTCATTGCAAACACAGTCTAGCAAACCGTTAATAGTAGCATTCCCTGTGCTAAGAAAATAGGAATCTATGACCCTGTGTTGTCCCTCAGCAGCTAGAGGTGGGAGCCAGAGTAGCTCTCGAGATAAAGCCCATGGAGCCCTGTGTTCAACAAGCTTCCAGGTTCACCTTTGCAGAGAGGAAGGTCTGTATAGCCACAGGCAGCAAGTGCACACTGCTTACTGGAACTAGTTCAGTTTGCAAATAGATAGGTACCAGGGAAGCACTAAAAAGGTTGAGAATTATTTAATTTACATTTTTCAGTGCTACATAAGGTTTTTTAACTCTTAAACTAGCTTTAGTGTCATCTCCCTCCTTACAGGCAGATAGAAGAGTACATTTGCCCATGAAGCTGTAAATCGCTAGATCCATGCTCCAGCCCTGCATCCTTTCTGCTTCATACAGATAAAGCTGGCAAGCCCCAGCAGATGACTTCAGCTGCAATATCCATCCTCACAGGACGAGCTCTGCTGGTGCTGCTGTGACCAGAAAGGAGGGGACCACATATCTCACCAGGGGGGTGGGGTTTCAGGCTCTGATCCCAGCTCTCCCCCTGATCTGCTGGGTGACCACCAGCACATCACCCCACTTTTCTGTGCTTTGGTGGACATCCAGAAAGAGATGTAGAACAATAGAAAGGTAACAAACAAAGCTTCAACTTCATAATGTATACCTGGGGCCTCTCTTTGGCTGTCAGTAAGTTTGTTACTTGAAAATTGTCAAGTCTTTTTGATTTTATTAACTGTCCTTTTGGAAGACAAAGCTACTGGAGAAATTAGATCTTGTTTTGAAGACAAATATACAAAGGGAGACAGAGCAAAGATAGAAATATACCTTCCATCCCCTTCACACCTTCATTGCTGAGCAGGAACCCAGCATTGAGGGCCTTTTAGCCAGACCAGGACCTGACAATTTTTTTTTTTTAATTTTTTTTTTAATGTCTCAGGCTGTTCAAGGCACTGCTAATTAACATCTCCTTCAGTTCCAGGCTTCCTACAAGATGTGCAGTTTCGAGCACCTAAAACTGGAGGATCCTATTGAAAAGATGTAAGAGATGCCAGGAAAGTGGAGGTGAGCCTGAACCCCACAAGTGCCACCCTCAAATTAGGAGGTTTTCTTAATCTGCCCTCGCAATGGAAAACAGCTTCAGAGCAGAGCTGCTCTTATCTCACCCTTAACATCTAGCTCCACTGATACTAAACCAGTAAGCATTAGCCTGTTTCTGGGCAGATGACACGCAACTTGTATTTAATCATGATAAGCTGTAGCTATTAATAGTAAAATCTCTACTATTTCTACAGTTTATTGCCTCTGAGAACTTCTTTGGAGTGTCCTTTTCTTAACATCTCATTTTGTTTTTATGAGTGCAAGTAAGATCATAGCACCTGAAAGCAGTAAAATAAAAAAAAATAAATTTTAGGTGAGCGCTCCTACATCCCCTCCAGCTCCTATTTACTCCTTGGAGCCAAAGCAGTGCTTTGGCTTGTGTTTGAGCAGCCCCCAAGCACAAAGGGCCTTCGATTCATAATGGGGACTTTGCATGGAAGCTAAGAGGTCTGCAATAAGTGGCCACAGTGGAGATGAGTTTTCTTCTGACATTATAAAACTTCTCTGTGTTCCTAAAATTAAGTTCTAAGCTGATTTCTGCAATCTGACCTTTAAGATCCTGATAAATGAATTCCCACTGATTTTTCAACAACCTTCAAGTTGTGGGGGATTTCCAGCTGTATTGCTCATAGCATGTGGAAAGACAACTGGAGCAGTAAGTATTGCTGTGCTATAGCAGAAAAGCAAAGTGGGGAGGGGGAAAGAATTGGAAGAATCTTGTTTTGGTTTGTTAGACTCTACAGGCTTTGTCTTACATCCTTTTAAGAGTAGCAAATACAAGCACAGGGGTGTTAAACATCTGCACTAACAGTGCCCAAAGGAAAGAGAAGCCAACAGCTGTTTAAACAGTTTGACTGGGCTCAGCTGGGCTGAGGTGATCAATCTCCATTTCCTCCACAGTGCTTGGGCTGATGCTCCAAAAGCAGAGCAGCAGCAGAGATTCAGGGGATGGAGAACCAACTGACTTGTGATTTTTTTAGTCTTCCACCAAATCTGACAACAAATGCTGACTGACTTGGCATTGACCTTGGATTTCTGAGACAGAGGGTGATCTGAGTCCAGGTTTTGACAACAGTTCAGGGGGCCACTAAGTCAAAAGTGGTAGGTAATAGTTCCCATCATTTACAGTCTTTCCTGGTGAAGTGCTGACCTTATGCTGTAAACCCCTTGAGCAGAGCTTGGTCACACAAGACCGAGCCCTGACTTTCAGAGCTTGCCCCAGAGCTAACACATGCAGCTCCTTTCTGCAACGCTGTGCAGGTCTCATCTAGCAGTGCTGCACAAGCACTTATCAGGGAAGGCCACAAAGACTAGAGAAATTTCTTCAGTGAAAGGGCTGTGAAAACCTGGAAGAGGCTGCCCAGGGCAGTGTTGGAGTCTCCATCCCTGAGGTACTGATAAAGCCATATAGACGTGGTGTTGTGTGACATGGTTTAGTGGTGACCTGGGAGTGCTGGGTTGACAGTTGGACCTGATGATCTTAAAGGTCTCTTCCAACCAGAACGATTCTATGATTCTGTAACTAATTCAGTTTAGGTATAACACCGGAAAGGCAAAACTGACTCCAAACCTAAAAGGTACAACCCCACCACAGAATCCCTCATTGGCATTATAGCCCCAAATGTAGAAATTACAGTTTCAGCCAAAGGACTCTGTCTAGAATTCATGTTAACAAAAGGAACAAAATACAGGTACAGCTAAAAAGATGTTAATGGATTTTTTTGGACTGCTTTTTGACAGAACATGTTAGGTGGAGGAGTGAAAAGGGAGAGAGAATTGTTCTGAGAAAGAATTATGAGTCCTTTTGCTAAAAAGAACAAAGTTTCAGAAAAATTGAGTTTTGTTCACACAATCTAATATTATACCCCATCTACTAATAAAGCAGAATTAACACCCCCCCTACCTCCCACTTCAGCCTTAAATAATCCTCCTACCTTGAAAATGCTGCTATGTTATCTGCTAATGTTTCCTGGTCATCTGCCCCAGATCGGTAATAATCATACACTGATTTTGGGAGAAATTTTTTAGCATACTCTTCAAAATCAGCAATGCAAACTGGTTTTCCAGACATGTTTGCAGATCTCACAGGGTTAGTTTATTCCTACTTCCCTCTCTTTTAAACTCTGTATTTTTGTCTGTAAATCATTAATACAGAGCCTCATCAGGATTCAACTTACCTACATACCGGGGGGGGGGGGAACCCAAAACAGACAAAAACCCACCCACAAAACACCAACTTGTTGTGTCACATTGGACTTCAGCACCACGTTTTATTTCATGTGGTCAAGGCCAACCTAAAACATAATGGAATAAAATATGGTGAAAAGAAAGAAAATGAATCAGCAAGGAAAGGGATACGTAGGTGCAACATGACTGAAACCTGCAATAGTGGGAATGTGCAGACTCTCAGGTATACCTTTATCATCCAATATATCCAGGAGACTGTTGATGCCCAGTAAGGAAAATCTTGATCTTTGCTCCTGATCTGTAAAAGCAGGTCCCAGACTGGACATTTAGGACAACAGCTGACAGCAGTAAGTTTCCAGTTATTTCCTTTAAATTCCTGGAAATGAAGTTGCAGGGACCCAGCTGCCAGGCAGCTTGGACATCTAATGCATCCTCAAGCAAATGGCTCCTCATTTTAAGGTAATTTCATGACCATAACCCAGAGAGCTCCAGTTATTCTAAAAATGTTACCAAGTCAGATGCACTTACTAGCTGGAAATAAAACCAGCTTATCAAAGAGATGAGACTCACCCAAAGTGTAACAGATTCAGTTAAGACTTCTTGATTGAACTTTGACTTCAAATTCAACAAATATCATTTGCAATAGTGATTTGGTATTTATTTGACAGGGAAGACTTATAAGTGTATTGTGTGTATGTATATAAATCATTTTTCCAGCCATGCTCATTTCAATTAAAAATGCCATTTTATTAGCACCAGATTTTGGCGAGAAAGGAGAAATCAATACCTTAATTGGAAACAAATCCTGAAAGTACAGTGCAAGATGTGGCAGGCAAAGCCAAGCAGCATGCACTGTGCTCACCACACACCCCTCTCTCTCTGGTACAAGCAATAGAGCCTGTATTTTGCTCATGGTTGATTATTTGTGGTGCACTGAGACAAAGAGATGCAATGCAATAAGAGTACAGTCCTGCCTTGCTCCCCCCCAATAATCTGCAGCTTTAAGTAACTTGATTTTTTCATTCTTCAGCAAGGGTGATGAATTCAGATAACAGCAAGTTAAATATACATATACCTCTGAGAAAACCACAGGCATCCTCCTTGCTGCTGGTTTATAAATAACAGTGAGGAACATCATATTCTGCAAAGAGTGTGAAAAATGTTTAAGATTCAGAGGAGACTGTCAAGTATTTTTGGAGGGATAGCTCAGGGACTGAGGCAGCAAAGACCATGCCAGCTCCAAGCCCCGTCTCAAGAATCATTTGAAGGGCTGTTTCTCTACCTGCTTTACCAGATGTGGACATCTCTGATTAAGTTGTACAGGGTGTGTAGGGGGTCATTTTTCCAGCCAGTCAGAATGTTCAAGTACTGGAAAGGACCATCAATATGCATACAAATATACCATGAGACATTTACCACACATCATTGTCAGATACAATTTAAATACAAACTATCTCAAAGTTGACATTTCGCCATGCTCCCAGCACAAAACTGGGCACATGTCTGTTTTCATTTATTTAAAGCTTGCATCGCCTGTGCTAAAAACATATATTTCCTCTGGAACATAGCTAAACATTTTAATATGTGCAGCTATATTCAACCTTAATGCATTCAAAAGCTTTTAACGGTGGAAAGTTGCACAGAAATTGCTGCAGGTAAAAACACTGTTTCACCACTAGTATCCTGTTCCCCACTCCCCCCATAACATCTACAGTCACTTAAAAAAAAAGTTGAGCTCTTCAAAACAATTCCACCTTGATCTTTCTCTCTCAGCACTTACATATTCATTTACCACATTCACATGATATGATTTAATCACATGAGGTGATTTAATTTACTAGTCATTATTTGCCATTTGGGCTACAAGTTCTTCCCTTCTCTGTCACAAATGTGCCAAACACACACCAAAGCCCAGCTGGGATTACTGGATATATTCTTGCTGGTGCCCAGCCAGTGTGTCCTGGGAAGCTCCACAGACCTCAGGAGTTCACCAGGAGTTGGAAGACTCTTCTACTCCAGCAAGACCCTGCCACCTCTTGTTTATGAGCTGGCCATCTTATGAGACAGGGTATGGTGGAAGGCATCAATATCAACACAAAGGAAGCAAACTACACAAAACAAGAAGTTTAATCTGCTGAACTAGGACTACTTGGCCTCTTATGAGTGTAATCCTTGGGAAAGTGCAGCCAACATCTCTCCACCAAGATACAAACCGGCTCTGACACAGCTTCCTTTCAAGTAAATGGCTCCTCATTTTAATGAACATCTCTGGACGAGACATTTCCTCCAGCTGCATAACGAGGCAGCTGTCTGAACTTTAACCTTGAAGCAAAAAAACCCAGCATCTGACTTAACAGCAAAGAGTTTGCCCGAGAAGCCATGGCAAACCTCACTGATAAAGTCAGTGTGTAATTTAATTGAAACTTTCAGATACGATTAGGGCAGAAGGGGAAAAAGCCAACGTCAACATAATCAGGGTAGTGTTAACATCCTCTCCCATATCTACTGCTTCTCACTTGTTCCTTTGGCAGGTCACCAGAGAATTACCCACAGAGAATGACATCACATAACTGCAGCTCGGATGAAGCAGGCTCTGCAAAGGAAACAGCAATTTAGTTCAAAAAGAGGTTTGCAAATTCCATTAGAAAACCCCTTCAGAGGACTATGAAACACAGAGCTACAACTTCTGGCTTAGAAAGCACTCCGATCAAAAGCTTTAGGAAATAGCACAACTTGCTTGCCCTTACACATGTTATTTGCTAGAGAGGGAGATGCCCACACAGCATTTCAGTCCAAACCCCTGTGTCTTACTGCAGGATCACAGGCAATGTCAATGGTCTCCTGTAAACATGCAGAAACCTCCATAGGTGAAGGGTGAGTCAGCATCTGGGATTTGGTCATTTCAGTTAACTGCAGTAAAGATTAACTAGAAAAGGTGACTGTAGTATATAACTAAAATATTTCAATGTCCCAGTGATTAATTATTTCTCAAGACCGCTGTGCAAAGTTATTTTATCAAGTAACTTACATAAGTAAATGGTTATTCATGGGGCAATTGGAAGTCAACATATTTGGAGAACTTCACAAATGAAGTCATAAAACACCTATCTACAGCTCACGCAGTTTCTTCAGTGAGTATCCCACATCTGTCAGAACTGAACCAATTTACTTTGTCCTCTCCACATCAGTCAAAAGAATCCACAGAAAATATTTGTGGCTTTTTTTTTCCCCCGCAGTAGCCATTTGCTACTTCAGCATGAGACTGAGTTCAAACCAACAGAACTGTTGCAGGGATGAGGACAGTTTCTTGGCTGTTCAGCATAGACAGTGAGCAGATAGCCCTAAAAAGCCCCTGAAAGACTATTTTGGGAAGTCAGTTGGAAAGTCTGAGGACCACTGAGGTGGAGGGAGACTGGAGAATCAAACAGAGGACCATCTCTCCCAGGAAGATCTGGATGACTGAGGACAATGGGAACACCTACAAAGAGGTTCTCATTGCCATTTTTGACCCCCAAACACACAGCAACATCCAGACATAAAAAGTGCCTTTATCAAGCATGATCTTTCCATGTCCTTTATGCAAGATTGACAGTCAAACACTTTGACCACCATCATATCTACATCTGCTGCTTGAGAGCTACTGGCACAGACTGTGGTGAGGCAGCTGGCAGTGTCTGTGTGCAGCACTCGCACACCACTAGAATTAGATTAACAGATTTAAAAGTACAAAGTACTAGCAAGGTCTGTGAAATTCTAACCAGCCAAGAAAAATGGCCTTTCATATAAAATGGAAATTTAAATGAAAATATTTGATTACCAAATGCCCATTTTTTTCCCCCTGTATGTATTTAAATGGGGAGCTTTCTTTCCTCCTCAGCAAAGACAAAGTGGAATACAGAGTTTTTAGTGTTTTTCTGCTGGGAAAGAAATGAAAATGTTTGCTTAGAAGTAGTCAACACAGTTTTCATTAAAGCAAAACACACTTCTCTCCTCCACACCCCTCCCCAGAAGGGAATCAAAGAATGGTACCAGCAGACTCAGTTCCCTGGCAAGCAAGGTTACAAATGAACACATTAGGACACATTACAGTGACAGGTTAGGAGTGGAAGGATAAGCAGAAAATTGGAACAAAGGCAGGCAGCTCCTGGGTAGAGCTGCCAAAACATCACAAGGGACACGCACAGTCTCCTAGGCCTGGGCAGCCCTTCACAGACAAACATCCTGGTGTTTTCTCCAGCTTTTGACTTTTGATGTGTGGTCAGCTTCTAGGAGGAGGCACGCACTACTCAGCAGCCCCACTGCTGGAGCTGGGAGTTACCACTGGCCCAGTTCAAAATACTGAGGTAGAAACTCAAGCTTTTCTACAGCTTTAGTACAGAGCTGTCCTCATATTTCCTCTATAAAAATAGAGCTTATGCTCATCAAATTGATTAAAGAATTTTTAAAACCCAATCAGATTTTGCCTGTTGTATTCCACCTGTTTTCATGGGGAAAAATTTCATATTCTCACACCATGAGACAGAACAAGAAGCAGCTGATTAAATAGTAAAACAAATTGCTCACGAGCTTCATTTCATACCATTCCCACTTCAACTTCACATCAAGAAATTAATGCAATGGAAAAGAAGAAAATCAAAACGAATGGCAAGCCACCCAATCCATGCAGCAGTTCTGTTCACAGGGAAAACCAATTCAGGAAACTCACCTTAAGGGTATGAATCAATGTACTGGATCCAGTAGCTGTTCACATCATCCAAACACATGGTTCCTGGTAGCTACTTCTCTCACCAGCGCAACTAGCCTATTTCTTTAGCAACAACTGCTTGCTGGGAACCACAGTCAGAACACGTCCCATTTAGATCTGCACACCTCTTTTTGGCCACACTCATATGGAGAAATGTGCTGCTGTCCTGCAAATCCCAGCAAGAGTTAGTGGATTTCCCAGGGGGAGGTAGGAATCTAACCTAACAAAGATACAGAAGTGAAGCCCTCACGGATTTGTTTACACTCTTTTGCCCAGCAGCCTGGATTTGTGCCCCAGCTGCATTTTGTACCTTTGAGATCATACCACTCAGCCCAGAGTTACTACAGCAAAGCCCTCAATCCAGGTATGCTTCTTCCCAGCATTTTTTTCCACTTACCTAAGAAGGAAGCAATTCATTAACGTAGAGGTTTGTTTTAAAGAGTTCAAGGAATCTTCAAGTCACAATCTCTATTAATTGCAAGACCAGTATTAAAAAGAATAATCTTTTGTCAATTACACAGATGAGCCATCTGCACACTGAAAAAATGAAAACTAACTACAAAAAGATCATAAATACAAAATTTATATGGAATTTCAGTAAAAATATCCATAGTTTAAATTTCATATAAAAGACAATCCTGTATAACATTTCTGTGAAGAAAGCCCACAGAACAAGTGTTGCCCAGCACAGACGCAGCATATACAGAGTATTCCAAGACACACAAGTTTCACACAGATCTCAAGGACAAGGAAAGTCTGTACTTATTTCTTGACTCTTTAAAAAGGAACCCACTGGATTTTTTTAATGACTTGCTTTTACAGATTCCTGTTCAGATCCATCAGGGACTGGTTTTCAGAGTGGCATGCATCCCATCTTAAATTTCCATTGCTTCTCCAAATTCTTAAGTCATTTCTGATACATAGCTCTGGTTTACAAGCCTTACAGCCCTTTCCTTAATCACCATGTTTTCAACCCTGTTAGCAGCAGCTTCTCCAAGGACATTTTGTCTATAGCAAGGTTGTAAGAACAAGTTTTTTTGGGTTTTTTTAACTGTAACAGAAATAACAAAACATTCAGATTGGACAAAAGGTTGATATTGACTTTTTTTAAACAAATCAGCTTTAATAATATTGCAATGGTCTAATTAGTACTATACTTGCATGACTCAACATGTGTTTTATTGGAAAAATCCTGATTCTGCAGAGTTTATTAACATTACACTGACTGCATAGCTAGGGGCCTTTCTGTTAAACACAGCACTGCCAGTCTTTAGTGTTTGTTATTTCTTGTTTGCTGGATAAATATTGGTAAAAGATGAGTATCTCCAGTATCATGCTACAATATTTTCCTATAAATGTAAAACTAAAGTGGAGATATCACTGCTTGCATAGCACTTGCTTTTCTAAATTCTTAACCACAATTCACTGATCTTTGTAATAAGATACTTAATACATGTCAAATACAGTCAAAACCTCAAGTTAGCATTAATATTCCCTACTTTCTTAATGAAAGCACAGGAGTGATGACTTATATACTATGTTCAAAAGTCCTTAGAAGCCTAGTGTAACTCACTTCCAGATTCACAGACAGATCTATGAAGAGATGAATGGCTATCACCTGCTGCCTGCTGATTTGAGCCCTACTCATCAGAGGATGATCTTACACTTAGGTCTATTATGATGGAAAATAATTAACATCATCTTTTTAAAGAATCCAAACTTAACAGTGACATGTAAAAACAGAGGAAATGTAAACAGAGACTTAAGCACAAAGGAGCTTCTGATCTTTCTCAGAGCATCTCATAAACCACGTGTCTTGTAGGACAAAGTGTCATGTGTGTTGTGCTTTTAAATTCAAAGACAGTGATGAAGCATATCTTGTGATAACACTTATTAGTCTAAACATACAAAAAGCTAAAATACTTGGTTTGAGCACTGAAAAGGAGTACACTGTACTTTTTAATATTCCATATGCCCAACAGCATGCAATAAAGCCATGGTGAGGCATAAGGATGTTCTGTATCTTTTAGAGTTAAAACCTCTTCAAATGGATGAAGAAGATACTAGATAACTGGCTCCATGATACTGCAAAAATGAAGAGAAATGGAATCAAAATTTGCAAGATCCTATGCAAGACCCTCTTTGATACACAACCAATGTCATCACTGCCCTCAATCTGTGCTGGATGCAGTCCCACATATTTTTCAGTGTCTGGCAGTTTTTGTATTCATGACTGAGGAGATATGTCTATTCTTATCTTATGCAAGTTCATATAGTTGACTATACAGACTGACTCCTGCTTGTCTTATCAAATATGGTTGAAGTCTTGTTTTTCTTTTAGACTCTCAAGAGCTCCTGATGCACAGATAATGAAAAAAAGTGAGTACACTACGGAAACAAGAAATCCATATTTCTAAGCTTTTAGGAGCACAGTTCTTCCCTCCAGGCTACAGGGGCCATAAAGTTTTCTTAGTTTTTGCAAATAAAGTCTTAGCTTGAGGTTGGTGTTGTTGCTGTGCCCTCAACTGCTGCTGACTTCTGCTGTCTGTAAGCTTCTTACAATTGCTCAGTTACGTAAGACAACACCAAATAACACAAGACAAACTGTTCACATTATAGTGCAATGTGTATATTACCAACTGTGTGTTTTCACATGTGAAAACATGTTTAATTGTGTCCACTATATGAAATTCAAGCTCCAGGCTGAGAAAGTTCCTTAAGAAAATTCATATTCAATATATGCTGTGTGATTCTTTTCTTTACACAGCTGTAACAGATAAATGCAAAGTTTCTACCATATATTTTCAAGACACAATATGCAACAGGACACAGACAGGAAAAGCTAAGCTTTCTTACTAAATACGCTCTTTCTGAGCATTTAAGAAAAAAACAAAACAACAAAGCTTTCAACACAAATTGGCCCTATTAATCTCAGTCTCAAAGGAAACCAGCATTTTGCACTTGCAACTTGTCTCTTCTAATGAGAGATGATTTCATCTCTGATTACTGTAATAACAAGATGAAATTCATGCATGTTAGCAAGGTTTATGCAATATATATAAAAAATAAAATCAAGATTAAAACGCTTCTTACACACATGATCATACATCAACAAAATAGGAACATACAGAATCTCACTATAGGTATTCCTTACCAAAAAAAAAAAAAAGCCCTATATATTAATCAAGTCAAAAGGAAGGAAATACCAATATCTTTAATGACTTAAGTCTTCTAACCACAGCTAATGTTGTCTACTTGTCATTTTTGCTTTACACAGTTCGACACATTGACCTTGATGCAAGTAGTAAAACCATAAGCTTCTCCCCAGTACCTACCCATGTCTCTTTTCCCAACATGACAATTCCAGTGACAAAAAGTAGAAAAATGATCAAAGGTAAAACCTTAACTGCCTCCTCAGCTAGTATTACTAAATCAGTAATACTTTTCTGACAGAAGTATTCCGAGATGGAAGTGGCAAAACTGCGTGGCATATGACAAGCTTGTACTGACAAGAAATATACACCTTACTGACTATGAAAGTGAATGCTTCTTGCTACAGTCTCTTGAAGGGGAAAAAACCGAGTCATGTTTTGGCGAAAATCCCCCCTGACCAAACCAATTTCCTTTAAACCTTTTAGAAGTTCAAATCTATTTTAAACATTTAGCTGCCACTCTTCCTCAGTCTGAGGTTTTCAATTACTCAGACTCCTTAAAAACTGAGCTTACAAACTTGATCTGTGCACCATGCCTGCAAATAACCAAAAACTGAAAAAATCTGGGGGTGTACTGTGTGATAAGCTTTCAAAACAAACATTAATAGAAATGAAAGAGAAAGGTGCTTCAGTTGAAAGTGATAAAAATAAACCCATTATACACAACATTTTTAATAGAAGACTAGTAAGGTGCCTTCTTTCACTACTACATCACTTCTCTGGTGCTTCTGTGTCATTCGGAAACAAGAAACATTCAGAGAGAAAAGCCACTGTCCTACCAAGCTACTGTAAAGAGTTAAAAGTCCTGATCTTGCTTAGGTCAATACTTAGAGGAACACAAGAATAGATGATCATTTTACAGCTACTGAACTTAGACCATTACACTCCTTTTGTCTTAGAAGACTTCAAACAGATAAGATACACATATTTTGATTGTCATGGCTAAAGTTATACAACACACAGAATATATACTTATAAAACAAAGTAAGCAAGTATCAGCTTAAAAAAAGAGAAGCCTGCTGACAGAGCAGAGGTTTTGCGTAAACACATATGACAAATCAAGTGTAAGCTTCAGCTTCAGACCCAGAGTCTGGTACTTCTTTGGTCCTAGTGCACAAAATACACCACCAAAAAAAAAAACCAAACAAACAACCAAAACCATTATAGTCCATTATCAGCCACCTGACTTTTACGCTGTCTTACTGAGTTTTCAGTCTCTGATTCAGCTAGAGGTTGTTCACTCAAGTCTTCCATTTCTTCTTCCCCTGATTCTTTTTCAAGTGCTAAGTCTTCCTCTGAGTCATCAGCACTTGAATTTGCTGCATCTTCTCCATCGGAGAGATCTTTTACATCTGCAGTCTCTTCTGCATCATCTGCAGAAACCTCCGCAGTCTCCTCTGGTTCTTCTAATGCTGCATTCTCTACATTATCCTTTGTAATTGCTTCTTCTAAACAAAAAAAGTTTCAAACACTGAAGTTACACAATCTCAGAACGTCTTTTCAAGTTATATCACTATGTATTCCAAAATATTAAAGTACTTTATTATTGAAAACTGGTATGGGCCAATATTTTCCTTTTTCAATTATTTCAAGTTAATGTATTCCTCCTCCATTTTCATTGCATATCAGGCAAAGATAGCTTTCAGTTTTTTCCACCATGTTACAAACTAAAGACAGATCAATTTTACCAGACTCCTCGAAGAGGTATAATTATCAAACAAACCAGTGGAAATGTGTTAAGACACTCTAGGCTCTGTCAGGTAACAGTTGCTGCTGAACCAGCCAGATGGACAGCATACTGCGCAAGCAAGCACAGATGCATTTTTTGTTTCCATCATGATGAACATCTAAGATTTTGAAGAAGGTAATTTTATAACACTTAATTCTAGATTTTTCTAAAGTCTTACTGGCGAGTGTCACAGATTTGTCTTCATCTTCAACAGCAAACCATCACACACAAAAGTACTCAATTAAAACCCAATCTTTTAACCTTAGTTATGTTTTAACTCCACTTAATACTACAAACATACCAAAATGTGTTCTGGAGCTTAACACGCACGTGGTACTGGCAAGAGACTGTGTGTGCAAGTTTTTGCCCCTCCCCTTGTTCACAGAGAGCAGAATACTATTCAGAAGTCCTCTCACTAAGGATCAGGAAGATGTATGTCTTCTTTTATTTGAAGGAGATGCAACACATTCTTCCATCACTACACCTGCAGTCTCTAAATTTGATTCCCTCAATTCTTTCCTTTCCTCAACCACAAATCTGATAGAGAATTTTACAGGTTCGGAACATTGCACCTCCTAATGCAATAGAAAGAGTGAATTTTAGGATGTGGAAGTGTCCTGCCAAACAGGACACTATTTAAGCAACAGGTCTAGCCAACATGCACCTGCATAAAATACACAAACCTCAGTATCTTTCTTCAAGAATTCCTCATTATGAAATTATTTAAGCAGCTTCTCAGCTGTGGAAGCCAGAACAAATTACTGGTTTGGGTTGGGGTTTTTTTTGTCCGCTTTGCTATCCTTCAGGTGGGTGCTTTGACATCAATATTTTAGAGGCCAACGTATCCATCTTTGTCAGTGTGACTAAAACAAATACCTGGATTATTGGTTCACATCTAAGTTCTTGATAGTGTATTGCCCTCCCTCCTACAAGTTTATATCTAAACCTACAGTACTATCTCACCCACTTCAGAGTTCTTACCAGATATTTCAGCACTGTATCTTGACTTGGATGGGCAAAGACAGTCCGAAATCAAAACTAGTACCTGTGTAAAAGAAAAAAGGGCATTTATTAGCAAATCACACCAGCATTCCCTGCACTATTAAGTAAATACTATTAAGTATTTACCTACTCATTCTTTCTAGATAAGCATACAACAAAATTTAGAAAATTTTATTATCTTGCTCAGAGATAAGAGTTAAATATAAACACCAAAAAAAAAAAGATTATTCTCAGTATATATCAATCAACATTCTCTGCCTTCTACTGCAAATTTTCTGCCTCCTACTTCCCTAAATTTATTCAGTATTGAAACCGCTTGCATCTTAAGATGAGAGGACCAGAGCACAGTTGAGGATTTTTATTTGAAACTTGGGAAACAATCTTTGTCAAGATTTTCTATATATTGGGATGTTACTCCATTTCTACTCCTGGCTCCCCAGTAAATGGTGTATACATCCACTTCTTGTGCTTGTTATTTAAAGCAGCATAGTGCAGAAGACATACAATCAAAACACAAAAAAGATATCTGTGTCTCATTGTCACATGCTAAGAAAAATGCAAAATAAAGAAAGAGACAGATGCTACCCTGTTGAAGAAATACATTTCAATATTTCAATCATGGAGAAACTGTTTAGAAAAAGCTTAGAGATTAACTTTACATTTTTCAGCTTTTCCAGGGCTTTTTGTTGTTTGGGCTTTTTTTTTTTTACCCCTTTATTTTTTTTTGTGAAGGAGGAAGAAGTAAAGGGCTTTTTAAATTATACTAATTTGCTCCTAGTTACACTAATGATTTGCACTCATTTGGTGATGAAAATCTACTAGCTAGAAAAATACAGCTGTTTAAATTGTATGATGAAAGGCATTTGCTCATGCATATCAATTCTGTACACATATTATGTATAAAAATGTGGCTTTGCCTAAATGCACACACCGCTTTGAAATCACTTCTCTGTACTAGTGAGAAACATACTTGTGCAATTTCTCTTTATTTCACTAACACTAATATTTGGGCTGAAGGGCAGAGATCCAAGTGCCAGAAACCACATTTACAGTTTCTACATGGAATAGGGATTTAGTAGCTAGTCAAACCAGTTAGCAGCATAACTGTCTTAAACTGTCTTTGCAGTTATGGAACACTCTCGTGGACCAAGCAAGTAGTCTGAAAGAACTTTTATTCCCATCTAGACCTCCTTTTCCAGCTCAGTTTTTCATTTAACGTTGATATTTGTGAGGTCACAGAGCGACATCATTCAAATGTTCTGTGAGAAAATAATCCCAGAGTACACAAGTAAAGTCACTCTGAACTGTTTTCACTGATGAAACAACACAGCGCTCAGGACACGGTGCTTATTCGCATACATGGCTATCAGGTTTGTTTGCATACCCTTCCTGGTGTTTTGGAGATTGATATATGAATACACCAGTTCTGGTTAGTAACAAGAGAGGTCAGATTTTTCTCTTACTGATGAGAACTCAAACCAAAAGACCACAGGGGAGAAAGAAGCAAAGTCATATTTTATGAAAACCAAGCTGTAACCACAAAGCTATGTTCTGGAATAGAGTAAAGCAATTAAATCCACAAATTTTCAAAAGCCTTAAAAAAAAAATTATCTTCATCCTTTCAAGAAAGAGTGCAGGAGCATAATTACATTGCTAACTCCCACAAATACAATCCCACTCCAGCTAATGAAAATCTCTCCACAAAGCCTGTGTTTTGAGAAAGCCGGTGTCTTTACACAATTCTGACTACACATATTCAATACTTAAGTGCAAAAGTCTTAGATACAAAAGGCCAATATAAAAATCACTTCTTGAGTGGATGGACTAAACAAATATGAATTGAAGCATGAATGTCATAAAAAGGTTAACTTGAGTGAACCAATCTTTACCATAAGTAGGTAATTACACTACAGAATGGATCTACAGTACTGAATACTACAGAATTTTAATAGAAGAGTATTTCAGTTGGAAGAGACCAACAACGATCATTTAGTCCAACAACCTGACCACTTTAGGGCTGACCTCAGTAATGCATGTTAAGGGCATTATCCAAAAGCCTCTTAAATACTGACAGTCTTGGGGCACTGACTGCCTCTCTAGGAAGCCTGTTTCAGTGTTTGACCAACCTCCTGGTAAAAAAATGCTTCCTAATGTCCAGTCTGAACTTCCCCTGGTGCAACTTGGAACTACTCCCATGCACCCTATCACTGGATACCAGGGAGAAGAAATACATCACTAAGATAAGGTATTTGAGTATATCATATGATCAAGTTTTGTGGTTTTTGTTTGGGTTTTTTACCACAAGTTAATGCAAAGCCTAAATTCTCAATAATGGAGGAAAAAAAAAAGTAATATGCTTTCTTACCAAACCCAGGAACAGGCCAATCAATAAGGTAGCCAAGATGAAGATTGCATAAGAAATCCAAACATGAATTCCAAGAGTGACAGTGAGGTAGCTATGAATTTGCTGGAAATGAGAAGGCGGCACTTAGTAATGATCATACTTTATAGTACCTATTTATACTGACATCATCATTACATAAATTGATATCAAATTAAGACCTTTCATGTAACAGTATTTATACTAAAGTTTTCCCTCTCAAGCCCTCGTCATCCACAAATATCATACTATAATTCTTGTGATACCATTAAATCTTGGTTTTCTTTACATCCTGTAAAGGAGGTAAAGGCTGCTTCATGTAGCAATGAGTAGTTCACATTAAAAGGCTTTTTAAGAAAAGGATGCACAATTCCTTCCCCCAAATGTACTCAGCATTAAAGATAGCATATGTAATATTACTGCAGACAAATGTAAGAGGAAGCCTCAGGAGCTTATAGGAAAGTATCACAACATTCTTGATACTTATATTGCCCAAGAAGACAACAACTGTCAGAGACAGACTATTGGGCTAGGTGAACCCATGGCACAAACTCATACATTTGTTCTTATGGCAGTCAGCACCACCAGACATCTATAAAGTTGATTATTTAAAAAGGTAGCTTAGAACTTAAATATTTTGGAACCAAAAAAGCAACCAAGTCAGGCTAAAAGCTAGTGTCTTTTATACCCACTTCACAATCAGGGCACCAAGTGAAAAGAAAAAAAAGTAACCTCACGCAGAGCTTTGTCCCCATGATTACAACTGGGAAGTAGAGTGGTAGACACTTAAGTCACAGAAAATCAAAATACATAATGAATCAATTCCTAAGTAAAATCAAGCCATTTAGTTCTTACTCAGGCTGTTTAGTTCTTAAAAGGAACCACCTATGGTAAGCAGACACTGAGTGATTTCACTTATAAAGGATAATAATCCAAATAGAATATTAAGATGTCTTTGAAACTAAAGTCTGTTATTCAGACCTACAAATTCAATTGACTGAACTAAGCATCACATCCAGTCAGACAGTCTGGCAGGAAGTTAATTATTACATTAAATCTCTTCCAGGACTATATCCTTTAGAAAACAAACCACAATCAACATTTACAGAAATTTAAATATTGAAATTCCAGGGCCATTTTTTTTTCTTTTTTCCATGTCAGATCAGCTTCCAACAGTTATTAAGGCATATGCAAGGGCAGCACAGAAAGAAGAGTGAGGAAATGTACAGTTGAAATATTCAACAAAGCAGAAAGCAAATTAGAGAAGATTTCTTCCCAGAGCGTTTAAACTTTCAGGAAGGGAACTAGACAGACAACATCATTACACAGCAATCACAGCAGAGAAATGCCAGAAGGCTATAAAAAGTTAATACTACCCAGTGAAAGAGAGAATCAAAGGTAATTTGCACAGGAAACCTAACAAGTGAAAGTTTTATTTGATTCTAGGTTAATTAGATGCTTACTGGGAGTGATATGAGCTCTGTTCAAAACCTCTACTACATTTATTTCATAATATTAAGACCTTTTGCTACAATCACATATAGTCTCTCAATCCTGGCCACACCTGAAGATTTTAACAAAGTGTAAGTTTCCTGACCAAAATTGAAATGGTCTGAAAATTCTCTGTATTTGAATGCTACAAAAAAAGCTTTGATAGCTCCCAAAAGAAAGTGTCTAGAAATACAATTTCAACGCATACTTCAGTGTATGCCAAGTATTTCTCCTTTACTTCTGATAATTACTCTACTTGTTCAAATTTGTTGTGTTCCTGTGCGAGCAGCGCTGACAGTTTAAAATCCAGATGCAGAAATTCTTATTAAAAAATAAGCCCATTACCCACTTCACTGCTGTGCAATACACTAGATGCAAACTGAGGATGAACATGATTTACAACTATGAAAATGAACCTGGATATAATCTTTTGGAATAGCATGAAGTGAGAGAAGCTGGGAGATATAAATGTACTGACATTGACAACCATTTTCGCAGCAGCTCTCAAGGAAATATTTTGTCCTTTTACCACATTTTGATAGAACATTTTAATTATACCAAGATAATAAGAACAGTAAATACGTTCTGTATTGATGATGATCTTTACAATAAAATTGACATTTTAGGCATAGTCTTAGTACTACAAAATGTGTAATGCAAAGATAGTATACACTCAATGTACAGCATATGTAAGGAAAATATAACTCACATAAAAAGTTAATAGAAATATTAAGTTAGGTTTTGGCTTCTAAATAGATTATTATTCTAGGCGTAAAAAGGGGGTATGGAAAACATTACTACATAATTACTTACCCTGATCCATGCGGAGAAGTGGAAAAGCCCTGCCATGCCATGCATCCTAGAAAACAAAGAAATGGAAGGAACAGGCTTTAAGACACACAGGAGTTGAGATACACAACAAGCCACACAGAAACCAGGTAAAGACTCTATAGACTGTCAATGCCATTCAGGCCATAGTAATTGTCAGAAGGAGGCTACTGCAAACAAACACATTTTCTCTGTATTATAGTCATTTAGGCCAGCTCAATGCAAAGCATGGAAACAGTGAATTGAAAGATGTATTTGAGCATAACCACAATTCCACAGCTGTAACTCACAGCAGCATGCAGCTCTGTAGCTCCTCTCCCCATAACTACATGTCCTACAGTACTTCCTCATTGTCAGACAAAAAGTAAGTATACTCCTTGATCGTTGGCATGAATTTACACATAATAGTTTTAGCCAGAATGAAATGCAGGCCTGTCACATCTTTGGTTCATCCTTTATATCATGCAAGATTCTGCGCTATTTGAAAGCGAACCAAATGCTCTGAAAACCGATTCTAATATACCATGTAAGCACTACACTGCTTCCTATTCCAAAGGAGGACAGAAGACTTCCTTGCAAGTGAAGAAACAAGAAATCCTTAAAGCTAAATGCTGCCTGCCTCAAGCAGCCGGAAGTCCTTAAGTGATTATCTACATAAACATGCATTTGATTCCCGTACTCAGCAGATACTGAAGCAGATAGTTATGCAATTCCCAGCGGCTCTACTTTTTTTCTTTATATATTTTCAAAGATGATAAAAGAAGCCTTAGCAGGCATGAACAAAAGAAAATGCAGAAAATAAACTGCTTTCAAAGATGAGAAACTGGAAAGCAGGCTGTCAATACAGAATGCTTCTACAAAGCCCACATGTCTAGGGAATAAAGGCCTTTTGTCTTCAAGCCACCAATATCACATCCTTAATGAATAATGAGCTATAAAATGTGTTTCTTGATAATAAAAACGAAGTGTTACATTATAGAAGATGGAGATTTCCATCCTGCTACAGGCTCCACAGCTTCCCATTTTCTCTCTAAAATATAACCTTGAAGATCTTCCAACGTCCGCGAGCCTCGGTATCTGCGAAATACTCCATCATTTGCACTAAAGAACAGAAACACACATTATAAGGGATATTTCCAATATATATATGAAAAAAAAAAAAAAAAAAAAAGAAGACAACAAACAATCAAAACCCCCATGTACATTACAGATTTGACTTGCTCAAAGTTAAACACCTAAGCATTTTCAAAATGTTTTTAAATGGTAATCCATGATAGGTCTCAGTTTTTACACAGTACATTTTTTTTATTTATTAAAACTTGTATTTTTCTTACACATTCACTCACACTACAGCAAATATGAAGGACATGAGGTTAACAACCAAACCACTTTTTAGATACAACTTGAAGTGTGTATGTATATTAAGTCATGGTATTGAGCCAAGTGACAAGTAGGAGTCAACAGCTACATATTGGTACTGAGTCGAAAGGTGAAGAATTCTAACCAGCAACAGAAGCAGTGCAACAAACAGTGGAAAAATTCCGTATTATTTTACATGCGATCTATGCAGTCAATTATTCAAATGAGAAATTTGAGACAATTCTGTAAGTTCAAATGTGTCTGCTCACATATGGTCAGGTTTCTAGAAGGCTAACTTGCACTAGCTTTTATAAATGTTATTAAATGTTGCTTCCAGACTGAAAAAGTGGCACAAAACTGGTACAAAACTGTTTGTACAAAAACGTTCCCCCAGAAGTTAAAAAATACATTCATAATGCACAGAAATTTTACTAAGTTCCTAAGAAATGTTTCAGAGGTTGGAAAAGTGAAATAAACCAATTGTTCATTACATCTTCCACACCACTGTACAAACAGAATAAGAAAAAAGAATACAGACAACTGTTTTTAGTATGATACACTTACTGGTAAATTGTAGGAAGTGTTGTGACAAAGAAACGACCACTCAAGCCTAGAAAGGGAAGAAAAATTAAAAAAACAAACAAAAAACCATCAAACATTTAAGTGAAATTTCTCAGCATTCTGACTTCTCTATAAATACCTACAGATATGGTAAACTAGAAAGCAGCAGACTGAATATGTTGTATCACTGTTTTGTAAATACAGGTTAACTGTTTGTCTTCAGAAATGCTACACTATAAGAGATTAAATATTGCTGACAGGAAACTGACCTCAAAGAATGTTTACTGCAAGATAATTTCTCTACACGGGTTTCTCTAATGAATATTTGCACAAAGCTGAAGTTTTTGACCAGACCAGCAGCATGCCCCACCAACTAAGAGGAAGAGCAACCATATAAATACACGCACATTCCAGGATGCTGTGTGCTTGTGTCTGTGCATAGTTTCATCCAGATGACCTTTGTTTCATCTATGAAGTTGGGCCACTAACAAGAATAGCAGTGACAATAGCAGCTTACAAACTCTGGCCCCTGATTTTAATTCATTCTTTGGCTGATTTAAAAATATTCAGATTTTCAAATATCGCATACTTCAAGTCATTAAATTAATATTCATATTTGCTTGTTTGCTTCTTCCAAATAACCCACATACACTGCACAACCAGTCTGTTCTTATATCCTATAGGAAGGCTCAATGTCTCTCATAAGCATGACTAGGAAGACAGTGTCTTAGATGCTTCCAAGTTCTTATCCTTCCTTCCCATACATCATTCCCCTCTAGGTCAATACAAACAGTATGCCAACAGATTTATAACTAAATAAATCTTGGAATATCACAGCATTCTATTATGTAAAATGCAAATTTAAGCCATGAGAATTTTTTATACCCTCCAGAAGGGTGGGTCATGTCAGCATTTTGAGCATCAGACATAAGAGAGCAAATAGGATAAAATTTGAAGCAAGGTTTCAAGAGGCTGACTAGAATTCATGGCCACACTGAAAGTGGGCATTTCACTGACTGGCAAATGCATCATAATCTTTTTACAAGTATCACTCTAGACAGTGACAACATAATGCAACTCGCACGACAAAGAAATTGCCTAAACCATCAAAACACATCTTGGGGGGCAGAAGGTGCTTGAAGTTCGCCAGCCTTGCATTCAGTAGTGCTACAGAGTAATAGGTGCAAGTGCTTCCAGCTTCATTGCTGCATTAGGTATACCAGTGAAGATCTCCCAATGCATGGCTTCCTTGCAAAAGAGCCAACTGTGAAGCAAACATCTCAAAAACAGTCTGTCTGCATGACTCAACTGGCTAACTTGTCAGGTGAAGACATCTCTCTCTCTCCTTTGCTTCCAAATCTGAGGAAAGTCAGGGTCACTTGATGCTACCACCCCTTGACAATCAGAAAACCTTAAAGTGAGAGGAAGAATTCACCTTTGTGCTTAAGGAATATTCAGCACATCCAACCTAAATATTGCAGAAATTAAGAACGTGCTACTAATAGTCTATTTTGGAAATCAAAACAAATCAAACAAAAAACCCAAACCCCAAACAACAGCAGCCTTCAAAGATTATTAATCCCTAGACATACAGTAACTAGACACAGGAGGGGCTAAATTCCTCTAACCAGCAATTGTCATTCATATTAAGTATCAAAGGAAAAAGTACAAGTCAGTTTCCCAAAAGGAAAAGTTAAATAACTAAGTCCTTATCTGGTTTTCAATAAAGCAAACATCTTCTGGCACCAGGAAGTTAGGCATGGAAAAGTACTGTAGCAAGAGTTTCTGCCTTTAGAGGTAAAAACGAGCCATACTGAACTAAGTCACATAGGTTAAAAAGTTCCAGTAGTAATGGTTTTCCTACTGTGAATTCCCCTATAAAACAGGCAAAAAAGGGATGCAGGGTTTTTTTGTTGTTGTTGTTGTGTAGGTGGCTTGGCATTTTTGGTTTTGGTGGTATGGTTTGTTTGTTTTTTGAAGGTGTTTAAATCAAACCAAGTGTAAACATCCTTAAAGTTACAAAAAGCAAATAGTCTTCATTTCAACCTTTCAGCTTTTTGTCTGTATTGCTATGAGAAGAAGGGTAGTAGAAATCTTTACAAAACATCTAAAAGTTGTGCCATCATAGGGAGATATAAAGTAAACAAAACCACAAGTATAACAGTAGGATTCATCAATCAGAAACAGCACAGCTGCACAAGGTAGAGAACCATAAAGGGTATAAAAAGCTTAAGAGCAGAGAAAATCATGGGAACACTAAAAGACTCTCTCAGGTTCTTAAAAAAGCTAGTCAGGCAAATAGAAAACAAAACAGCTAGCTCAAATCTCTCTTGGCAGTACCCTAGTCTAGAGCCAGTATCAATAGTCTCAGAATGAACAATGAAAACTCTAAATTATAAAATATAAAAATCTGTGTCCAAAATGCATTTAAGTATCCCCAAAACTTTAGTTGGATGTTTATTGCTTATTTATTAAGGAGGTTTAAGGCACCTCCTTTGATGAATAAAACCCGATTGGAGCCAGCAACAAAATGCCAAGAATAGACAGTAAACTGTTTTGGTGCATGTTTCATAAAACTACTATCTAGTTCACATTTGTAACTTGAAATATTGTTAAGCATCTGTCTTTGTTTGCAAATCAAAACCTGACATACACCTATTATGAAGTCAACAGATAAAAATAGGAAAAAACCTTCAGTATTTGCACACACACATTCCCCCCCAAAATACACAGAATAGATAGAGGCGACATCTAAAAATAAATCTGTTTTCATCCAGCAAGTACTCAAAGATTACAGAAGACCGAGGTCTTGCTTTAAATCACAGGTAAATGTTGTGACTGGGAACTGAAGAAAGGCACCACAAATACACATACTTTCAGGTCCTGAAGTGCCTTCCTTTACTTGCTCTTGGAATACTGAATGTTTCAATAAAAGAGTTGAGGACTTTAAGACTAGTACATCCAGTGACTGAAATACACTGTAAATCCATTAAGGCTTTGGTGGATTTATTCTTTGGGCATCTGCTGTAATTAAGCACCATGAATGGTTACTTTCTCCTGCAGGTTTTGGAAGTGCAATTTTATGCAACTCTGAACTCATCTAGTGGTTTTCCCCTAATTTAACGCACTTTGACCACTTTCAATTTGATGAAGGGGTTACATAACAAAAGCTAATTAAGGTACCATTGTGCAAGCAAAAACAGGAGCTAGAGCACTTAAGTGCACCGACTGAAAGAAAGGCTGAATCCTAAGCCCGTAACTTCGGAAAAGCTTCAATAACTTCGGAAAGCTTCCAGAGGAGCTCATCTACCTTCAAAATTACAGCAGCACCAAAGGTTAAATCCGTGATATATCTTTGTTTACCAGTTTGGGTATTCAGTTTTTGAAGTGGCTACAATTTTCAGGCTTTGTGGATATTGTACCAAAGCATGCATAATATACCTGCAAATTCATCACTTTGGGTCAGTCCTTTGACTTGCAGAAGTCAAACATCCTCAGAGGTCAAGACTCTCAGCAATATTAGAAATTCAAATATCTAAGGAACTTCTGGTTGAAAGTCAGATTTAAGTTCTTAAGAATCTGGCTCCATTTAGTCAGAAAAATTTAGGCCAAATTAAAGTATCAAGTACCTGACCTCTTCAGGTCCCAATACTTCTATTCAAGTTTTTTATCAGGAAGAACAACTCCAGATCTTCACTATTTTATTTTTACAGCCTTGTTTCTGAAAGTGAATTTTTAAGTTAGTCATCCAAATGCCACCACAATCAAGACTGAAATCCTTTTATTTGAAACTGCATAAGCAAAAGGATCCCTAATTGGAATAATAAGATCAGATTATAATGGATTCCCATTTGCAGCCTTAACTTAAAGGGTAACCACTACTTCATTCATGTGCACAAGCTGTCTTTTCATATATATATATGCAAAAAAAAGTAATATGCAAACTCATCTATTTAATAAACTGTTAATGATTAATATGTACACTAAAGGAGAGCCTGACATGAAGAGCTTTCTGGCCTCAGTTTTTGTATACTTCTAAACTTTTAATAAAACATTAGCCTACACAAGGTCTAGAACAGCTGGCATGTTCTCATGAACTTAAATTGCTCTGAGACCAGAGTTTAAGTAATTTCTCTGCTGTTAACTTGATAAAGCTAACTTGTTTGGCATGTTTTCAAATAAAAAAAAAAAAGGACATTTTCTCTACACACTTTATAAGGCCAAAAAAAAAAAGTTCATAAACTTTCTATTTTAGTATCATCTCTTCCTAACTCTCAGTCTTTTAATACTCCTGATAAAATCTTTTATCCCCATAAAGACAAAAAACCCATGAAGCATTCCTAAGAGATACAGAGGTTTAAACAATATTGGTATTGCTTACATAAACACACATTTAAAACTCTGAAGGGAGTCACTGGAGGACTAAAGTAAGATTGTATTCATGCTTCTGTGACTAGATAGGAAACACTTTTTGTAAACGCATGTGCTTGTGTTCATCACCAACAGAAAACAACAATAACATCTGTACTTTAAAGCACTTCTACAATTAAACAAGATAATAAACCAGCACCACAGTGGAAACAGTCAAGAACTTATTAAAGTGGGCTCATACTGTGGCAATGCTACCACACCCTGAAACTCTCCCTAAGTGGAGGCTACAGAACTCTCTTCTTTTGCAGACAGTTTGAAGGAGAGAGGAATGAGACAGGCAACAGCTTTCAGTGGATTAAAATAGAGAATAAGCCACTTTTAATATAGTATTAAGCCAGATAACTCCCTCAGTTCTTTAATCCTGCAAATTGAGTTTATAAACTTAGGCTCACAGACACAAACTACATGAAGAAACTATGTGGATAATGTTATTTTGATTTATAAACCTCTTTCCTGACATGGCTAGTATCCCAGGTACTCCACATACTCACAGATAAGAAGTGGTACTTTATACTTAGTAATTCTTTTTATTAAAACAGTCTATTTAATAACATACCTGGTTCTTGAGTGACATCCACCTTTCCCACAGTAATATCTAGATGTTCGCTTTCCTTCCCAAGACTCTCCCATGTCAACTCAATCTGTTTACAAGCTGGACACCAAGGAGCATAGCTGAATAGGGAAGACAGGTTAAATATTTTAATATTCTTACACTTATTGACATTCAAATTGATTTACCATTCCAAGAAAGTACAAACACATCACACTGGAAAAAAAGACCGTACAGTTTTTCTTAATCAAGTAGTTTTGTATCAGTCCTTATGTTCCTCCTCACATTTTTAAAACAAAAAATACCCTCAGATTTGAGAAATTCATATCCAAACCCCTCACAACTTGTGATTTATACTATGTATACATGAAATAAAACTATTTCCACAGCAGCTGCATTGTTGTCCTCTGAAGCAGTATCCTTCAATAGAACATTTGGTTTTGATTTCCCACACCTCACAATTTCTAGAAGTTACATTTGCCTTAGACCACTATTCAGTACAAAGCATGCCCTTTTTGATCACTCTTTAGAGATTTAAAAAGAGTGAATATCAAATTCCTACTGCTCATACTGCCTTTCTCCATTCTTATTTTTTCTCAGAATTAATTTTGACAAAATAAGAAAGCATGTTACAAGAGCTATTTTCTATACTACCAACTGGAATAATCAAACCATGCCTGCAATTGTTACTGATAGTAGCAACACAGACAGAACAGCTAACATGAAAATGTAGTATCAGAATATACATAAATGTTTATAAAACCCTATGTATTTTACCCTAAGTGGGCTGAGAGTTTGTGTCTCACTTGTGCAGCTTGAAATGCCCTGTCAGATACACAACAAAGGTAACACAGAACGAGTAGGTATAGTGTGACTGCGCCACAGCAATTACCCAGACTAAACTTCAACAAATTAAATGAAGATCTTTACGCAGCTTAACCTAATTTATTGGGGGTGCGTGTAGGTGGAAGTATATATACATAGCTTTCTGATACTTTAAAATGAAAAGGAGCAACAGTAGTGGGTCTAGAGGAACACTACTTCTCACAGGACTCCATATATGCTACCATTCTCCTCACCCACTGTTAACAACAAAAACAAGAGTTCTTCATGGGCAAAGGCTGATATACTTAACAGCCCATATAACAACTATACTCCCAGAACCTCTACAAGGAACTCCCTCACTCCTTCCATTTGTCTGACAGTACTATTAACTGACCTAAAAAGTGTCACTCTCTTCTGTCTGGCTGTCTTCTGATCAGGAATGCTTACTTTCTTAGTGGCTGCAGACAGATGTCCCCAGACACCGACAGACGTTTCATATAAATGAGACAAAAATCTAAAACATGCAATTTCTCACAGAAGAGGTAGAATAAAATTTACTCTTAGTGCTTTATGGCAGCTTTGAAACTTAAAGTACATAAAAAAAGAAAACTTGTAATTTAGAAGCTAAAAGTATACAATTAAAAATGTTCTGTATTTTACTACACTAGAAGTTAATGATTGTAAGTGTAAAAGCTAATACTGCAGTTTTTTGAATCAACATTATATCATGTGAGAGTATACGAAAACATAAATCATATCCTGACAAAAAGTAGCCCCTCAGTAGTTTTTAAAAAGGTGCTGGAAACAAGTTTTGCATGCAGAGCTGTTACTTAAAAAACAAAGGAGTATTATTTTGTTACAGCAGTTTGACTGATAGGAAAAACTGCACACATCTATCAGATAAGGCTGCTGCTCTAAAACTAAAGACAGAAGTCAGAACATTTTCTAATTCCAGCTTCTCTAGATGTGTCAAAATCATGCCACGAGATTTTTCAAGACTAATATACTCTCTAGCCTGTTAAAGGTACTAGCTGATCATGAAATAGAAATATGGCCCCTATCAACATTTATGTTTACATGACAAGTTCATTAAACCTTTCTTCTAAACGAAATCAGGCGGAACATTCAATACAGATGGCTAATACTCATATGATTACAAAAACTTTCTTTAACTCAAAGCAGCATTAAAATCCACCCATATCACAGTTCAGCAGTGACAGAACATAACAATGAACACTCACACAAAGCCTGAGTTGTTGGCTTCCTAGTTTTTATTACCAACACTGCATGTTGTATGGCAACAGTCACATATGATGCTACAAGATCCAGCCAGTCAAGCTGAACATTAGCACAGACATGAGGCTTAAAATATTTGCTTTACATTCCTGAAATTACATGTTTAATTTTTGCCATCTGGGAAGTATCCTGTACCCACATATATAAGAACAAACTTGCAATAGACTTTTTTCAAGAGTTATCACTGCTGTTTATTTCAACACCCTCACTTTTCTGAAGCTTTAATGCCTGCATCTTTCATGCAGCATGTGAAGCACTAAGAAATTCAGAAATACTTTCTGAAAATAACAAAAACATTCTATTGCCAAAGCTTTATTGTGACTCCTCAGCCTTGAAGTACCTCCCCTTACACTTTCTCTTTAAGTAAAATAGAGAAGAATGAAATACTTCACCCTTAGGTCACCTTTATCAAAAGCTTCAACAAACTTTTTGTACCCTGTAGAACTGAAGTTTAAGGAGAGACTTTATTTCAATGCAGGTTTCTAATGAATGCTTTAAGAACTGCGCCTGAAGTGTATTTCTACATGAGTCACAGTACAACTACCATTCTTATATTCACCCAAAAAAAAAAAAAAAAAAAAAAATCTGTGGGAGCAGAAAAGTGTATCCACACGTGTGATTGTGAAACCAGTCTTCCTTACGTTTCATCCAGTCAAAGGATCCAACACAAGGTCACTTACAAAGCAGATGTAACTGAATTTCTTTCCCGCTCCAAAAAACAGACCAGGATGTAATTAGCACCTCATCAACACCACCAAATTTAGGGCTGTTACTTCTCTAGCTCCTGCCTTTGCACAAGTGGGTACCTTTTGCTCTTAAACTTGTTTGCACTGTGCCCTATAGCCTACAGGTGTGTAAATGAAAGAGCACTCAGGTCTTTCCAATTAAAAAAAATATTAATAAAAAACCAAAATCCACTGGAATTTAAATCAAGACACGGGCAGTTGGTTAAGGAAAGAAAGTTTTCAGTAGCCTGTTACACATTAAAAAACAATTTAGTGATTGCCAACATTTAAAAATCAGCTTGAAAACACCATGCACCTATAAATTACATATTACCACGCTATTCACTGTAAGCGGGTAACGCACATCTCTCAATATACACCTCATTTGTAGTGTTACCATAGCACAAAATTTTACAATAGAAATATCCTCACATGCTGTCTACCCTCATAACTAAGGCAACTAACATCTATCTACTGGTCAGGTCCATTGCAAGAATAAGTGGATTAAAATTACTATTTAAAAGCAGCCAGGTGTTTTTCATTTTCTGCTCCAATCCATTGCAATACCTGAAAATTTTTCAGAGGGAATAAAGAAAGAAATCCAAAAACAAAAATTTGAGCTCTTAAGAAGTCAAAAGCCAGGTCTGTGTCTATCTCTGATTTAAAGAAAAGAGCAGTTGCCTTTCAAATACCAGCAATTTCACTGATGGCTACAACACACACAGAACAGAACCCCACAAATCAACAAAACAAACAAATAAAAAACCCACAACAATCAGACACAAACAAAACAAACAACCACAACCAACCCAACCGAAATAAACCAAACCCAACACTTAAGTTCAAACCAGTCTAAGCAAACAAACCATTCAGTTGTGTCACTAGAATTGATGAGTAAACAGCTCCAAGCCACTAATCTCTCTCCGTGTAACTCTTTGACTAAGGAATTCACCAGTTCAGTCATTTTCAAATGAATCTAACAGAATCCTTTTATTTGCTTTTTCACTACCATTTTTAGTAATAATCAGTGTTGAACAGATATAACCTCAAATGCCATTCCACAATTTGTTCTCATGGCAATTTCACACAGTTGCAAGAATCTGGGAAGAAAGGAAAAACAGCTTATGGATACAGGCATGGGGATTTGCTGAAGAGAAAACAGCAAAACAAGCAAGGTGAAAACTTCCCCATTTAGTCTAGTTTTTCTCCATTCAAGACACACAACTTTTATCCAAGTTACTGCTTACTAAGAACCAAGCTATATGATGGACTTCAAGTTGGGAAAATTAGAGGTATAAACATTGAGACAGTACCTAGTAAGACGGTAAAAGCAATATCACAATGAAATAATCACTGTTTTTATTAAGTAGTTCTGTATTACTGCTGCAGATTTCATAAACATACAGAAGCAAACACAGAAAGAGCTCTTGATGTCTTTGGATGTTGCCTTAAAAGTATGATTTGATTCATTCTTGTTTCTAAATACAGAGAGGTCTTGAGGCAGGATAGGTGGCTTTGTAATTTCAACAAAAGATAAGCTTCAGAAAGTCAACTATATAGCTTTGTTCTTCTTCTCAAGTGAGCTGGTGGCAGCCAAAGATACAGAATTTAGTTCTTGTAATCTACCAAGACCTGTATCACAACAGTACATGTTCTAGAAGCTGACAAGAGGTTTCCTCCAGGGTACCAAAACCCCGCCAAAACAGAAAGGCAGGACCTCCTAACCCCAAAACAGTGCTCCAAAAAAAGTTAAACATGCTTTTTAACAAATTGCTGAAGGCCTAGCTACCTTAAAGAGCAAATAAAGGAGGTTTCTTGCCTAGATTCTCCCACCAAGCTTCACTCAAAAGTCTTAAGTCACAGATGGGCCTGCTGAAGTGACAATACACCAAGGCACTATTCTGAGGATTTTGTTTTAGGGTACAAGTTCAACCTTATAAACTCCCATTCTGCTGTATTTACTTCAGTAATCTGACATGCATCTCTTTTCCAATAATACCTGAATAAAATGGACAAACAACTGCATACTGCTGTGGTGTGCTGCACTACAAGCCAACAAAGTGTATTCTCTTAAGTGCTTGCTACATTTCAAGTTCTACTTTCCACTTGTTCTGAGGCTCAGTAACAAAAGGCTCTTTAATCTTCGAGGAGCTAGATGAGAACCAAAGTGTATATTGTAATTATTCAGCTCTCTAGTTTCGAATTCAAGAAAAGGCTAAGAGTACCATCTGCAATAATAAAAAAAGACCGTAATAACTTCACATTTCACAATTTTTTTTTCCTCAAGCTGGAGAAATTATTTTTAATAGAAATCAAATCAATCACTGAAAAATTATGTGAAATATTCTAGAATTTCAGCACACTGAGTTCCATCACTCTACATGTTTTTGTCTCCTTCTACAATAGTAAAGCATCTGCTGCCAAAGATATTTCAGTTTCACATTTCATTAGTTTCTGCTCAGCCATTGCACAGCACAGTAACCAGCGCCTGTTCAGTAATTTAATAAGAGTCCATGGTCACATCCTCCGAACTTGGTCAGGAGGACTACAGAAGCTTCAGAATCAAAACAGAGTTTTGGTAACTTGATTTTCATCCCTCTCTGCCTTTTAGGTTTTGTTTAGGCTTTTTTTTTTTTTTTTAAGACTAAAAGACAAGCCACATACTATCAAATCAAGAAGAAATAAGAGACGATACTCTCAAGTGACAGAAAATTCCCAATCTTGTTGAACTCTCAAACTACATTACAGTAACTGTTAAAAAGTTTATGGAATTATTCACGAGTCTTATTTACACAAAGTATCTCAAGCCAACTTTTTAAAAGCTTTACACCATGTAAATACCAAAAAATCCAGATAGACTTTTTAGTACACTCTGGAAACTACAGATAAAAGCGCTAGTGGGACTGAACCCTTGTGATAATCTGGCCTCATAGAGAGCAGGACAATGTCTAATGATAAATAACAATGGGGAAAAAAGTAGAGACCTATACTGTACATAGGATAAGTCTGAAAACATGATTATTACACTACACTGCTGGCCTTCAGCTGCCTAGAATTAAAACAAAAAATTAAGACATTCTTTCTTAGGTACCCATAGCATTAATTCTGTGCTGGAAAACGGGAATCAAAACATTTAACACCCTGTGTGGGAAATAAACTAGATGTTTTCTCAATGGGCAAGTACCTAAAGTACTACAGGTGCAACAGGAGCATATTAAGTAGTTTCATTTGTAAGCAGAGGCATAAAGAAAAAGTTCATTGCTGAGGGCAGCTTTTTTTGTTTTAATCTGCCTCAAAAAGAAGGGGATGTTTAGACCAATCATGCTTGGAACAAGCTAAATTTACAAAAGAAAAATGCTCTTTTAAATAGAGTAGAAATGATGTTTTTCTGTATTCCTAACACACACGATATTAAAAAAAAAAAAGATAAAAAGAAAACTCCTCATAATAATGAATTATCTTTCAGCTACAGACTAGAAATAAATCATTAAGGAAACCTTTTAAAAGAAGAGTTCATACTAGCATCACACAGCACTTCAGCAAGGATCTGTGTGCTGTGATAGTAGCAGTAAGCAAAACGTGTTACAACATCTTTCAAAGGCACAAAGTTGTCCAGAACATTTTTATCAATGAGATGCAGCAGCACTTCCAGTGCCTGCAATTTTGCAAGCTGTGAACAACCAAATATTTATAAGAAGTCATTTAAGTACATACACTTCTGCTCAGAGGGATGAAGGAAGAAAAGTCCTATTGACACTGCAAATCCCACGCACAAGTATTTTCTGACCAGTTTATTTATGCACCTGAGAACAACCACCAAAAAGAACTGATAGCATGCAGTAGTTTGCCTACACTACTTTCACAAATAGAAAAACTGACATTAAATAAAAGTAGTAGTAACCTGTTCCCGTGAGGACAGAAGGCTTCAAGCCAGTAATCTAGAACAGGTTACAAATATATTTTTTTTCTTGCAGATATTATAACAGTGTTTTCATTTAAAAAAAATAATTTGAAATTACTGCTTGGAAAACAAAGGTCTTAGAAATGAACAAGAGGCCCTTTGAGCAAATGGAGTCTGGATGAATGATGTTGCAGTCTTGCCAACAGACCTACCACACAGCATGGAAAGGAATTAAAGAATGGAGGACAGGCAAGACTCCTGTCAGGATCACCAACTCTAAACCAGGTAATAATCAGCAGAAGACAAAAACCCATTAGCATGAAAAGAGCTGCAAGAATCATAAAAAATATTAAATCTCAAACTCCTGTTTAGACACAGTTGGGAATCTCAAACTCTTGGTAAATTCAATAACAGCAGCATAGTTAACATCTGCCTAAGTTCCTTCTCAGTTAGAAGAGCAGCAGAAAGCACTAGAAATATACCACAGAAAATAGCATAGAGAATGATCCTTGGATCTTCCACACAAACACTGTACGTAAAATAAAAATAAGTGTAATTTAAGCAGCGCAGCAACACGTACCATATTCAGCTAGCACTAAAGCTAACTTTGTCACCACTGCTGTTGTCAGCTACCTGTCACTCTAAACCAGAGTGCAATATTTGGAGTAAAGACTAACAAAGTATTTTAACTGTTTGCTATTCTCATCACTTGTGATTTCAGTCTGTTCTTCTATTCTTTCTTCCTCAGGGGCATGCAACACCACTTATTAAGATGTTTTATCTTAGAAATAAAAACTCCAAGTCACCATAAATAAACTTTCCCCTCCTTAAGATTCACCAACTTGTGTATGAATCAGTAACTTTCATATAATAGCTTCCACATAGGACTAGAATGTCCGAAGTGGAAAATTTTCAATTGAAAAATAACTTTATTTTCACCTACTCCAATATCATGTTTTACCCCGCCTTTTAGAACACAATAAATGAAAAGAGAAAAAAAAGACACTCAAACTGAAACCCAAATTTTCAGCCACAACAGTGGGCACACCTAGGTCTCTCAAGTAAGTATTACAGGATTGTTCCCATCTTTTCACTGATAACACCAGGTGTCCCATAAGATCCTGAGCCATGAAGCCCTAGGAGAAGTGACTATAAGAGACTATACTTATTACTATAAGAGACTGGAGATAACTTCAATTCAGTACTAAAGCAGAACTTAAAGCAGCTAGGCAAGTATTTATGAGGGAGCACGAGTTCAGATAATGGGCAGTATGTTTCACAGGCTACCCAGTCTTTTTCAAACTGTTCAAACTCAAGTACTTCCACAGAGGAGCAGCACATATGCTATAATAAAGCCCTATGTCATGGCTGCACAACACATATATCACATAAACACACAGCCTACCTAAACTACTATTTTTTAACTGTAATCTTTAAAAAAAAAAAAAGTTCCTTTCTGCCCTTCAAAGTACCTTCCAAGACCAACACCTCATGTGACAAGATCCTGTTCTTGAAATGCACAAGTGAAGCCACTACCTACCACCACTGTTAGTCAGAAGCACTTAAAACTCCATCTTGCAACAGGCAATTCTCTCTAGCTCTCACTAGAATAAAGCAACAGTAGCACCAAAACGTTAATGAAAACTGATGCATTTCACTTGAAGAACAACTCTGTAGCAAGGCGGCTAGAAATAAGGGTGTACTGGGATATTATGTAACACCACTTTGAAAACCTACTCTAAAATGTTACCTACCAAATTCAGCCTTCCTAGCTTGCACAGAATCCAGGGAAAGTCCAAAACGGGTAAGCAGTACTCGGTGCAGTGCCTGACACTATACCCCAGATGGTAGCTGTCTTGAGTAACACCACTGACGGGTTCACTGAAACATGCCTAGTTTAACCTTGGGGCACTCGGGCGCTGTGCCGGGACAGGACAAGAACCTAAACGAAAACTACTTCTATCAAGTAACTACTTGTGACAAACAAGGTGAGCGTGTGTCTGTAGGCTGAAGACCGACAACGCTTGGTGGAAGAGGGGCTCATAAGCATTAGGTGTCCCTGCGTGGACACCTCCCGGCCGCCTCCTCCCGTGCTCCCCTCCCCAGGCCAGCCATTGCAGGGGCGGGGAAGGTGCACGGCTGCTCCCGCACTTCCCTTCGCGGGGCGGGAAGGCCAGCAACGCCCGGCCCCTCTTTCTCCCCACCGGGGCAGGCGTTACCGGCCATGCCCGCTCCCCGGGGCAGGGCCGAGCTGAGGCGGGAGACGCCGGCCACCCCACGCCGGGAACCCCCCCTCCCCGGCACGGTGCCTCTGTGGCGGGCGGGAAAGCGGCCGTTACTCACAACTCCAACATCCACTGGCCCTGCAACACCAGGCTCCAGTTGGAGCCGCTCAGCACTTGCACGCGGCTCCGCGGCTCACCGGGGCTGCCTGCCCCGGAGAAGGAGAAAGCGGCGTCGGGACACAGCACCGCCGCGAAAAGCAGAGCAGCCAGGGCGCAGCGGAGACGCCGCCCGACCCAGCGGCCCGCCGCCATGTTCAACCCGCCCGCCCCAGGAAGTGAGGGCTCGAGCGGCCGCCGCGGGGGCGGGGCCTGCGCGGGACCGGGGAGCGCGCGGCGCGGCCGTTGGGCAGGAGCCGTTAGGCTCGAGCTGCCTGAGGCGGGCCGAGCTGAGGCCGCTCTTCCCTTCCCCTCTCGGGGGAAGGCTCCGTTGCTACAGGCCCGGAGGAAGTCTCAAACCCGAGCTCTCCCCAAGCAGGAGCCCCAGGGCAAGTGACCAGACCCCAGCATGGCGGTGGGTTCAGTGCCCTCGATCAGGTTAATGAGTCGTTCTTGCATCGGGGAGTCCATAACGGGATGCGGTATTCCAGGTGCGCTGAATAAAAAGTGATAATCACTTCGCTGGGATGCTGTGAAGTCTGTCGGGCTGCGCTGCGAGATCATGTTTAACCAAGCACCCACTGTGGACCCAAGGCAGGCAGCCTGCCGATTGCAATGTATTGTTTAGCCCATCCCAAGTGTAGGAGTTTGCGTTTTTCCTTGTCTGTGATGAGATTCCTGTCAGTCTCAATTCCTTTGGCTTGTCCAGGTCCTGCAGCCCTGCCCTTGACTGGAATGACTGCATTCTCAATTAATGGTGATTAGGACAGTCAACTTCCTTTGTTAACTCTGGTAAATTGACCAGAAAAATTAAGACATCACTGTACAGGTCTGAGCTGCTTTCCTGTCTGATAACAAAAATTGGATCATGTTTGGATGGAGACTTACATTGCCTTAGAAGTCACGTGCTGAAAAAATTACTAACAGTTACTCCAAAAGATGATAAGCCCTGTTGTTAAAACATTTACAGTCCTGGTTCTGTTGTTTGTTTTTGGTTTGGTTTGGATTTTTTTTCCCCCAGTAGAGGAAACAATAGGACTTAGCACCTCTAGATTTTGTCACACTTTGACAGTTTATCTTATGAAGCTCCTTTACATTACTCCTGTATTTCTCCACAGGAATCTGTGCTTTGATCAAGCCATTCATTAAAGCCTAAGTCTGGCCTTTATTTAACAACACCGAAATGGACTCAGTATTAGAGTCTGGGGACAGAAGCAGAAGATTTCTCCTAGTCAGGAGAAGTTTAGCAGCAGCTCTAGGCTTCCACTGTTCCTCCAGCACTGGGTGAGCCAGGAAACAGACCTGCCCATAGAATCACTCACACTATGCAGAAATAACAGTGACAGCAATTTTCTTAATTGACTACTTCTCAAGAGTAGGTCACCTCTCTCAATGACTCAGTGGTATTCTCTCCTCACTGGGTATTCCAACAGTATCTGTCATTACCAAAGATTTTTGTCAACAGCTTCCCAGCACTGTAGAAGTCCCTGCCTTTCTGAGCTGTAAGCTTCTTGCCAACACAATTAATGCCAGTAAGGATAAGTAAGAGCCTCACAGAACACATATCTCTTCTAATATCTTCCATGTGATACACATAGACTGAACTCAAAGTCTTTATATAGCATTTTTTTCTAATCTTTTAGCTATTGTGGTTCATAAACAAACAAACAAAAACAAACAAACAAAACCCAAACAATCAATTAAAAACAACAACAACAACAACAACAACAAAACAAAAACAACTCTCTCTAATTTATCAATGCCCTTCCTGAACTGACAGTTTGAAAATTGATTATGGCATTTTAGCAATGTCTAGATCTGATATATGTAGTGAAGAGAAAGACATGCAGCAGTAGAAAGTATTTGAGAAGACACACACTTGGCTGAAGTTTCCTTGTGAGAAGGTAATACAGAAAAGACTTTTTTCTGTTGCTCAGGAAGAACTGGGGAGACAGTAGTTTTTCTATAAATTCTTTGTTGAGGTAGAAGTACTGATTGGCCAGAACAGAGATGTTTCAGATCAGGTGGAGCCAAATTAGGAGAATTTATGTGACCAAGAGCTGATGTCCAAAAGGGAAATTTGAGGGACATTTTATTGTGTGGTACTAGGTGCTGAATAATTATAATTGTCTCCCCAAAGAACATGCAAATGAATAGGTTTGCAAAACTGATCTCTCTGAAGTGGCCAGGAAAGAACATGTTAAATGATCACTCCAAGTATAGGGATGTGTTCCTGTTGATTTGAAAGGACCAGGAGAGAAAGACTAGAGGATGAGAAGAGCAAAAGACCTTTATAAGTAATTTATAAGTAATTTCTAACCACACTCAACAGAGAGGATGTTTGCAGTTCAGGCAAAGTCTGCTCAGGAACATGGAAGAGTTGCTTTTATTCCCAGAACAGGGTGTTCCTAAAACAGAGGAGACATGTCATGGTGCTGTTAATCCCTCTGAAGTAGGTCAGGCTTGCAAAGATGGAACCTGATTAGGAGCATGAAACTGTAAATGGATAAAAAAAGAAAACGAGGAGGGACAGTTGGAAAAGACAACTGTCTGGGACAGGTCATTTACTGCTTTTGTGATTACTTCAGTTACGCTGTCCCTTACAAAACTTACTCTCCTTTAGATTTTTTGGGCATAGATTTTTAAGTCTGCATATCTTCAACTTTTGCCCTATATGAGTGTGTTTCTCTGCTGGCTTTGCATAGGTCCCGAGAGTTAGAGTTTTCCAACTTCCATACTCCCACTGCCGTTACAGAAAAAAAGTTTAGGAAAGAAGCTGTCAGTTTAGGTGTTGATGGAAATGTATCTATTAATCACAGTTAAGTTTTGTACAGAATTTGAAAAAAAAGATTTGCAAGTTTACTTCTGTAACTGTTTTAATATTGATTATAAAATTGGAAGTTTAGCTATAGTATGGAAAGAACAAGTAAGTGTGGTGGACCCGAATGAGGGGAAAGATGACAACTACATATCTTTCTCCTGTTGTGTGTTCATGTCACAAGTATTTCTATACTGGAATGATAATTTACTTTGGTGACCAGGCCCTTCTCTGCACAGAGTACACCACCAAAATAGGTTCTTTCCTAGACTTCCTTAGCAGTAATTTCAGTATTTCTGTTGAAGAACATGAGGAAGACTAAGCTTTGTGTTCCATAAGTATTTTCTGTGTCTAGTTTTTATGTTCACTGAGCTAAAAATTTGTCTCCTGTGATGGTATGGCTTTCCGCTGGAAAATGAAGGAAATGAAAAACTCACTGATTTTAGGTGTGTAGTATAGAGGGCATGGTATAGTTAGAAAAAAATTTCTGTAAGGGTTTTTCGATTAGCTTTATTTTCTCTGTGGTTGAATGTTGTCCTATTATTACTCTGTGTGGGTGTCTCGTGGTAAAGAAAGGTATTACAGCATTCTTGACATGTTTTCTTTCACTGTGTGCCATGACAAATTCATGACACTGCCTACAGCAGAATAAATAATTGTAACACTCATTTTCCTAAAATATGCCTAATATCACCATCAATGTCATTTTTTCAGTTCTCGATTGGATTTCCAGAACTACCCTGCAAAACTTTCAGAATTTGTTTTTGATGGATTGTTTGTAAAACCAGAACATAAGAGTTTATCACACAGACAAACATAATTTTGATATTTCCAATTACAATTTAATCTGCACATGTGCCTAACAAAATAATAGTTGCAGTATATTTTTCACTACAGTAAGAGTGTGAAACTTCTTTTATAGTTTAATACAAATTATGTAGTAGAGAATAAACAATATATATGGCCAGAAATAAGTATTCCATGCATGTTGTAACATGGATTTATAAACCTTAAAGCTTGTTACATGGAGAATGGTTTAGTTTCAAATTGCTAGATCAATAAATACACAGCACTGTAACTAACTGTTGGAAATTCACCATGGCCCTGACTTTGATATCCATTGAAAATGAACCGAAACTTTTACACAGAAGTTTGACTTTTGAGCAGGAATGAATGTTCTATCCTTCATAAATAAATGTACAAAATTAATTGGAATATTAAAAGACATATATAAAGAGCTTTCTTAGTCATATAAATCAAGTTCATATGAATCTAATGACTACACACCAAAAGGCACATATATAATGAAAAAAAGGAAATAATATTTTTGCACCTTCATAAAAAAAAAGCCAGTGAGGGTACTGTACCCATAATACTTCTAGTTATACATAGTTCTCAAGATCATCTCTGATTAACTTTGAGTTTTGCTGTCCTGCAAAAATGTGAAGAACTAGAATTGTCCTGTCAAGCACTCCAATTTGAATGTAAATTATCCAAGGTTCCAGCACTGAAAAATGTACCTCATTTTCAAAAAACCTCACTGCTTATTTGTTGTTTATGCTTCTTATACAGGGAATTTAATGCACATCATTGTAGGCGTATTCATGTGCAGTAGCAGTTTTGCCTAACTTTCTGCATGACTGCCCTTGATCTTATAGTATTAAATGATATAAAAAACGTGCTTTTCCTTTTTGCCTGCATGTCCAACTACAGAAGACACTTGTCTACTGAGGTGAGGTTTGTCATACAAAGACTGGAAGTATAGTGCACCAGAGTATGACAGTGTTCAGTGTACTTCCCGCAGCCAGAGGCATCCATAACCTCCAGGAAGCAGAGATGCCAGGGAGAACCTGGTTTAGGAAGCACACAATGCCTACGTGGGAACGAGATGAACAGTGTGCTTGCTGGCTTTGAAAAGATGACTGGTCATCAGGAAAACTGGGACAGAAAGAATGAAATTCAGAACCTGAAGGGCAGCCTGTTTCTGGTGAAATATCTCTGTGTTGGGATCTTTACATAATTCTTTCAAGGTACAAAATGGAGGGACAGGAAGTCATTTGCAAGCCTTATGTAATACCCAGTCCTGTAAAGAAGTGCATGCTGGGGGATTCCTCTACCCACACAGCATTCCACCATGCAGGCATGCCTCCGCATCCTTATCTTTGCATAACTCAAGCATAGACCTCCTACTACATCATCTCCCACCTCTAATATACATCTGTTCATTTTCTTCCTGTCAAGCCTCTTCACAATTTAAAAGAAAAAAGTTGCAGGAGATAAGAGAACAACCTTCCAAGTTTGTGTGCATCAGATCAGGACAGATCTGATAAGAAATTTTAATTCATTGCCTGACTTCTTTTCCTTTCTTTTTTGTTTTTCTGAAGTGGAATTCTCCTGCTGTGTAAGGAACTGTTTCTTGCAGTATATTTTTCCTCAGCAATAAAAATATCTCCAAGGCAGAAGTACAATTCTCTTTTTAGAGCTGACACCTCCAAAGCCTGCTGTATGTGGCTGAGTGAGTTAGATGAAAAGGTATTATTAGGCTTTTATTAGATTATGATGCAAGCTCAAGCTGGCTAAGCTTGTCAGCCAGTAAATCTATTGCAAACATCTGTGGCCAGATTCTGCTCTCATACATGTTGCTCTTTGTGGGGAGTATTCCTCTCTGCTGCCATACTGGTTCCCTTCTATCAATTGTCAAAAGAGGATGGGAGTGCCTGGGGCACAATTTACAACATGGTCATTGACATAGAATAATCTTGATTGTGCTTCCAAATTAAATCAGAAACACTACTACTAAAGGTAAAGGATTTATTCTTCCTCATACAATACATGAATCCAAAATTTATGCCTTTATCACAAGACTAAGATTTGTTAAATATGGCATGGATATTTATTCATATAATGCTATTTACCACCAGTGTCATCTTGTTTCACAAATAACCCTTTTCATCTTCTTTCTGGCAGCTGTATGTAGTGTTTAAGTGAATCAAACTGTGTTAAAAGTCAGGTAGATATAGAGTTCATCTGCTGACTTCAGCAGGGACTACACAAAAATTGTGTATCTGAACCCTGCAGTGGGTACTGCGAACATAGCAAGTGCTTCTTCCATTCCAGGCAGTGTGATAGTCTCACCAGCAGCAGGCAGCCCTCTTCATATCATGTCATACTCATTTTAAATCTGTGTCGAATGCTGCAGGAGCTCAGCAGTGAAGCAGGATGTCCAAAAGCACAGACGTGAACCCAGGTTAAGCTAACAGATATTCTATGTCAGAGTATCAACTGTGCACTCTGTAATACACAAAATATATGCTGGTTTGTTTTTTTTTTTTAAATGATCACAATAGTTCAAGACTTCCTGCAAAAAGAGCAAAAGCTCACCTGAAAAGATGGCTTGTTTGAGAAAATGAAAATTGTCATATCATAAGCTAAGTTCTTGCTTGTAGTCAACTTTTGGAGAAGTGTCTCAAAGACATATTGCAGCAGATCAATTGACTACACACCAATCCAGATGCCATTGCATGTAGCTATCAAGCCAAGAAGTTTCCATGAATTCCATCCCTTGCAAGTATCTTTATTAATCTGAATTTATTGCTGAGATAAGCAATCTCCGCTGAAAGCAGTGAGGTATATATGAAACAATAAAGAAATATTTTCCAATGTGTTGCTGTATCTGCAATACCTTTTCAGAGCCTATAGTCATTCTCTCCCACAGTAAGAAAAGAAGTCTTCAGCTAAACACAGTGAAAAATAGTATTTTTGGCCCCAATCTGAAGAGTTAACAGGTATGTTGCCTTGATACATATGTGTGAATGGTCCTCTCTAATAATTTTCAAGTTTTAATAAAATAAAATAAAATCAAATCTCTCCTTCAGTATTTCAAAATAGGTATAAAATCCTTTTCCTGGACCTCCTGCTTAACCTATTCATTACCTTCAACTCTGGGCATGTTTCTCCTTTCCATTGCCACTGACCTGTGTGTTTTGTAGACCAAGGGCAATGGACAAGTAATGCTTAGTCTTTAGTTTGTTTTTTTTTTCCTGGCAACCATTCAAGGAGGGTAAACAACTACACAAGACATTGCAAGGCAGTGGGAAATTCTACCTACACAGAGGAATTTACTGAAATGCATAATGTATGTAAGAAACATCATTATGTAACTATATTCTATGTGGTAGCTTTGCCACTCTAATTCTCCTCGCTCTCCCTCTCCCAGGAGCAGTTCACAGTTTAAAACAAGTTACTTGAAAAAAGAATTATATGCAATATGATCTGAGTTGATCTCATTGCTTATCTTGCATCACTGGTATCCAGTAGACATTTCAGGCCATTTATCCTTTGGACAGTGTTCTCAAATTGTTCCTGGAATATTAGGAACAAGATCACTTTCAGTTATAGCCATAAAATCACCTCACTGATTTTAGAGAGCTTAGTTATGTAAATAAAAATTGGATTCGATCCAAAGTGTTTTCTATTTTGAAATGTAAAGCAGGCTAAGAAATTTCTTGGTCCTGACAATATCTTTTTCACAGCCAAAAATGCAGATTAATGACAAGCCAGACAAAGGTGATTTTATTAACTGCTGACAGGCTGGATTGTCTCTGCAGCATTGTTACAAAATGGAAGGAGATTTCTTATGTTTGACAGCAATTTATGCGGCCATAGAAATACTTTTTTTTCTGATTCAAAAAGAGGTAGCATATAGATCAATATCAAGCCTGTACAAGGACATATTTATGAATGGGCCTCTCCTATTGGTGACTAGATGCTCTTACAGGTGCCAAAGAAAATGGACCACCCAGATGTCTGCTTCCAGCTCAGTCTCCATCTGGTACAGAGCATCCCCATAGCTCACTGTGCAGCTGCCTGCATATGACAGTTGCCAGAGGCTCATACACTGCTGCTGTCAAAAGAGTCTTTCACGCAGTTTGTCACTGGGGAGTTGCAATTCCCTTTCAGGTAGAGGGACAGTGATCATGGGCCTGCTGCTGTAGTCCCTATTCAAGATAAACTCCTAGATTTGGCCAGAGTTTTGCTTGAAGAGTTGCTGCTGGATTACGCTACTGATTGTTAGATTGAGAAATTACATCTTGTTGCTGGGACATAGCTGGGACATACAAAAGCAGGAGTCTTTTAAATGCAAATTGTCTAAGAAAAAAGACTACTCAAGCTTCCGGGAAGCTGAAATTCTAGTCTTTTATTTGTCAAGCCTGCAAAAATCTTTGAATATACAAAGAAAATCAGCAACCACTAACTACCATTTTTATTGCTGAAATGCACCTTCCAAACTGTGTGTAAGTATTTAAGCCTATTGCAACTTTCAAACATGCAGTTTGATAATTAAGGTGATCAGTATAAAGAAATTATTGATTTTCCTCTGGGGGGGGTTCCTGTGCAGACCACTTACATGATCCAGCCCTAGAATACAAGGGCGTCAGGCACAAAGTCAAGATAATATTTTTCTTCTGAAAGAAGGAAGAAAAACTGTAGGGGGTTCACATTTATCTGAAGTGTGGGCTCATGATAGGGTTTATTTAAAACTTTCTTTCAGAGCTACCCTTTTGCCAAAGAATGCATTAGCAGATATCTAGAGATAGCAAGTTTTGTACAGAACATGAATGTTCTAGTTGGTTATTGCTCAGACCTTTATTTGCCAGCCTTTTCTTGCCAAGCACTCTGCAGTTCCACAAGTGGACAATGTAAAACAGGTATAATCAGTAAGTGGATTATGTATGGTAATGATCTAAAGGATGCTTTAAGGATATGAATTTGTAGTCTTAAATGGCTTATTCCAGAAAAGCATTGTACTAAAAGTTAATTTTTATTGCTGAAATATTCCTAGCCATAGTGCAGCTTTCTATGTGGCAACCATCTAATGAAAAGTGTTCCTAGTCTTTTAGCTTCATCCATAAGCTCTTAAGCCTGACTTTCATGGATGTATTTTCCCTTTGAAGGAAACCTGGAACATACTGTTCACTTCCAGAGGTTTACGTACCCTGAAACCTCTTTTTTCCATCTGTATCATCTGAGTAACAAACATGTTATCTTGCTTTGCAAATGACATGTAGTTTATTATATCAAAATTAATGAAGAGTAATTTTCAGGGACTCAGAGCTGACTATCATAAATTCAGGTCTAACTGTATCAGAAACTGTCATTGGCCTACATGGACAAATGAGGCAGTTTGCAAAGTAGAGCCTTTCTAAGTGGCAACTGCCGAAGTAAGTCCTCTTTGGTTTTAGACCCTCCTGCCTCTGGCAAGACTGTAGATCTCAGCCTTGCATTCTAGTCATGTGACTCTCTGGTCACTCCCAGTGAGCACTGTCTCTGAAGCAAGTATACCATTGGCATACGCTTGACCCTAATTATAGTTCATGTCGCAACTCTTTTACCCAGTGGGAATCTGTCCTGCTGCTCAAAACACTGTGAAAGGGTGGAATTCATATTTCTGTGCCTCGCCCAGCAGAACAGCTTTCAATCCAAGTACTTCTGCAGCACAACTGAGGGATATTCCTTAATCTGATATTTTACATTTTTTCCTCCCATTTCTGTGAATTTTTCCATGATAAATGAATAGATAAAAATGAGAAATCATAAGACAATGATGACCTTCTAATATGGTTTCTCAGTTTATAAGTAGAACTCCAGAGACAGACATTTTTCTTGTGTCTCTGTGATGCATTAATGTAAGAAAACCAACAAGACTGTAAATCTGAAGGCAACCAAAGCCGAAGGTATCTTGAAAGAGCCACATTAAATGGCTGAGCAGATAATTATACTTGTAAGATTGACAGAGCCTTGGCCATAATAATAGGAAGATTACTTTTTGATTTGGCTTCACAGAGAGCTGTCCTTTTGGCAAACTGTTAGGATGTAGCTGTAAATTACCTATTTCATTTTGATCTAAATGAAGATTCACGTATATGGAATATGTCCTCATAAATCACAGTTTCTAACACAAGTACACTTTTGTTCTTCCTTTCATGTATATTTGTGTAGAAGATGAATTTCATGCCTCATTGTGGTAAAGAAAAAATACTTTATTGGAGTTAAGAAAACAGTAAAAATTATTCTAAATGATTGGCCTCTCCAAGCAATTTCTTAAATGCAGCCTTCGGATTTCTGTTGCAGAAGGCAGAAAAAAGGACATAAGAATTTGCAGGAAGTCACCCTAGTCCCACCACACCCTAAGAAATGAGCTCTGCTGTCACTCTCTAAAACAGAGGGCTGACATTTGGAAGCATAACAGACATTTTTGTAAGTCCTCTTAAATGTCTGCCTACGATTTGCTACTTGTGGTTCAATTATTTCCCAGTAAAATCTGTTCTGTGAACAGAAGACCAGACATTTAGAACAATTTCTTGTCTGGTAACAGGTTGCTTCCTCTGCCAAAGAAGGCTTGTGATGTTTATGCCCAAAATCTCTTTTGAGGCTCAGTACTATCCTTTAATATAAATACCAAACAAAATATCAAATTTCAATAATGCTTGGGGATGGCAGAGAAGGTGTAGCCCTTCTTTTGAGGTTACTGCAGCACCAATCTTCTGCTGGTTTTACCTTCTGTTTTGGCCTAAAGGTGTCTAGTAATATTTTAAGACTTTTAAATGTCTAGTCCTCATTCTCTAGGCTTTATTTGCTTATCAACAAAGTAACCAACAGAACTTTCTTTTCTATAACTTTTTCTATATAGGAAAAGGGTACATTACAGAAGGGGCTTAAGAACAAAAAATCCAGCCACTATATTTAGCTTCCTGAAGTCTGCTTGACTAAGTAGAGAAACTTAAAATTACAGGCTCTAAATGTGCAGAACATATCTGCTAATCCAGATTCCATGGAGTGACCACTGTAAAAAGCAAACAAGCTAAAAAAGACCCCTAATGTTAAAAGCAATTACAATAAACACAATGAAAAACCACGGCACTTAGAAAAGAGCATCTTACTTACCCAGAGCTATAATGTTAATTACATACTCATAGAACAGTGAGAACTAAGATTGTTGGCAAGAGTTCATAGCTACTAGCTTCAGTAAGAGTTTCCTAGATGCAGCAGCAAACATAGCTTCAAAAAATCAAAGTTCAAATTACATTTTAACAAAAACATACAAATAGCCTCTTGTGAGCTACATCCTACCATACACTGAACTGCTGCCTGTATATCTGAATTTTGACTTCTCAAATAAAAAAAAAGTCTTTCAAGTTTACTCATTTACAGACTTGTATGATGAAGGGCTTCTTCCCAGGGTCCTTCTTTTACAAAGAAAACTACAGTAGTGCCCTGAGGGTACTAATAAGTTCCTTGGCCCTGATCAGTCTCACCTGGGACACCTGTCCACACCCCTTCCCATAGGTCCTTGGGCCCTCTTTAAGCCCAAGCCTGGGTGCTATGTATTAATTGGAAATGCACTTGAGGAGTGCTAGTGTATAGATGTATTTTATGGTTGTCTTTAGTACTTGTAGCTTTGTTTTCTATTGCTCCTGTCTGGGCTGCCAGGATGGTCTCTGGGTCTGGTTTGTTCTCTTGTAGTATCTGGGGCTGTTGATGGTACTGCATGCTGTATTCAGGTTCTCCAGGTTGTTGCTCTGGTTAGGACTGTGCTGGGATCATTCCCAAGTTCTAGTTTAGTTCTCCACATAGGGTTGCATTGTTTTTGCTGCTATCTGATGTTCTGAGTGGGAGGATGGATAGACTAGACAGGATTACAGAGAGTAGGGTTTGCTTTCCTAGATCAGAATAGGCTGTTTAGAGAAACAGGTTACAAGATACTAGGCTAATTTTCTAAAAGAATTTATTACTTTTAATCTAGAAAGTAGTAGAGATTAGGAATAACTCCAAAAGGAGAGAGCTGGGAAGTGTGATGTTTAATACCGTCTATAGTTACAGATTTTTGTATATTTTGTGTGCTAGACCAGGAAGTATGAATAGTAGTGTCACATTCAGATCAAACATTCCAATGAGGAATACCTGGTTTCCATGAATGGCTAGCAGCAGGTTCCTGGGGAGATTACATAATGAACGTGTATGTAATGCTCTACCTCGGACACATTCAGTTCAAGCTTTTCAAAGTGTTGCAGTTTCAGTACTCACTGGGTTGGATTCACTCAGCTACTTACGGTGATCTTCTGATTAGCATCCCTCTGTATTTTTCTGCAGGGTAGCATAGAAAACCTGGCATACTTAATAAGATTACCACGCTGCTTTCACAGTTCTGTTAACCTACTTTTATTCTGAAAAAACAGAAAGTCTGTTTGTTAAAATGTGAGCTGGAAGAGAAGTGTCTTTTCTATTTTTTAAGGATGACTGCTCAGTAAAAATATCTCTTCAGATCAAAACTTCTTTCCTGTCTGAACAGAAACAAATACCCTTCCTTCTGCAAGCATGTTGTACAATACCTCTTGCTGGTTTGTAGCAGTTTGCAGTATATTTTGCTATCTTGGGGGCTGCTTTGCAGTCTCTGTTCAGTTTTCTATTCCTCAGGGCATCGAGGTGAGAGTAGTGTTGTGATGGGTTTAGTGTTAATAAAGAGGCAAATCCGTCTCCTTTGTAGCCTCTGTTTTTAAGAGGCTTGAAAAGGTCTGCATAAGCCCTCTTGCATGTAATATTGTGTGCATACCCCAAATATATTTTTATTGTGAGCGTCTCGGTAAGGTTAGTGAAGCTGATGCAGATTGGGAATGACTAATGTAGCCCAAGGTCACCTAGCTTGTCTGAGTAGGGCAGAGTTAAATGTACTTCCTTTAGAGTATTGTTCTAACAACTCAGTTATGATTTGTGCATGTTGTCTTATAGCACGTTTATTTGGACAAAGCAAATACCTACTGCTCTTCAAATTACAAATAGCTATTCTTCATGTTAGGATAAATGTTGTATGGTTGTGTTTGCTAATAGGATTTTTGCAACTATTTTTTACTTCTTCCTCAGAAAGTTTTTCCTGGCAGATATAGGAGTTTGGTTTGAAAAGCACTGACATTTTTGCAAGGTCTTCTACCTCTGTGTTGCAATGTGCTTGACAACTTCTGTGATATTAAAAGTGAGTTAAGGGTCTTTCCAATACCTCCCCTTTATCCCTACTGGTCCTTAACACTTTATACATTGCTAACACTTTGTATAGTTGTGTGCCTTTAAGCACTTGTTTATTAGAATATCCTAGTGAGGGATGTTTAATACTATTGCTGTATCGGCTTATAAACTGGAAATCATAGCAAACATCATGTGACAGCTCACTTTCAATCTATGAAATTGAAAGAAAAAAGTTGCTAAGACTAACTGAATTTGTAGAATTTCCCTTAGTTACCTGTTTATGGACTTTGAGGTTGGGCTTCTCTTTCTCATCTGACTAAACCTAAATGTAGGAATTGCAAGGCTGGATCAGAAAAGTTTCTGTCAAACCAAGGGTCTTGTCTCAATACTGGTTAAAAACAAATTCCTAGGGAAGGAGCACAAGCTCAGGCTGTGTACCATCTTTTCTATCTTAGAAACACCTGGTACCAATAAGAGTTTCTGGAGTGTTTATCTTTGTCAGCAACGGACTTCTGTGAATTTTCTTATCCCCTCTGAACCTGTTCATAGCTCTCAGATGCTTTTAGCACTGGGTTCCACAACTTAATTATGCTTCATATTGCAAAAGTAGTTCCTGTATTTGCTGAAGATCTGTGGTCTTATAGCCAGTGGGTTGCCCTAGATAACAAATTTTTCTTTCTCCCCCTTTTTGTGTTCTGTAGACTGATTACTGCTTCATTGACTGTGGTGGGATCTGGACTGCTGAGTTATGAAGCGAAAGAAAATGCTTGCTCTAAATGTAAATGTAACTTGCATTTTCTACCTCTCTCCCAGTTACTTGGCATTGTAGTATGTTAATGACAGCTTGGAGCAGGTGTGATTTCCATTTCTATGTGATGAACCAGTTGTGTACTTATCTTTTGAAAATGTGATGACAGATTGGGAGTGCATCCAGTCAGACAACCCATGTTCTCCTCAACACTTGCTTGTGTTGGTGGATGCTATGCTCAGTCAATTAACAGTTTGTCAACAGCTGATTACAGGATGGCAAAATTAAGATAGCACCTCCTGCTAAGTAGATTTTTTTCTTCTCTTAGGTGATTGAAACCTTGGTAATGACATTCTGTTTTCAGGCTGAGTTTGGTTTCCTTGCTGGTACTGCACTGATAGCCTTTCTTGCTGTGCAGAGCCTCAGTCTGAAAAGCAGCTTTGTGGCAGGTTCTGTGGAAAAATACTCTGCTTCAAAGAAGGTGAAGGCAGTATTTTAATCATGGAATCACAGAACAGCCCAGGTTGGAAAGGACCTCAAAAGATGACCTGAGCCAGACTTTCTTTCATGCAAAAGGGACCATACATGAGATTATCTAGCATCCTATCCAATTGCATCTTGAAAACTTCCTGTGATGGTGACTCCATATGCATTTTCTTTTTAGTAGAACTTTGGTTTTTGAGTACTTCTACTTGTCCTTGTCTCCACGAGGCTTTACTCTGCAGTGTTTGCCTATTTCTTGCACCCAAGGCATGTCTGTAGCAGAAAGTAAAGTGACTGGTTCTTCCCTTATTGTGAATGCTTGCTTTCAAATCTCTAAAACATCCGTATTTGTAGAAACCCTTTACATTTTCCTGTAGCTGTTTTCTGATGTTAGAGATGATGTTTGGTTTTTGATGTTGTTTTTTTTTCCAGTCTGTGCTCCAGTGTGGTCAAACTGTTCTAGCATATTCTATTTATTTGTAGCATTTTAAGAGTGTATACTTACAGATTCAATTCTCCGTGAGGTACAGGTACCAGGAAATTGATTACGCATTTCCGTGGCTTATAAGAGACAAAGAGAAGCACAAAGTGCTTTAAGAGTAAATAGTAATGAGCTCTCTTGAAAATTCCATTTTTGCACTGAGTGCAAGGCAGTCAGAGCTGTATGGGCCTTACATTTCCATCAATGTAGACTGAGGGGAAAAAAAACCCACTACCAAATTGGAAAGGCAGCATTTAATGCAAGTGCTCAAGCCTTCTGGGAGATAATCAGTCCCTTTGAGAACATCATTATCTGATTGTATGTACTAAGTAAAAATGCTTTTTTCTACTTCCATGGTCTAGAAACTGTAGGTGACTAACATGAATTGAGTGCATGGGCTCAAGATGAGACAACTGCCTTTCTGTCTCTTCCATGTTGCTGGAGTAGAGGTGTGAGAAGGCAAACTTTCTCAAGCCTGGAACTGGGGTAGTAGCTAGAAGGCTGCCCATGGAGGCTCTCACATACTGCGCTGTAAAAAGGATTGTAGGTTGGAGGCAGAATGCTGAACTTTGTAACTGTAAGCATCACTGCAACCCATATCCTGGTTTGGAGATGCTATTGGTGTTTAGATGGTCTCTCAAGGCCCAGTTGCCTAGAGAGCCTTTTAACATCCACCCTTCCATCCCTGCATATGCACACAACTCTGTGCGGCTGAGGGCAGAAGCAGGAGTTATCATCTGTGAGATACTTCTCACTATTCATGCTGCTTATCTCTTTTACCTGTTTTTTGTTAAGGAATAGCATAAAGAAGAAAGTCAGGAAGGAATGTTGAAGGTAAATATGCTAGGAGTTCATTTATTATAATTCATATAATCTGACCCAAAAATGTTTTAAGATTTATTCAACCAACTTATCATGAAGCAATTAAGAATGTAAAATCAGTATGCCTATGAGAGAGCATATTGAAAGGATGTTAGTATACTCTCCTTCAGGGATAAAATTACAGCTAATACAGCACTGCATCTCTTGCAAGATGGATTCCAGAAAATGCAATGTTGTTTTAAGTATTCCAAGGTCTGACTGTAATTTTTAATACTCTGAGATTTTCTGTCTTAACTTTGCTTTTGTAAGAGAAATGTGTTGGTGAACCTGATTTCAAGTCACTTTAGAAGTACACAACAAAATGTTTATTGAATACTGATATCTTTCTCCCCTCCTCTCCCTGTCTTCCCCAGTTCTTTATGGTAGAAATAACTGCAATTTACTTTAATTGGACTTTTCCAGGCCAGGGAGAATTGATACAGGACAGTTAGAAACTTGAATGATCTTTGTATCATGCTGAGTGCTTTATCAACTCTGTGTTTACAGACACTTCATCTTGATAGAGCTCCACTTATTGCGGTGGACTGTTTTCTAACATTCCCATTTTTAATGGCATCAAATCAATGGGGTCAATATCATTAGATCCATTAGACCTGAATTTTCATATGGGTTAGAAATTTTTTCTTGGCTTTTTTACAGTTGTTCACCCCCTTGTGTGTTCTGGCAAGTAGAAAATGTAGGGACAGTTCTATGTAGGTCTTGCATCGCATTTAAACTTTATTGACTTAAGATTTTCTTACATCCATTTTTACTATTTAAAACTAAATAGTGTGTTAACCTGCTTTCTTCTTCTTGGGACATATGCAAGCTCATTACTGGATTTCTGATGGCTATTGCTCTAATGGACATTTAGAAAATTCTTTTGCTACCTCTACAGAAGTAATGAAGTTATTTCACCTTGTGCCATGGTACATATTATAAATGACAATCTCAACTAAAAGTAATACTAATAAATTAACAGAAACTAAATTATTTCCCTGCACCTTCAGCAACTTTTTTCTTATTTTAAAAACAAGGGGGATAAATTGAATATAGCAAAATGTGCTGTGTCTGGATTTTGCAGCTCCCAGCTTTTGACAGTCAGGATACATTCTCTGCCTTGGAGAAAATTCAGCTGCTCATAAAGATAGAAAATAAAATTACTTCTTGGAGGCCTTGGTGTTAAGCAGTTTACGTTGGCTGAAATCTAGTAGAATGGTCACAAGCCTTCTCAATTTGTTTACAGAAAACAAGTTCTGTTGCACTATGTGGAAGATGAGTATCTCCATTAATTACCAGGTTAAAGCTCAAATTTCCTTGCTAAAATGAAATTGAACTTCGATAACTACTTTAAAAGGAAAAGTTTCATAGTCTTGTCGTGATTTTTCTTGTCAAAATATTGCTTCTTAATGAATTCCTTTCATTACAATAAATTGAAGGGGAAGAAAAAATATGCTAAAAAAGAAACATTAAAACTTTGCAAGGCATGGTGACAGATTGAGACTTGAATTATTGCACATTCTTGGAAGGAGTGAAAATACCCCTTCACTCTCTACCACTAGCTTCTTCCTCTGTGTTTCTGGAAGTATGCTGGGAAGGGTACTTGCCCGTATCTTTTCCTTTGAGGTGACTATCCAGGAGCATGGAGATAACAGGAATAGGCAGACCTTCAAATTCCTACTCCCCCCCCCCCCCCCCCCCCCGGCCCAAGAGTGGATATGCCACCAGTAAGCTCTTATGGATGTAATCTGTGTTTTAAAAAAGTTCAGTGAATGTTGAGCACTTTGTATCCTGCATCTTACTGAAACCCAAAAGAATTGGACTCTTTGCCAGGTTTAAAAAGCTACTCAGGCTAGGCATTACAAATGAAGCATTTTCCTATGTGAATTTGAATTCTTAATATTATTTTTTAACTCCAACAATTGACTCTGAATATATTACACAAGGACATAAAAGGTAAGAAGGACCCAAATTGATGTTGTGGACTACAGTAAGGTATGAGCTGAAAAGCTTCTGCAGGTTACTTGTGAGCCATGTTCCAGCTGTTAAATAAATCTTACTAAAAATACCTTAAGATCACTGTATAACTTAGTCAGCTTTGAATGTCAAATCACACAATGGAAAGCATGTACATATTTTAAAAGAGAACTGATAAAATTAGCTCTTTTCTGCTAAGATATTAATTGAACACATGCTTGCTTTGAGCTGGCATCATCTCAAGTGTGTAGCGGGGAGATCAAGCTACCAACTGTGTGAGGAGAATGGGTTCTGATCCATTCTCTGCCACTCTGAACAATTCACCTCACTTCCTGGTGCATTTTCTTTCCTGTCTGCAAATGGACCGAGGAGCATGGATAAAAAGCTTGCTGTAAAAGTTACATAAGAGAACAAAAATACACTCCCAAAGGTTTTACTACTGCTGTACTTGGATCTTGTATTTTTCATTTAGGAAAGAGTATACTTAATTAGCAATGACACAGTCACTTGTCATTTTCAAAGTAGACACAAAGTATGTACTGTAAGTATTGTGGTTGTGGACAGCTTCATAATTTAACTCTCATAGTTCTTGAAATGCCTTAACGAGAAATTCTTTTCGAAAGCCGTAATACAAAGTAACTTTATTTAAATATTAAGAAAACTGTATTCCTGCTTTGTTTCATGGACATAAATTCTCAAAACATCCTATAGAAATTCATAATTACTTAAACAGCTTTCTCTGAAAATTGCAGACAATTTTTTGGATAAATGTATAAGTGCACTTATTGAATGACAGTGTGCTAGGCCCTTCATCTTCTGAAAACCAGAAACTCTATAAAAAGTGATGAGTTCCTGCTGCTTCTCTCCTTGAAGTGGATGGCACAATTCATCCTCTATCGCTCCGTGTTATCCAATTTTCAGTGTTATTAAATAAAGACAAATAGTTGCTAGTTGCCTTAGTGGCATGTTCTTACACGAGCAATCTGGGACTGATACTCATTGCAAAATGCTGGGTTCACAACAGGAAAATAGGGATATAGGCACACTAGTGAAATGCTGTATGCAGATGTTGAAATGAGAGCAGTGTTGAAAAATGCAAATCTCTTTCTTTTGGTCTACTTTTTTTGCATATTCATTACCATCAGTTCTACTTGATTTGCTGCTGTACACAAGTTCCTGCACTACAAACTGTTGAGAGAAACTTGAAAATGAGTAAGAGGTGGAAAGAGAAGAGGTATTCTCTTTGAACATCCAAGGACAAATGAAAGCCAGCAATGTAAAACTATTCTGTTTTAAGAATTTCTGTAGAAACAATAGATCTTGTTAATAGATCACATTGTCTTTGGAGAAGGGCAGTGGAACATAAGATATTATTTTAACTTTGAATGTATTAATTTCTGGGCACAAAGCAATTTAGCCCATGCAAATGGGAATATGGAAGTATTATTACCAAACTTAAGTGAATAAATGTTTGTTTTTAATTAAAAAGGATTTGATCCCAGCCTTGCTCTGGCAAGGCTGCCATTTATTTTGGGAAAAGGAGAACTGGACTCAAATTGTGTAGGAAAAATTAAAGTTCTGAGCACATAGTACGATTTTTATTTTTAATTCTTTGTATATGAGATACTTTTGAAGGTTTGAAAGAAATGCATTTGAGGGGAAGAAGTAGAAGAATTAATTTTAAATGCTTTACACAGGTACTCTTGAGAGCTAATGCAGTCTATAGTGTACTAGCAGGGGCAAGTTTACAAGTTCTGACTTTCAAGGCTTCTTATTCTTGGGAATATATTAGCAGTGTGTAGGCATCCTAAGTGACTTAAGATTTCCAGTAGGAAAAATAGAGGAGCTATCTAAAAATCAGAAGACTTATATTTTTGTCAATATTACAGTTTAAGCATGGAGCAGAGGCAGGGGCCAGATTAAAAATCACTTCCCAAGGGAAAGAGGGGCAGCCCCCTGTTTCTAGCTTTCTTAACAACAGCTCTTATCAACAAAGGAACTGACCTTAGACTTAGCCAGCCAAACTCCTTAATTCCCCTAATTTTTACTCCTAAAAGGGGAATGTGCTCTGGGCTGACAGCTGGGTCTTTAATTTCCAAATAATGTGAGCAGTGAAGCTATTTCATGTGTTTTCATTGTCACAAGCTCAGAATGCAGGTAAGTACAGTAGAATGAGGTGAACACAGCATTTTGCATACTACCTTCTGCCTATATTTTGAGTATTCTTTGCTGTTGACAGTGCTTGGTATCCAGTTCAGGGTCAACTGAAACCAGTGAAATTTATTTAATTGACTTTTCTGAACATTTGATTAATGCTGTAGGCATGATAGTATTCAAAAAGTTCAGAATTGTATTTTTTTTTTAGAACTGCTTTTATTCCTGCCTTTTCTTTGTGTCTGTCCACGAACACCAGTTTAAATTCTTATAAATAGCTACATTAGGATAAGAAGACTTTTCAAATACTTCACTATTTTGGATATCACTGTCAGAAACAGTGGGCAACAGCTGCAGCACAGTTAAATTGGCCCTTCCCCTGTCAGTGGTTTAGACAATGTTTTGCCTAAAATTTCACAATCTCTGAAAGGATTAAAACCTGACATTTAAGACTGCTGTGCTCAGAAGCTTTGAACTTGTAATCAATTAGACCTAAAAAGAACAAAACAAAGAAAAAAAAAAATCCCAACTTTATATTAATTGCTAGAATGTGGGGCTTGAGGGAGTGAGTTTTATTGGTGTTTTTTGGCTGATGAAGAGATGATGATGAACTTACTGAAGTTTAAAATTACTTCATAGAAAATGTGTAGTGGAACTGTCACTTATAGTTTCGTTTCTTGGTAATACTTACCATGTTTCAGGCATTCAGTGTTTGTCCAGATATTGACATTTCTCCATGAAACATTTACTTGAAGAGCTGTATTTCCTTGAAAAATTTGCTTTCTCATAAATTTTCTGCCAGGTCACAGCAGATCTTTCTGAATAGTGTGACTATCCAATATTGTATGTTTTTATGATAGTGTGAAGTTTAACTATTTAATTCACTGTAGTTCTAGTTGAAAGACTGTCTTACCTACAAACAGGAGAAAGTTTATTCCTTATGTATGATTAACAATTAGAAAGTGGTTTGGTTTTGGTTTGTGTTTGGTTTTTTGGTTTTTTTTTTTTCCAGGGCCTCAAACACCTCCCTTAAGTCACCTTTTCACAGCTACACAACAAGAAATACAATCTAGAACAGGATCTGAATGCTTAGAATGGTTCAAATTGAGAATACTGCCAGCAAGGGAGCTATGTTTGTTTTAAAGGTAGAAGAGGAGTCACTGGAGAGTATCTTTTAATGGGGGATCTCCCAAGAGGAAAACCTGTTGTCATTGGTGTGTATGTAGCAACTCCAAAGCACAGTGGTTGAGTCAGCCCAAGAAAAGGACCAAGGGAATTAGAACTGGAAGCAGGCTGGCAGAATTCTAGATAGCTAGTGGATTAGTCAGTACATGGAAACTTTATTTGGCATCCATGTAGTTTTCAGTCTCAAAGAAGAACCACAGTGTTCCCTTGAGAGATTATTTTAAGATCCCAAAGAATGTATGTGCTGTTGTTTAGTGTGAAGCAATTTTATCATGTGCTCATCCAGCCTGGTTTGTTGTTGGGGTTTTTTTTAATTCAGAAGTAAAAGTGTAGAGCATCCTCTGGATGCATAGTTACTGTTGTTCTATTGGGAGCAAAGGAGGAAAAAAAAGAAAAAAGAGTATTCTAGTTTTCGGATCCACAGTAAGTTTTTATTTTCCCCCAGGATCCATTCTGCAGCACAGTAGAGCCTTTGATTGCCTCAGTTATTTTATAGTGATGAGTTCTCTATTGCCTTTTTAGTGGCAGAAATCACATTTGACATAATGCCATTTGTGGGAAATAATTTTTGCAGACAAATAGAAATATAATTCAAATTAATTGTAAAACTGTGTTCAAGGTTAACTTTCAACCAGACTTCTTAAGGTTTACTCTTAAAAAGTGGAATTTTTGCTTGTTTTGTTGTGTTAGGATTAAATAATTTGAGTAATTGAACCAAAATGGGTTTGAAGTGAACAAACTCTGCTAGATCCAAGCTGGGCCCATGACTGGTGCTCTAATTGAAAGTCCATGCCAGCTTTGGAAGCAAAGCACTTGGTTGGCACAGCACTGTGCCTGTACTGAAAGATGTTGTTGAACTTGAGCTAGCCTTACCCAGAGGCATATCTCATGTCTGCATCAGAATCTATGTGCAATAGGTGGCACTGTTTGTTTATAACTTGGGTAAACCACCTACAGACAAGTGGCAGTTGATGGTAGCTGCATTTCAAACCTAAATTTATGTATGCTGGCCTGAACAGCAAGTGAAAACTGTCACTGAAGGTCAGGGGATTGATGAGCATGCCCATCCTCTTTACAAAAAATCAAAAAAGACATGTAGAAGCAAGCACCAAGTCATCCTCCGAGCCATGGGTGTTACAAACCTAGTTCCACTTTCAAATACACCTGTGTGATATTTTCAATAAGACATTAGCAAAACCTTCAGTGTCTGACAATGCTGAACTTCAGGTTTGTGGTTTTGCTTTTAAGTTCTAATCTGGTAAATGTTTGCTCCTTGTTCCCTCCCCTTCCCCCACTATTTTCCTCTCCAGCTTTAATATCTGTGTATGCCCCCTGTTGCCTTCAGAAAGGGAGGTTATTGAGGTGTGGTGTGACTCTGTTTCTAAGTGACTATTTTAAATTTTCCACTGTTGTGAATGACATAAATGGCTTGAGCAGTGGACCTGTGTTGCTCTAGGCAGCCAGTATACTCATAAAATGTCATGTGTGATTGAGATACATAGATACTATGACTTCATGACAACTGTGCTAAGTTCTAGGTACCGAACAAACTTCACACTCTACATTTCAGTAGGTGAAAGCTCTCTGTGCAGGATGGATACACAGTAGAGACAGACTGTTCTAATTTTTAAAATCATAGAAGGCTTTTGACACTATTAATTTTCCACTAAGGACAGTGAGTCCTTAAAATAACTGTTTAGCTAACCTCTGTATGAACAGGCTCTGCTTGTTACTACTAAAATTGGAAGTACTCATTGTACTAATGGATTTTGGCTCTTCTCTGCTGCTTTACCTTTATCTTTTAAGCGTAGATGTTATTATTTGAACATTATTTTTTCTGAGTAAAAAGATAAAATGTGCATTTTAAATTAATCCTCCTTATCCTCTTTGCTGCCCTCTCCCCTTAGAATTTCATCTTGGAAACTCAGAATTGCTGAACAGTAGTGCAATTGCTAATATGCTGTCTTGTTGGCTAAAACAGCACCACTGAGACTTTGCGTAGCTTTTCTGGCATACTTGTTCCTAGGCACTGGCATTTTTAACTTGGCTTCTGTAAGTCTTCGGTCTCAGGATGTGACTTTAACTGAGTTAATAAAGCTGGAGTCTTCTATTGTGAATTATGGAGAGGTTTGTTGACTTAAAGTTTTGTGCTGTCATTGTGTTAGCAATTATTTCTGTGCATTAAGTATCTCTTCCTCTTTCAATTCTCCATTCCACAAGTTTAAAAGCTTGATATGAAGGCTTAGGGCTGTTTTGATGGACAAAGTTAATCACTTCAGTGATTCAAGCCCCCTGCCTGATACAACAAGCCTCAGAAGCAAGTATTCACTTGCTAATCTGAAATCTCAGCTAAAGTATTTGCAGTAGGCTTCAAACTAATTTCATGACTACCTAGAAGGGGACAAAATATCAGCTGCAGCTGTATACAAGTGTGCTAAGGTGGATCTTGGAATTGCATCACACATTTGCATGCAATTAATTTTCATCTGAAAAAAGATTGTACTTCAGAGACTTTCTATAAAATTGCTTATCTTCCATATGTCTTCTGGAAAGGGGGAAGAAGCTCATTCTAAGAATGTTTTGAAGTTTATTCTGTGAAAAACATGTAGCCATCTTAACAAAATTATTCATTGACTACATTCAATAGAAGTTAGATTGAAATATGAATCTTCAGTATTTGAATTAATGGTTATCTAAATTGTATTTGAACTTCACCCATTTGGAATCCCAAGATGTTGCACATTTAGCAACTAATAAAAATTCTGAAATTGTTATCCATATGGCTCCTGGTACATGTTCTGAGGAGAGTCTGAAATATTTTTAATGCTTTTTTTTTCCTCAAAGATAGTCAATCTGCAGACGCTCCTAAACTATTAGTTTTTTTTCTTTCCCTTTTTAATGAGCTTTGTGTATGAAAGGTGCCTTGAAAAATACTGCTCTCTTTGCTTGTATTGAGGCCCCAGTTTTAAATTTTTCTGTCATGTCACTATTTAATTGCTGTCATGTCTTCTATAGACAAAGTTAGAAACTTTTCAATACTTACATAACCCATGATTCCTGTCTAGAGTATTTCAAAGTGTTGATATGAATCTCTTGGAGTCATCTTGGCCTGTTTCTAGCAGAACTGGTTGGCCCTTACCCAGTGCTTAGGTATTGCACCCAAGACATCCCCAGGCTTGTGTGTGGATTTTGTGGTGAAGGCCCAGTAACTGAGGAATTTACTTTCCTCTTCTGTCATCCATGGTGACTTTCACAGCCCAGCTCCTACATCTATGTTTGTTCAGATCTATCTCTAACGGAGCGTGGAGGTGGCAGAATAGATTTAGTACTTAAACTTATGAAGACCTTTCCATGAGCTTCAGTGGATGTTACATTAGAATCAAAGTTTATCATCCTTTTGCTGAAATTCAGCCTACCTATTCAGTTGCCAGTTTATGATTTAGTGATATATCTTCTGTGATTTAAAGAGGATCGGTGCTATAAAGCGGGGCTTGCCAAGCTCAGTTTGCTAGGATTGCCACTGATTAAAATGCCCAATATACTGTGCAGCAATTGGCCCATGTTAAGTCTCTAAACGGTGAAGCAGCTCCCTTCAGTCTTGCAGACACCACCATTCAGATATCAGTGAGTGGCTTAATTTTGACATGTGGCTGCCAGTGATCAGAGCCTGCTGTTGTGTAGGTGCTAACCATAGCCATGGGGTGAATGTCTGGAAGAGACAAGGACTCATGAATGACAAGTGGCTGTGTGCAGGCTCTAACATTAACTCAATGCCTGCATAGAGGCAGCAGGGAACAGTTTCTGTATAGCTTATCTACTCTCTATGGTACGAGTGTCTTGGCTGCCAGTTGCTTAAATGTTATTAGGAAGCAAAGGATTGAAAAAGCAAGTCTCTCGAGCAAACTGCTGCACTGTTGAGGTGGTTGTCATCTAGCACTTCACTGAGTGTGAACAGAACAAATGAATGAATGGGAATTCAGCTGATGTTCTCTAGAAGGGCTACGAGGATGTTGACCATATTAGATGTGGAATAAGCACTTCAGTTTCCAAAGTGAATTAGTGTGTTCCAGCTGTGATAGGCAATCCCTTAGACACCATCTACAAAGCCTGCAGCTTCTGTGATACTGTACAGTGTTGACCCTTCCTTTTTCTTGTACTTTTCCCAGTTAGTCTGTGATGGGAGAGAGCTGAATGTCTGCTGTTCTTTCCGGGAGTACAAATCATTTGAGGAAAGTTGCAAGCTAGCTGCCTAAACTATGAGCAAGAAGAAAAGTGCAGATATAATTAAGTAAAGGACTGTTTGATTTTTATTTTTTTTAATTCCTGTACAGGACATGTCTTGAGTACTTATATTGCTGTTAGGAAAGTAAACAGAAATTTAGTAATGTCATCCTTTCTGAAAACTCTGCTGTGACCCTGTCGCACCAGAAAGAGTGCCTCGGCCACTCGGCTAAAGCTGATGTAAAGATGATTTCTCTAGAATAGAACTGTTTCTGCCTGTGGGGAGGATGGTTAATAGAATGCATGTTATATTTTGACTGCAAATCACAATAGGTTTCAACTGGAAACAATAAATACCAACCTTTGTACTTGTGTTTGTGACAGGAAATAATGTTTAATTCTTAGGTGGAAATATTAAGATGCTAAGAGTTGTGATTGAGTTACTAATTAATTCTTGAAGTTTAAAGTATCAATAAAAATACATGTTCCTGCCACTTAGGAAAGAATGCATGTCTGTATTGGGTGCTTTTCAGTTTTCTTGTTCTTTTTTTGAGAGTTAATAAATGTTTATTTCCTAGTACTTAAGGATGACGCTATTGTTAAGTACTAAATATCAAGGTGTAATGTGAGCTGATAACTGTCTGAAGAACCAGGAGCTCTAGGTGATTCCTGGGCATTCCTTGCCAGCCAGGGCCTATCCCACTGCCCCAAGTAAGGGAGCAGAGCAGACAAGGGGCAGCCCCCAACCCAGGACATCAAGCACCTCTGGGAACAGGCCAAGGTCAGCTGGGAAGTTAGTCCATGGATCAGTATCTGCATCAAGAGGATCCATGGCCAGGCATGTGCATGTCTGTGTGACACAGCTGAGACATAGCTCAGGTGGGGAACAAGGGTGAGAGCTTCAGTTTACAAGGGAGGAAGAAAGGACACCTCCACACACACTCCACCCCAGTATTTTAGTAGACCTTTTGAGGCAACTCCTGGCTTTCTTTACAGAGCTTACTGGCTCACTAGCCTTTAGAAGCTTAGTGAGGAGAGATGTACCTTAGGCCCTGACATCAACAGCCTGTGTAAATAAACAGTAAAATAGGAAGAAAAATCCATGGAATTCCACTGTGCTTTGAACTGGCTGCATACTTGCTTCTTGCACATTGTGTAGAGCACTCATCAATCCTGTAGTACATGCACTAGGTCTGCAGAAGTTTGCTTTCCTCGTATTTATTGTGTACAAATCATTGTTTTAATTGCACTAAGGAAAACTTAGCATGGTTGAAGAAATCTTTTTAATTGAAATTTCAGTGTCTTGCAGTACAAAATAAACCATCTACTGGAAGGAAAAATATATTGGGGGGAAGGAGGAAGTTTCACACTGCTTCTGTGGTGTTAATAGGATTCTTCTTTTGTTTAGTTCTTTTGGTGGTTGTTAGAGCCCCTTTCAGATGACATGCACAGCATTTTAAGAAATGACACATCCCTTGATTGGCAAAATTTAACTGAAATATTGTCACTAGAATGTTCACCACTGCTAAGAGCTCTGAGCTGGTCCCAGTCAAAGGTGGCAGCTCACATGGCCTGGGCAGCACGTTGGCTTCCAAAATAACAATCCAATTTCCTTCAGGGATTGTCATAACAGGGAAAGTCATAGCGGAACTAATAAAGGCAGTGATTTATAAGGAATACCAGTATGTATGCTCAGGGCAAGTGGATTAAAAAGGTTTATGCTGTCATATGGGAATTAACATGCTTTATGACTGGCTGATGATGCAGTTACTGAGTATGTTGAAGAGCAGACTGTAGTGGAATAAGGTACTTGGAGGGTACTGGAGTCTGGATGCATTTTGTCTACACTTCCCACTATATTAAGACTATTGTGTGTTTGTAGACTACACAGTTGTTTGACAAGTGCATCCTCAGGCAGTACATCTAAAAGTACACTACTTTATACATAAAACTGTCCTATGGTTTGTTGGGTATGCCTTTGACGCTTTTCACACTTGCTTAGTCAGAAGCGTATTGCATACAATTCCTTGCACATGATAGAAGAAGCATCTGTTTTGTGACATGGAGACAGATGAAATGCAAGTAAGCCAGTTTAGTATTAGTATTACTGGAATACCCATCAGCCCTTTTTGTGTATTGGAAGTTCTCTCCGCTGGGTAATGCACAAACAGAACAAAGACGGTTCTCAGATTCAAAAGCTTCAAAGTCCCAACATGCTGAATTTAAAAATCTACTAATATGAACGTCTGTATGTAAGGAAGAGTCAGTATTACGTTGAGATGTAATACATTAAGATGTCAGAGTATTATAAAATGTTTAAATAATCTGATCTGCTGCAAACCAGGCATGACTCAACTGAAATCCAAGTTATCGCAGCAAGGTTGATCTCCCTAAGATAAATGACTTATTCTATGATAAAAGCTAGTCCAAAGTCCTCTGTTGCAGCCAGAGAGTCTGCAAAAAGATAATTTTAAGAACCAGCCTTTCCTTAGTAAGCCTTAAGATAGCAGTTCAGTTGGTTTACATGCTATTTATTAAGTATTTTTTAATTAAAAATTGGTTTAACTGATTTAGAGCTTGAAACAATTCCCATTAATGCCTTTGAGAATATTTTATTCAACTTTATTAGCAATTAGGTCTAGCCTTTAACCCTTTGGAAACTGTCAACAAATGCATATTCATGAAAACCAGCTAAATGTTTATTTGGTTAGCTGTCTGGAGACTGCAAATGTTCCAAGGATTAAATACATTTTTTTTCTTTTTTTTTCTTCCACTGGGCAAAGTTGTCTGCCAAGTTCTTACCAGATGCATGTTAATAAAGCTCGTTTTATGAAGAGTTCTGATACAGGGTTCAGAGAACTCTGAGTAACTCATAGCTGCTAACAAGGTAAGCATAGATCTTCAATGCCTTCTCTTAGCTCTGGTTTGAACTGAGATGCAAGCTGTAAGCAAACTATAGTATTATTTGATAACATTTCCTGCAAATAGTGAGAATCAAGTCCACTCTCTTAGGGAACAAATGGCAGATCTCAGAAGAGCTGTGTAGATAGCATTACCTGATGTTTTGGGGAATCCTCAGAGAGGCCCAGGACCAAATAATCATGCAGGATTAATTCTTCATGGCAAGCAGCACTGTCCAGTTCAGGGGGCAACACATTGCCAGAAGGTTGGAAAGGTTGAATTCCTGTCTCAGAAGGTGTTCTGTACAGTTGGCATGATTCTAACAGGATGAATGTTCTTTTCTAGCATAGGAGTCATGTTGGAGTGATGCTTACATTGCCAAATGCACTGACAGCTCAGGCAAACATTTAAGAACTGCAGAGGACAGCTTGCAAAATGCACCAGTCAAGCTGTGATTTGGACAGAGCCTGGGATAGATATGCCTAAATCAATTGCTTCCTGCTCTTATGGTTTAACACCTTCAGTCTAAGCATGTAGCAGTTCTTAATTACAGTAACTAACTCAGAGGTGGGGACTAAGGAGCAGAGAAACATAGGAGGCATGCTACTTCAGTTCCAACATCTTTCTGCTAGCGGGACATCAAATGTACAAGCAGCTTTTTGCTGTTCTCTTATTTACGAGCTCAGATAGTGTGCATGGGGATATGGGAGTGTAAGGTTGGGAGAAGGATTCCTATGGCCTATTCTCCCTTTTCAGGGACTTGGAATGGCTTGTTCCCTGAAATTCATAAGACTTTGAGTTGCAATGGCAGATGACAACAGACTTCTGTGTCACCTTGTGCTTATTGTTGCAACTACTGTAGATGAAAGTCCTAAAGAACTATCACTCACTGAAGCAAGCACAGAGCTGAAGCTGAGTCAGGAAAATCTCCCCCAAAGCTTTTAACAGTGTTAGCTGCCCAAGAAGAAAAATTGAAGTTGGCTGAGGAAATATACCTGCTATGTGGCTCCACAAATGTCTAGGGTCTTATTTTAGAAACTAACTCCCTCCCAGAAGGCAGAGTCCTTATTGTCTGCAACTATAAAAAGAAAAGTTACTGTGCATGATTGAGGCAACAGATTTTCTTGTGTTATACAAGTGAAATAAAATCAGGGCTTCCAAGACTATGCCTCCTCTCTCCCAGGACTGTGTTTTTTAATTGGTCTTGACAATCCAGGGAGTTTACTGTTAGGGACTGCTTCCTACAAATATTTGTGTTTCTGTTGCAGGTTCTGTCTGGCGTGTTTTGTCTCCTTTACCTCCCTCCCACTACACTGTCTGTTTTCTTTTAAATACTAATAGCTACTTCCTGCAGAGTTATGTATCTCCATGTGACCATTCTGGAGACTTTCCTTTTCAACAAATAACAAGATAAAACAATAGCTCTGTCAGAAAGGAAATCCTTTGATAAGACAGAGCTGGAGGTGTAACTGCTACCAAAAAATTAGGAACCTGACCAGGCTTTCTAGCTCAGTCTGGCTCTTAGGCAATTAATTAATTTAATCCTTTTCTTTTTACTTTTTATAAACAAGGGATGATAGTCTTTTATAAGGATCTTGTAATCCATTAACTCCTAGAAGGGTCTCAAGCTGGATTGCTGTAACATTATCTAAGTACAGCTTACATAAACAGAGAAGCATTATTACTCTTTAACTATTTTTGCATTTTGTCCAAACTGAATGAATGCCAGTGTATTTTTGTTGCATGTGACTGTCTCATAGTTCATACTATATCAAAGAAACAACTATTATTACCATACTAACTGAAGAAAGAAAACCGAGAGACAGGAGAATAGAGATACATATTTTACTATCTATTAATTCTGCACCATTTTAGAGACAGAAAAATACTTAGTGGATTACTTAGGCTAATATCCTTTCTCTAGGCTGCTCAAGGTCATATATAATGGATGATGTACCTTTTTTGTGTACATATGCATTATGCATACTTTTTGGACAAGTTGTAATCAGGTCTAGGAATTATGCCAATTTATTACTGGAAAAATTTATGATATTTAGCACTTATGTAGCACTTCACTTCTCAAGGAGAATTATGACTAATTAACTCTTGCACATCTACAGAGCACAGTTGTTATCATACATGTGAAATACAGTTACAAGATGTGATTTTTTTTTTTCAATGTTAATAGCAAAGCCAGATTTAAACCTCAAATTGCTTATTGTTTGTCTTGTCATTAATTTAACAGGGCTTCCTTTATCTCCAATAAATAGTTGCTAAAACAAGGACTGGATTAGTGGAATCCAAGGGTGTTCTGGCTTATTTGAGGGCTTGATTCCCTGGATATTAAAGTCTGATGACAGAGGTGAGCAAGTAAATATCACATGGAAGCATCCTGTCATCAGGTCTTACACTGATAACATCCTGCTGTTGCTTAGCAAGGCCTGGGGAGTTGGGGTTTACTTGTTATTTATAAATTTACCACACTTAGCTAACTTTTGTACTCCTCAAACACCTATGAGACAACACTGCAGGTGACCAAATTTAAAGCTGAAAGCCACACTGAATATAACAGAAAGAAGGGACTGCAGACTTATAGAAGAAGTTTCTTGGCTAAAAAAATTGTTGTTGTGAGTCATTATTGCCTGGACTTGCCAACATCTTCTGACAGTTTTCTATTTGCTAATTACCTATGACTGTAGGAATGCACCTCTTATAAAGCCAGTTGCTCTTCTTTTTCTTGGGGAAAAAAATCATGGTTCTAATGAACAAACTTGTAGCCCTAAACTACAGAAGTGAGAAAGAACTTTAGATGAAGATCCTAGATCTTTTTTTTTTTTTTTCATGCTTGCCACCAGCAGACTTGTCTTTTTCAGGGTGTGGGTAGTGTCATTTTTGCAAACCCTGTAAAGTTTTTTTTTACTTGAAAACAACACTTTTAATCAAAATTATCATGTTGTAGGCTCTGTACTGGCATGGGCATAAAAATCTCTGACTCCTGTTTTTTTTCTCTTTCTCTGACTCCACTGACTGATTGCACTTGCAACTGGTATTCTCATTTGCTATTTCAATGTCGCAGGGCGTGTTTTCAGTGTAAGGCAGAAATGAATGAACAAGATTAAGTCTGATACACCAGTATCTTTCTGCCTTCAGGAAGCAGAAAAGTTTGTTTTCCCTCAGGGACTTAGTTTGGTTTGATTTCTAGTTTAATATAACTCCCTGGCTAGGAGATTTTTATTTGCATGGATCTTCTGATGTCGTTATTGCTTTAAAAGAGATTATATACATTGTCATTTTCTGTTCCTTTCATCATTTCTACTTATCTGTAAACATTGGTGTTACACTAACATTTGTGCCTGCTCCTCTAAACTTTACTCCTCTTTTTTCGTTTATGAATTTGTGTGAGAAAACAGCTTTTCAGGAAGTCTCTCTTAGAGTCTGTATTTCACTGAAGTCAATGTATCCTTGGAAAATAAGGATGTTCTGATCTTGTCCACCATACCAAGAAACAATAGCAACAGCAACAAAAAAACAAAAACCAACCACAAAAAAAAAACCCAACAAAACCAACCAACAACAAAACCAGGCAAACAGACAAATTAGGAAAGGCAGAAATAGCAGCCAGAGCAGATAAATTTGCTTTGTTCAGCTTGCCAATTTGTTTGCTCTAGCCTGGTACAGTCCTAGTTAAGTTGTAGTTGTCATCCCTGTATAGCAGTTGCTTAACCCTTGCTCAGACCAAGTAAATGGACTGTCCTGGCCAGACTCCAGCATGGCCTTGCAGGAGTGCAGTTTAGCTCTGTTGTCTTTATGTATGTGCTGCGTTGTGCACCTTAAGAATCCTACAAAGGGATACTTTATCCCCTCTTAAAGCATAGAGCAGTGTAAGCCAACTGTATTGGGATCTATCTCAACATTTTGTGGAGACAATCTCTTCTTTGCGCTGGGAGGATGTTAGATATTTTGAAGGATGAATGTCTTTTCATAAATGCTGTTTATTCCAATCACTATTGCTGTAGCTATTCACATTAAAGTCCAATTCCTGTTTCCTTATGGATGAGATTGTAGAATAAGTTGTCTGCAGAATAAACCCAGTTATAATGAAAGCTAAAAGGATTTCAAAATGTCCTTGGATCTGATGCGCATTTGAGGTTACTCCAGCCCTAAGTACTGTTTTAAAGTAATAACAATGAGGGAATGAGAGTATAATGTTACTGTGAAAGCATAATTCATCTGGATGTCTTTTGGTTCCCCACACTATTAGGTCTGTTAGGGATCTGAAACACTCTGAAGAGGCATTAAAAACTGTTGATGAGAGAAGTTCCCATCAAAGTCCATTAGCATAAATGAGTGGTCACAGTAGCTAGGGTTGACATACTTCATATTCTTTTCCTACAAGAGCAAGTCTGAACTTCTGAAGAGCTTTCAGGCTCAATCTTTCTCAAAGATGATCTCACATGCCACTTAGCATTCCCATCATTTTTCATGCTCTTTTGTGTGAGGAGGAAGCATTCTGAGAACAAGGAGTACATTCATTTTTGTAGATAAAATAAAGGTGGGAGGAGGGGCAAGAAGTGAGACATGTCTGCAAGAAAAGACAGTTTCCTGGATTCACAGATTTGCGTACAAAAGGACTCTTGAACCTCAAATTGGTCGCTAGATGGTCTATAGAAAAGAAAGGAAAGCTCCAGTTCTGCTCTCAGAATCAATAATAGATCATTGGATATTGAAGCATGTTGATGCAGGAGGTATCGTAACTTTGTGGTGTAATGAACCTGATATTAAGTATGGTGATACTTAGCCATTCAAAATGGGTTGAGCTACACAGAAAGTTCACTGAGCAAAATCAAAATTTTTATTGAAAGATTAAACTATGCAATCATAATTTCCCCTATTCTTGTCTGCAATATGTGACCTCAAATAATTCAGATTTGTTTGTGAATGTTTGTATCTACAAAAATTAGAAGAATGCAGTGTGCTGGCTCAGCCTACACATGGCAAACAGCCTGGATAACACCACCTGCCAAGGTAGGAGCAGTGGTGTAAACAGGGTATGTGGTTGGGCTTTACAAAAGGGCTGTGAGTACATGTGTCCAAAACTGCTTATGTGAAAGTGGAAAACAGCCATCAGTTAGAATTACCAAGTGAATTCTGAAATAAAGAAGGCATAAGCTTGAAAAGCAGTGTTAAAAAAAAAGCAGAAAAACTTGCCACAGTGGTGGAGAGACCTTGAAGCAGCAACAGCAACTTCCAGAACTGGGTTTCACAATACCAGAAGTTTTCCTGTGACATCAAGACCTTCCCATCTGGGTCTGGCTGAGCATTCTTTGTGATGGACACCAGGAGTGGTCTGCATCAAGGTAGGGCACTGTCAGTACAGAGTGCAGCAAGTAGGGGACCCCTCTCAAGGATGTGTGTGCAAGTTGACATGTGTATGAGTACTGTATTGTGGTTTTCTGTTGCATTATTAATGAAAACACAGCCACTGGAATGTGAAATTCTGGAAAAGTATTCTAGAACCCAGAGAGCTTTAAAGCAAATTTGAGTTGAGTTATAGCTACTTGCTCCCGTTCTTGAGGTGGGTACGATGCTAAATCAAAGATGTTGAACAGTTTCCTGAACTCCATTTTCAAAGAATAGCTCATTATCCAAATCAGAGCCAAGTTCTCCATGCAGTCTATGTAGTTCTATTCCTGTCTATGTTTTCTGATGGGCATTTTGGCATTGAGGGTTCATGAAGATACAGATGTCCTAGGGAATCCCTAACTGGTATCAGAGGTTGTGTGAAAGTCTTGATTGAATTATGAGCAGAGAGCATGTGTAGATCTGGTCCAGTGCTTGCTTAATCCCACTTAGCTACATACATGCAGATCATTATTTTTAGCTATCTTACAGTAATTACAGAAGGTTTTGTGCTTATTTAAACTATGCCATGTGAATAAATTTTACAGGAAAGTTTTCTGTCTCTTTAATATTGAAATGGAATAGGAAATTGAATTTTGTTTTATTTCTTGTGATAAGTTCAGAAGTATCTACTATAAACAAACATAAAACATTTTAATTGTGTATTTATACATTTTAACTCTGTTTATACTCTAAACAAACTTCAAATGTTTATTTGTAATCAGGTCTTGAAACTATTTGCGTGAGAAAGGTTAAATCACTGTTATATTAGAATATATTGCTTATTCATGTCAACATAAGCATGTCAAATAGGGAGTAAAATTAGTATCCTTAATTGCTGATAGTAGCACAGGAATCATAGAATCATTTGGTTTGGAAGAGAAATTTAAGATCATCAAGCCCAGCACTGACAGGTCACCACTAAACCACATCCCCTGGTTTTTAAATATATCTGTGATCATGCTTGTGTTTCTTAACCTGGTGGTTGTATTGTTCTGACAAATGGCATTAAACAGAAACAGTATTCTATAGGGTTAGCCACTGACTCATGTCTTGGTATTCCATCCAAGCACGGATCCTTGAGAGGCATATCCTGCATTTTGTTGTTGTCTTTGACATCTGTTTGAAAAAGTCATATCTGGTACTAAATGCTCCTCCAAATAAGATTTTTTTTATCACTATACGTATTTTCCTTTTTCTCTGTTCACATACAAAGTTTATAGCTTTAGGATCTCATACGAATTATCCCTTAGATAATTATAGATCCTTTAGTGCGTGGTGTTCTTCCAAATGTAATAAATGAGTAAAGTATGGGCTAGAACTTGTCATAATAGTATTGTGGTCCTTCTACTGCCCTTGTCCAAATAACAGGTGGTGTTTTTATTTATATTATTTAAATGTCAATCATAACTGTATAAACATTGTTTTTAAATTATTACCATAAATGTTAAGTCTTGTGTTCTGCCTTTTTTAACTATTATGTTTTGTCTCAGAAGTTGTTTTCGTGCAATCACTCGGACTAGTCTATCAGTAAGAATATTATCTTTTCTTGACTAAAATAAGCTGTTTTTTTTTTTTCTGGATCTCTGGAGTTTATGAATTAGTGTTTCTCTGTTGCTTTGCACTAGTTCATATCACTTGAAGATCTTGGTTTACTTTTAAGTGGCAAATTAATTTTAATGGAGGAAGAGTAAAAATATTACTGGGAAAAGACTTGTGGTAAATGCTCATATTCTTATGTCTCACCTTCCTCTCTATGAAATTTTGAAGGCTGTATGTGCTTTACATATGTCAGTAGGCCTTTACTATACATTTATAGTCAGTTCGTTCAGTATACCATTGAGGTTTTGCTTTTGTAATTTTTTCATAATCTTGGCAGTTGTGGAAGCTGCTGTTCTGAAGATGGTCCTTTTGCACAAGTTCTGGTCCTATAAACACCGATTTTGCACTTTTCCTATGCTTCTCAAAATAATAAATTTTTTAGGAGTTTGTCATGTGATGCCACAAAACTTGTAATACAGCCTGATGAAACAGTTGGGAAACTTCTCCTGTTAATGGAAACAAGCTCTGGTTATCCATATTTATTTCTCCTGTGTAAAATACTTGCCTACTGTCAACATCTGTTGACAGGAAAGCTACCTACAGCACATATACAATAGCTTCTGATTTTATTGTCATTAAGTAATTGTTCAGCTGAGACTGATTTATGAAAATTATCAAAGTTAAACCTGGAGTAAAGCAATCGAGTATTGTAAGTGCAACCTGAAAGTAATTTATGCTGGAATTAAACTACAAAAACTTTGATCATTGGAGTATAAGTTTGATTTCAATCCAAGTGCAAGTGCTAGGAGCCTTATTTCTGACATATAGCAGTAATAATTCCTTTCATAAGTGTAATGTAATGCGTAAAGATCTTTCTCTTTTACTCTGATATATTGTACTCCAACAGTTATATTTGTAATACAGTATTTCTTGAATATTCATATGTAACTCCTCAAAGTTTTCTTAAAATTGATACTAAAAGGCTAGAATGATTTGAGATGTGGCAATTACTGACTGCAAGAAAATTGTTCTCTACTGAACACTTTAAACAAGCAAATCACTGCCAAAATACTGCTGTTAGAGTGTTAAATAGTGAGTGTAAATCACAAAGCTATTATGGTGTTTTATGTAAAACAGCTCACTAACGGATCACAAACTGTGGCAGTTCAGTTTAAAACAAGGAGACCCCTGAATTTAGGCAAATACTAGGGTGTTTTATTGCCTGAGGAATTGAAGATCACAGTGTTCCTTCATCACTGGGTTATTTAATACTTCACTATAAGCCTGTGAATCGTCTTCGTTGGGCAATTACTCCCATGCTTCAGAGTGTGTGTTTGACTATATTGCTAAATCAGGCACATCTGTAAGACCTGCTTCTTCAGGTTTTGATGTAGCGGTGTTAGCTGGATGCATTTCAACAGCGCACCAAAGGTGTTTTTTTACAGTCAGCCATGATGGTTTAGAGGCAGCGCAAGATTAGCTTGTAAGAGAGTAAGGGCTTCAAAATGCAATCCTCCTTTTATCTGTGAGTATCTAAACCAGTTTCTATGTACATGTGTTGGTCATACAGGTTGCCACAGAAAACCTGCTTATTGATATGGGGACAGGCAAATGGAGGTGTAGAGATACTGCACAATCTCCTTTAGAGGTTCTGGCAGCACTCAATATGCATTCCGCTTGGTTGTCTCTTTTTGTTTCACGTGGGCTATAACTGCCAGAGTGGTTGGCTTTTAAATTACAAATGGATAAATGGAGGGGAAATATGAGTATAATTTGCAGACGCCTCACTAATTTATCCACAAAGTTGCTTACCTGAAATATGGAACAAATATTGGACTCAAATGTGTGATACAGGCAAAGCAAGCAGAACTAATTAAGAATGAAAGGTAATGACGTGAGATAATCACCAACGCAATGTAGCCATTTCTTAATGTATACAGGGAAAATAACTTCTGCACCATGGCACAGAAAAAGCACCCCTGTTTGCCACCCATTTCTGAAAGTCTAACTTCAGGAAAGGCAGAGAAGTTTCATGCCAAAGGGTCTTTATTGCAGACAATTAAGCACCCAAGTCCAGGAAGTTAGAATGAAACTATTTCAAAAAATGTTAAGTGCAGCAACACTATTAGTTGCACAACATCTTCAGTAGATACAGTTCACCTTGATAATGTCATTATTTTTCACGCACATCTGTTCTTGCATCATTTATTAAGGGATACACATAAATATCCCTTTTAATATTTAACAGTATTTTCATATACTGAAATCTGTCAGTGATATTATATATTACACATAAAACAACCTTTCCTTTTTAATCTTCTACCTATAAAGATGTGTTGTACATGTTTCTGTCTCAAAAATTTATAATGGAGACAAAAGGTTTCTTTCTGAGTAGCTGGAGATATAACATATCTAGCAGAAAAATGGCTTTTAACTCATTTTTATAGCACTCTATGGCAGTATCTTCTTAATAGCCTTTTCTCAGACCATAGAAATGCTACTATTAGAGGTAAGCTGTGGCTGCCGGTATTTCTTAGAAAGAAGGAAGTCTTCTGCAGAGGCTAAGACTCTTCATTAGACAGGACAACTTTATATATTCAAGCAAAAATTTAACTTCTGTTTTTTAAGCTATGAGATCTTTTTTTAAAGAGTTATGCAGAAAAGCTTCTTGAAGTTAAACTGTTAGAAGCAGTGAGGGACAAATTAAAATAGCTTTTGCATGTAGTATGTGCTACCCAAATATGAATCTTCCCCTTTCGCCAAAATGTCAATTAGCTCGAAATACATTCTTAACAGGCACCCTCTCACTCAAAATTTAACTTGATTTGTGAAACAAGAAAATCTTTATTTGTGAATACAGCAAACATTTGGAAAACATACCAGTTGTGTGTTGGTATGATTAACACACTACCTCCTGGTGACTTTGGGAGTAGCCTTGTCATCCATCTCTCAGCTTGAAAGACCAAAAGACAGGGCCAATTAATTTCTCCTGTCACCAAATCTCACTTGTATTTTGGGGCCAAACTTGCATTTTGTCAGCAGCATCTAGAATCCCAGAGAAGATGTGTCTTCTGTCCCTGCCTTGGTCTGCCCTGTGCTTAAGTGAGACATACCTTCTGACCACCAGGCTAATATGTGACACACATGAATAGTTTTAGATACAAGTGCACAGGTGAAGTGGAGCAGAAGGAGCTGAGAGCAGAGGACTGTGGTGTTGTCAGAAGGCAGCTGATCCCAGCACGTCTCCACTATGCCTGGAGTATGTCCCCATATAAATTCTGGGGTTTTTTTTCCACTAGTTCCTGAGAGGTGATAGGTGCAGGACACAGGTGAGAGTTGGCTGTGGCAAGGGTGAGTTGCTGCCTCCTAAAGACATGCGTGAAATGAAGAACTGATGGATTTTTTTTTTTGTTTGAGAAGTGGTGGCTAGTGGTTTTCTAAACTAACAGACTCAAAAAGTGCTCTTAGCTGTGATTTATCTATTGGTCCATGCTGCAGTCTAGCAGGCTAGATTTAAGGGCAGAAATGAGTTTTAGAAGGCTGGCAAAAGGAGCTGTAATTGAGCTTGAGGATTTAAGTATTGCAGAGAGGACAATAAATATTCCTTCTGTTGAAATTCTATAATGTTTCAAATAGTTTAATTTAGAAAATAAAAACCAAAACACACAACTGCAGCAAGAGGTCCAGTTCTTCATGAAGGCATACCTGTACGCCATATTCCAAGCATAACATTTTTGCAGTGTAATAAAAGTAGGAATGTGCATGTATAGATGACAACCCTATATCACTTATGACATAAAGGGAAAAAGGCTTATCAGTTCCCTTTCTCATACCTCAGAAATACCTAAACATGTGCACATATTCAATGTTCTTACAAAAAAAAAAAAAATCCACCCAGTGTGTTGAAAAATACTATGCAAAAATGCTAATTCATATAAAAAGTGTGTATATGAGAACAGAGGGTTATAAAAATACTGTTTGGTAACCTGAACAGGAACACAGCCTAGTCTTATTTGGAATGTTCTTTTTCTATGGAGGAATAAACTGGATTTCTCAGATAACTACACTTTTAGTTTTGGTGGAAACCATTCAGAAGTGTACCTTCAAATACCTTTGCACATAATACACTCTCTTGACAGAAACAAGCAAGGGATATCCTACTGTCAGTTTGCTGCCTAGCCCTATCAGGCCACTGTACATAGTGCCTGCACAACAGTGTTTCCTAAAGCTTTTTGGGGAGACCAAATCCCATTGAGCAGGACATGTGAATAAGTTACTCAGGCTGGTACAGCACTGAGGAACACTGATTCACCCACCAAATGAGAACACATTTCAATCAGCTCTTTCAACCTTGCCTAAGTCAGTGGAGATCTGTTTTCTCTCAAAGCAGCTCAGGAAGGAAAGCAAAAAGACTGGTGCTTCTGTGGTGTACCAGAAGTCAGCCATTTCCTATCAGTGATAGCTAGGAACATGTCAGAGCACTTTTGGAGCATCCTGCTAGGGGCTATATAGAAACTGTACCTCTTGTACCTTTGCAGTTTGGTTTGAACTTGATAGTTCTTCAGTGGTCATGTTTCAAGGTGCTCTGTGAAACTATTTCAACAGATTTTTATTCTGTGTTTTGTTGTTTAGTTTTGTTGGTGTTTTTTTTTCCCCACAGATTTTGTGTGTATGCCAGTTTTCTTATTTTATTGCTCCATTTAGTGAAACCCCTTCCCTTCTGCATGTGTTACCACAGCATTAATAAACTCTGATTCATATTTTACATTACCTGTTAACATAACTGTAACTTTTATATACAGCAATCTGTGATGCACCTTTGTAAGATACAATACAAAAAAGAAATAATTATCTATCCATGACCTTTTCTCTACAATCACCATAATATTATTTTTAGATTTACCGTTTGTCATTTTTGCAGACTGCATTGCATTTTCTGTTTACTATGAAGTTTTTTCATGCTCACATACATAATGACTGGAATTTTTCATTTGTATGAACAGTCTGGTATTAAAGCATTTCTAGTACAAAATTAAATGCTCTTACGCTAAATATTGGAGCATGGAGCTGGGCTGAAATGTATACATTCTGCCCTGGTGTAGGAAGATGCTGAAAAAGTGGGGAGGTCTGAAGTGCAGAGAATTTCCCCATAGAAGAGACAAAGACACAGAGTTGATGCTGACGGCATAGAATGTGGGGACTGGGCTCCTCACCTTCCTACTCTACCACATAAGAAAAAAGCCCAACTATTTTCACAAATTAGAGGGAAACAGTTTTGTGCTAGGGAAGCAAACTGTCTCTGTGCCTGTGTCTCCACTGAGCAAATTTACTGTGTCTTACATTTTTCTACAATAAAGCTCACAGGTTTTTTTAGCAACATTCCGTGCTGAAACAAGATATTAATTACAGCTTGCAATATGCATATCAGGTAATACCTATGCACATTTTTTAGATCAGTAATTTCAGGTAAGAGGAGGTTTTCACTGATGAATAGTGGTAAAGAGAGGAAAGAAGGAAGGAGGCCTACCTCTGAAATGCCCATTTCACAGAATATAGAGCCTTTGTGCAAATACGGTCATGTGTTACCATCTTGCATCCTTTATCTAAAACAGATGTCTATCATTTCCATGTAATATTCTGTATTTTTAAATAGATGCAGCCTCCATACTAGGGCCTCGAGATTCACATATCTGACTTCTGTCTGTAAAAAATACCCTTTATGAACTAATCCCAAGAAGAAATCGGTACCTACAGCTCAATGGAAATCAGTAAGATACCAAGGAAGATCAGTGCTATGTATGATCAGGCACTTATGTTTGAAGCTCTCTTGAAGCAGGGCTGCTTTGTCTTTTCTTGAAGCTGCTCTGTCTTTGTAATGATGAGCTCAGGTTATTGAATTTTTGGTGACTTTATCTGAAATGCCAAGCTGAAGTCACGTTTCTGTGTTTCTTCTCTGCTTTCTTTTATGTACTTTTCCTGAACTAGTCTACAAGACAGCTAAACTTCAAATTAAATACTTTAAGAATAACTCCTATTATGTTAGTTCTGAATGGTTAGAATTTTACTGATAAACTTGTTACCAAGTAATAATAACTCTAACCATCAATTATGTTTGTATAATATTAATGACAAGATCCTTTCCTCCACCCTATACTGCTCAGTTAATTCTTGCTATTGCATCATAACTAAAGTATCTGAGTATTTTTGTCAGTATTGTGAGGTTTGTAAGGAGAACAGAGAAACAGTTCTTGATTAGGTTTCTTGGAAATCTAGAGTCCATTGTCAGCTTGTCGAAGATTACTTCTAAGATCGTAGTCTCTTAGGGGAGTGATAAGACTCACTCTGAGCACACTTCCTGTCTTTGACTTTGTCACTGACTTAGCTGTTTGGATAAGGGCCGTTTATTACTAACATTGTGTATGTGCAAACTGAGGCTATGCTTATCATTGAATTCTTGGTGTATTACAAGGACCTAAATAATGGTCCAGAGCTGGAGTACTCAGTCCAGATCTGGAACCCTCAACACAGGAAAGACATGGACCTGATGGAGCGAGTCCAGAGGAGAAGCACAAAGATGATCAGAGGGTTGAAACGCCTCTGCTACAAGGACAGGCTGAGGGAGCTGGGGTTGTTCAGCCCAGAGAAGAGAAGGCTTCGGGGAGACCTACTAGAGACCTTCCAGTACCTGAAGGGGGCCTACAGGAAGGCTGGAGAGGGGCAGTTTGTGAGGGCCTGAAGTGAAAGCACGAGGGGTAATATTAGAGAAGAGTAGATTAGATTAAATATCAGGAAGATGCTCTTTACATTGAGGGTGGTAGAACAGTGGAATAGGCTCCCCAGGGAGGTGGTTGAGGCCCCATCCCTGGAGATATTCAAGGTGAGGTTGGACAAGGCTCTGAGCGGCATGGTCTAGTTGAGGGTATCCCTGCTCACTGCAGGGGGGCTGGACTAGATGACCTTCCGAAGTCCCTTCCAGCCTGAGCCATTCTATGATTCTATGAAATAAGTTAACATGTTCTTGGAACTGTAAGAGCAAATAATGCCTATTGTTCTTGGTTATTCTGTCAAATGAATGAAAAAACACGCTTTAATTGGTATTTACATTCAGATTAATTTTATAAGCAGATAACTTGATAGGAATATTAATTCAAATCAGTGCATGTGCCAGATATTCCCTATGACTACTGCAAAATTCACTACATTTAGAGAAGTCAAGAGGTATTCTGTGCTATAGTCTGTGATGTTCACTTTTAGCTTTTTGTTCACAGTTCTGTATCTGCTGTCTGCCCTGAAACATGAGATTTCTTTATAATAATTGTTCTTCCTTATTTGAAAGTATATGTTATGATCTTTTATATATTTACAAGACTACTTGGGAAATTGAATGTTGATTCCTAAATTAATCATCAGCTGTTTCATCAAAACTGTTATATAATCTCATAAAAAGATAATTGCAAGATAATTTATGTTGTTTGCTTTCAAAATAACAATTTATGTTAGTTGCTGTTTGAACTCCCATCAAAGCTGATAGAATGATTTCAACCAAAATGTGATTGGGCCCTTTCAGTCTGACCTATTAGTCCTCTTCATTTCTATTTTCCTGGAAAAAGAGGACTGTGGGTATTGTGGAGCTTAATATTCGGTACAAAATGAAAAGAGAAAGGGGGGCGAGGTGACCAGCATTTTTTGTGATGATCTTTTACTGCAATGGAATAGACAGACATTGGCTGTTTCTTCTTCCTGCTAGCTGTGTTTTGCTTATCAGTACCACGGTGTAGCCTGTGGTCTTCTTTAAAAAAGGCATTTTTTCTTCTCTGTTTAACCTCCTACCTTTCTCTGACAATGCCTTTGTGCTTCCAACATCTTCCGGTTGGGAGGTTGGTAAATGTTGTTTCTGATTGCTCAGCGGGCATCCTGTTAGAGCAGATTGCCTCCCAGCCAGCCAAGTGCTTTACCTGTTAGTGCTTTTCCTTGCCACACAGTGACAGTACCATCAACTGAACCATTCACTGAACCTGCACTTCTAGCTTCATAGCTTTTACCTAAATCCTAGACTACTGCAGCTATTACTCTTAGTTCCTGATGAATTGAATTTCAAGAGAATGCACTAAATCTTGAAAAAACCTTACTAAAATTATTAATGATTAGGCAGCATAAGAGTTTGGACAGGTTATAATAGTTTTTAGCTTCTTTGGTTCAGCTTGAGCTTTATGGTCATGGAGGACATTGTCGTCCCAAGTTAGTCTGACTTGGGAAGTTGTGCTTAGGAAGTTAGCAGATTGTAGGAGACTAACTGGTCCTTTCTTCAATTAGGCATGTTATTAGTGACCAGAGCTTTTTTCAGATTAGCAATATTAAGAACTGAATTAAATTTAAATCAGCTTCTCTGAAATGCATTCTACAAGATATTGTGACTCAAAATTTACATCACGACACAATTGCTCCAAGTCTTAGAAATACAGTTTGGAGCAACAGTTTGCAACTACGTACATGGTGGCCTCTTGCTTTGTGACTAATGTTTTGTCACTTCTGGAATTTCACCCTTTACTACTGCAAGTTCTGTAAAATAGCCAGAATGGGAATGAGAGTCTGCGATGATTCAGAATATTATAAGAACATGTCTGAAAAGATAATAGTGAAAAATGTTATTTGATTATGGAAAGATACAAAATTTTTTAAAAGTTGCTTTACTTCAAAATGAGGTATTTTTGACTTAATTTGTGAGGACTATAAAAAGACATAATAGCACCTGGAAAATCTAAAAAAACCCCAAAAAACATCAAATTGTCAATGCAACAAACTCAACACTAAAATTCTCCTGAACTTTTTCTCATCTGAAAGAATTGTAAAACCGTTTCTATAAATGTTTAATGGAAATGAAGTACACCAGCATGTGTACAGACCCTTAATTTTTAAGCTATATAAACTAAGCCCTTGTGCTATAGCAGTCTCTGGAAATCCAGGACATGAATATGCTGGGCTTCTTGCCTTTAGGAGCAAGAGTCATGCAGAGTGACCTGTTCATTTGAGTTTAAGGAAAGAAGATTGAAGCACATCTGAGAACAGAATTCACTTTTTCAGACTCACGATCTCACATTCTTCCTAAAGACAAACCATCCTGCCTCCAGCTCTTATGTAAGTTTTTCTAAAATCGTACCAAGCTTGTAACCTAGGCCCGTATCCAGTGTCTTCCATGGGACATGATTCTACTGTCGTAAAAGGAAATACAGTTGAGGGCTATTTTCCTTTTCCCTAGCAGCAGAATATTGCTCTGTAATAGTGATACAAGTAATAGCTTTGTAGGAATTACAGAGGGGAATCCAGAAACTACCTCATTATGCTTTCAAAAGATACCATGAGAAGATTTCTGTAATTTTAAGTCACTGCAAGAAAAGCATAAGCTGGTCAGTCTCCTCTTTGTATGAAGCACAGAGGTGCCATTCATTTGTCAGTGATAGGGTCCAGAGCACGTAATTTCCGTTCTTTGAAAAAGGTTGGTGATTTTCTGAAGGCAATTTCTGCTTTGCAGCCAATTTAATGTGTTTGTCTTTTAGTTCAACTCATAGCTAAACTTGGATTTATATAAAAGCAGGTGAGATAGAACCAACTAGAAAGCAGACTAACCTGTTTATACAGCTGAAACAATAGTTAAGAGATAGAATTAAAAAAACCTCAAAACAACAAAAAGGCAAAAAGTGCAGCTGTTACACTGGTATAAACAAATGCACAGGTTTGAAGTTGGTGCTCCTTTGACAGTTTACATCAGTTGCGATTTTAACAAATCTGCTAGGCCATGAAGTCTTCCAAAGTTAACTTCAGCATTCTTAAATGTGTTATATGTTTTATGGGCTAGTTTTAACAATCAAAACTGTATTATGCTATAAACTTAACAGGGAAGCAAGAACACATTATATTATGTAAAAGGGTGAATTGAACACTTTCTAGGGAATGCATCTACTCACTTAATGACTTGTAATTCTCCCTGTGCAAGTATTGCATTAATTTACCATTCTTCTGGTAGTAGTTTGTTCTTTTTTAACATACAGATTAGTCTTGCTGGGAGTGTCAGGGCACCACAATGGACAGCAGTTCCCTGGTGGCCAGGATGCTGAGGGTCTTGGCTGGGGGGGTGGGGTGCTGGTGCCATGGTGTGGAGAGACAGCAGGGAAGGACCTCACAAGCTGGGCCCCATCTCACCATCCTCAGCAAAAGAGCAGGGCAGGCTAAGGGGATAGCCCCCAGCCCGGGGCATCAGGTACCTACCTCTGTGGGGCTGGGGCCAGATGTCAGCCAGTGGGTAGGGGTCAGGATCAGGCCAAACAAGGGGAAGCATGGTCAAACACAGCCCCAGGATGGCAGGGCCGTGGGGATGGGACTGGGATGAGGCCAAGCTAGGGTATCAGTCCATGAGTTGGGCCTGGCTCAGTGGGCCCATGGCTGGCGAGGGCTGTGTCAGAGCTGGAGCCACACATCCTGAAACATCATTGGGGCAGGGACTGATGGCCCCAGTTATAAAAGCATGTGCACAGAGCTCTGCTAATTACCACAGTAATGAATTAATCCTGCTATAACATGAAGAGAGTCATCGTGGAAATCTCAGGTACCAGTGGGTGAGGAACTCTGTTTGGCAGCATCTTTTGTCCAAACCATCAGGGGTTTTTTCTTCCTCATATAGGGTGTTGTCCGCAGAAATGTGGCACAGAGATCCTTAGGTGCTAGCTGTGTATCACATCGAGTTATCCACAGTAAAATGTTTCCAGTGAGTGTATCAGTGATTAGGTCATTTCATACACACAAAGACACTATTTGTGTTATAATTTCAAACATTATGCATTAATCTTTATTCTCCCAGTTTAAAGACATTTGTAATGCTGATACAAAGGGAAAAAAAAAAAAAATTGTCAGGAAATGGGCTTTTGGTACAAGTTACCCCTCCTCTTCCAGTTTCTTCTGCAGCAGCTGCTGTTGCCAGGCTTTGTTGCTATGGGTGGTGGTGTATGCCAGAATTTCATATTCTCTCTTGAAGAGTCACCTGACTGAGTGGCTGTGTCACATAAGTTATCAGCCTCGCTCATAAAGATAAAGGCTGTAGCTAACTGCTGTGGTTATGTACATATGACCTCTGTTAAATGGATCGAAGGAAATATAAACATACTCCAGTGGCCACTAGCTGTGAGGTTATACAAGTATTAATTTAACAGGTGAATTCTTTTAGTAAATGTGTGGCTAAAATAATTATGACCTGTCTTGGGACTACTACATTTGGTAGGTTTCATTTCTCAACACAAGGGTCACACACAAAGTGGTTTCACTACTCTTTGTAGTACTCATCTCTCATTGGTAAGTTTAGAGTTCTACAGCCTGCATTCTTTGAGAGGTGCTGTTCTCAGAATGACCGACCTTTGATCAGAAAGATAGGGTCAAATTTTCTGTATTTCTTTTCTGGAGAGTTGTTCCTTAGAACTTAGTGATTCTGCTCTCACTGATAATTAAAGTATCAAAGCCCAATTAAAAATGCAATTAGTATGATACACTTCTGGTGAAGCTGAGTTTATCTTTAATGTCAAATCCTGCAACCACTGTCGCTTATGCTTAACTCTTAGTATTTTAGGTGCACCACTGCACTGAAGCATTTTCAAGGCTGAAGCTATTGCTTCTTTTTAAAATGAAGACTTACACCAATAAACCTATCAAAAGTGAGATTTTTCACATATATTTCTCTGAAATAAAATTTACTCTTAAATTTGAATGTTAATGCATTTGTCACATCACCTCCTGATACAGTTTTTCAGTATAGCTTTTCCCATCTCTTCATTTGACTTGACCAACACCATCTATTATTTAAATCAGCTATTGTTCCTTTCTCCTATTTCTGTACATGTACACATATATGTCTAAAGCATACTTTGTATTCAGTTTATTCCTCTGGAAGTGAAATAGTGGTACCTAAGCATGTTTTATAAATAATAATATTGTACTTGTATATTGCATTCAAAAAACTTCTATTATTTACACAAGGCAATCCTTTTACTGTCCAGTAAACTACAGAAATGAAAACATCCAGAAATCAGTTTCTGCAGCAATAGAAGACCAGAATGTAACACATCTGATATGTACAATTTTGACTTTAAGTATTAGAAACACTAATGGTACCACTTTCCTATGATTTTTTTGAAACTAAAAGGGGCTGATTTAAGAAGAAATAGAAGATAGGCATAATACTTTAGATATATAGTGAGGCTTACTGCACATTTGGAGGAAGGTGTCTTTTGCCAGACTTGGTCCAATCAACTAATGATAAGATACTCATACTTTTTCTGGGTGTAGCAAACCTGCTGAGTGTAGTTGGTTTCCAGGTCATTGATCCCATGCTTTGTGGAAAAGAAAGCCTGAATTTAGACATAAGCTGAATTTAAGTGTTTGCAATATGTACCACATACCAAGAAATGTATTCTTAGCTGGAGCAGATGCTAATTAAGAACTAGTGATAACATATAAGCTAGCTATCTGGGCTGAAACTAAAATTTCTGCTAGTTTCACTGAGCCCAGGACATCAGCAAAAGCTGAATCATAAGCACTTTCCAGAATTGTTGTTTAAAAGGCAAAGTCATAGTGCCATTTCCTTTAGTGCTGCTTCTTCCTTTTGATGTCAAATCCATTAGATAGCTGCCATATAAAAGGCATGGCTATTGTCAGACAAATACCATCAGATTAAAACAGTCCAAAAAGCCACAAAATTGCTCCAAACAATAATTGATATCTGAAATACCAGTTACCAATATTTGAGCCTATACTGATCTATAGGATCATGTTCAGACCAATGGATTGATGGGAATCTTTGGTATCATCAGGTATTGTGAGGTATTATCATGAATTGTGATTGTTTTTCTGTAACAAAGACTGTAAATAAGGCCTGGACAAATGAAAATGTATTACAGACTCATTGAGAGAACTGCCACAGTGGTGCCACCAGCCATGGGAGTTTTACATCTTCCAAACAACTGATCTGAGTAGACTGCTGTGAATACAAGTGCTTAAGGGATCATGGAAAAGTACTGTAGCATCAGTACTCTTTGCTTTTATTTTCTGGGGAATTTTAATATTATTTTACTTTTATTCTTTTGTATACTACATAGAGGGATGAAAAGTCTGTTGTGAAAATGGTACTGAAAAATATCTCTCCCTTACCCCAGCAGAGAGCAATCCGGTCCTTATTGTCAATGTAGTCAAACCCAGAATGTGTTACTGTTTCTTTAAGTCAGGGCTAGTGAAAAGGAATTAAAGGCCAGCAGTGAGAGAGCAGACTTTCATCCTGACTGATGTGACACCCGCATTTGCACGGAAGGTTGATACTAATAAAAAATAGACCAAATGGATTAACTGGCCTTGATATGTGTAAGCTGCCGGCATGGACTATTGTAAAGGAGTGGATTCGGCTCCCACTAAAGGCAATGAAGTTTCTGAGGGAAGGGGAAGAAGTTGGAAGCGGCCCAGAGGAAGAGCTTTAACAACTCTGTAACTAACACAGGAAATTGGGATCCCAATATGCCAATTTTTAAATTAAAAAAAATAACATCTCCCCCCTCAAGTTTGTATATATTTTTACCTAGTAATTTTTTTTAAATATTCCTCTGAAATGAAATCAGATTTTCCTCAAAGACATTCTTTGTACTTGTCTGCTTTTTCTTTAGTAGAAGTTTGACCTGCTTTCTCTAAAATGTAAGAGTCAATTGGAAACCTCTACAGAGAAATTAGAAATCTCATGTGCTGTGTCATGTGATGCTTTCTCTGCTATGACTGCACCGGGGCTCTAATAGAGGGAAGGTCATTGGTGGAGCATGTGTAACTTTGCTCTTAAAAAATCCACCCTTAAACCCCCTGGATTTAGGATTTTGCTGGGCAAGAGGTACATTTTGCCATCTTTATGATTTGAGTTTTAGTGTACCTAAACCCGAATTATGGTCACGTGTCTTTGTTCTGAGGAAACTGCTTCATCTTACTAGACCAAAAAGCTTTGGGAAAGCATTTCTGTGTTTCTGTCTTTCAATTTAAAGCATGAAGCCTGGATGGAAATTATATGCTCCACTCTCTTTTAATGAAGAGTCTTTCCTCTTTTGTCATTCCATTCATTACTTTGCAGGCTAAGCATTGTCCTTCCACTTGGCTTTGACATATTTCCTAAAATTGCACTCCCCTCTTCTGAAGCTTCACGTGGGTGAGACACGGCTCCTTGACCACATCTCTCCACAGGACAAGCAACAGACACTCACCTTTGCACCCTGAGGAGTAGGCCTCAGCCTCGGGTGGGGGCCCGGGGAAAGTGAGGGCCCCGGGAGGAAGACTTCCGGACAAGCTGCTCCTGCCCAGCTCGGCGGCGGGGGGCTCGGCCGGGGGTCTCCTCCCGGAACGGAACCCGAGGCCCGGTGCTCACGGCCCCGCGGCGCCCCCTGCCCGACCCCGTGGCGGATGCCGCGCCAGCCGCCGCCGCCAGGTGGCGCCGCCATGCCGCGGGCGCGGCGCGCTGACCTCGGCGCGGGGGAACTTCGGGGGCCGAGCCTGGCGGGGAAGGAGGAGCGGCGGGCGGGAGGGGAGCGGAGCGGGTAGCGTCGTTCGCTCCGTGCCCCTGCTTGCGTGCGCGCGTGTGTGTGTGTGTGAGAGAGAGCGGGCGGGCGTGTGCGTGCGTGGCGAGCCGACTGTATATAGAGGATGTGCCGCTGCATGGCTCGCCCCGGCCGCTGCCGTGCCAGGTCCCTCCTCGGGCGCCAGTGAAGCTTCTCGCCCTCGCCGCCCGGGTAGCCGCTCCACTGCCCGCTCCAGGCGCGCCGAACGCGGCTGCCGGCCTCTCTCCTGGGGCCGTTTCCGGCGCTCCGGCGTCGCTCCTGAGGCGGCCACCGCCTCCCGCGGCTTCTCCGCTCCGGTGGAGAGCGCGCCAATGCCGAGCAAATGGCCGGGGCACAGCCAGGGGTGCACGCTCTCCAGCTCAAGCCCGTCTCCGTCTCCGACACCCTGAAGAAAGGCATCAAATTCGTCAAGTGGGACGATGTGAGTAGCTCCCCCCATCTCCCCCCTTCCCGCTTCCCCTGGCCGTGCCCCACACGGGGCAGGGCGACAGCGGGTAGGGGCACGGCGGGGTTATGCAACGCGCGGGGCGGCATCGATCGGGCAGGAGCGCTCCGGCACACATGTTGCGGCCGGCCGCAACGGCGGGCGGCCCGGCCCGGCCCTGCCTGCCCTGCGCGGCGGAAGGGAGCCGCGGCGGGCCGCTCGGCGGAGCGCGGTGCGGGGGGCAGGTGCGAGGCGGCGGGGCCGTCCCGCAGCGGCGGAGTTGGCGGCCGGTCGGGGACGGTCACAGGGGCTGGCGATAGGTGTCCCCGCCCGGGCTGGGCAGGCGCCGTGCGGGATCCGGGCCGAGCCGAAAGGCGTAGTTAAACCGCCGGCCGACTGCCGGGCAAACTTTCTCCAGAGGTTCCCCTGGCTTGCTTCGCCTGGTCGGTCCGAGCTGTGTTGAGCTGGCTTCCTTCGCGAACGTCTTTCTTTTTTGCCTTCCTTGTTTTATTGTGCACGCTGCCACCTTTGTCGCTGTAACGTAGTTGTGTCAACCTGTTCCCTCTATCTCTTGATCCATCTCTCATTTCCTTCTCCCAGCCTTCCTCTTTCCTTCTGGCTGCTCCTGCCGATCTCGTTGTGTGTGTCTCTCTCTCTGGTAGGGTTGTCAAGCCCCGGACGTGTTCTCCCAGGGCTTGCTGTTGGGGTACCTCTGCTCATCTTCCTTGTTTTGTGGAAGGCGCTCTTCTTGCTTGGCTCATTAGGGCATGACACTTGTCTCAAAATCACATCTGCTTTCCCCTTACTGCTTGCTGCTTCCTAATCCTTTACATTTGTATTGATTCACGTAGGAGAGGAGTGTGGTTTTCACTTCACGTTTGGTAGCACAGCTGTTCAGCAGCTGAGATTTCTTTCTTCATTTGCAGGCTATGCCAGGACCATTCCAGAGAAGGGTAGCCCTTCTCTGTTTACCTTTCCTTTTCTTAGAGCACAAAAGTAAACCTTCTGTGCTGCAGAGAAGGAAAACAGAAAGGACAAGTCCTCTGCTAGCCTTGCTCCTGCAGTACAGTATCAGATGTTTCTGTCTCAGTTCTTCTTGGAGGATTGGGTTCTCCAATAAGTCTGTCTTTGAATGGTGTCTGGACACATAGGGGCACAGTAAGACTCAAGCTGTGTTAAAGAAGTGTTTGGGAAAGACGGAAAGCGGTTTGAATGTCATGAGAATTGTTCAGGATAACTTGTTTTGAGAGCCTTAGTGCAGCTTTCATATTTTTGCTGCTACTGTGGCTGCGCTAAAGACATCCACAGCAACAACTGGATGGACTACTGAGACCGAGAGGGAGAAGGAGCAGTTTATGTGTCTTAACAACTGTTCTTGTCATGTACTGCTATTTTGCATTGCTTTCAGCCTGCCCAGCAGCCAAATGTGTGAGCCTGACCTCTATATACTTGTACTAAACACGCTCAAGGAGAGAAAGAATACCAAAAATCTGAACAACTTCTGTGAAATTTTATTTGTATTAATAAGCTAATACATTTTGAATAAGCTTAGCAACCTGACCTTGTCTGCAATAGTAAATCTTGGCTTGATACACGTTTTTCATGTTTGGGAACTAAGCTTGAATGACTTGCCTGAGAAAATGTTTTCCTTTGGTTGCTGTTTTCCTTAGTATAGGGAAAAGCAGCATAACCTCAGCCTTGTCCCTACAGTTACTGTTTTATTTTTGGTAAGCTACTAAGAAGTTTCCACAGGTATGTAGAGAGGTCAGGTTAACAGTGATTTAAGTACGTCTCCAGGCTGACAGTGCAAGGAATTAGGCACAGTTTAAATTATTAGTTTAAGAGCTATTTCCCAAGTAGTATATTATACACTTAGAATTTGAAGAAGAGGTGTTCTCCGTGCACAGTGGATGTTCAGTGGATAACCTGTCTGCCATAGACTAATTGGAAAAAAAATTTGCAGTTGTGAATATAAAGGCTGCAGTAAGAAAATGTGGCTACATTCTGGCAAAGGGTGTGCATTTCAGGTTAAAGGTGTTACTTAGCGATACGCAGGTATTACCTGGAATGTGTCTTAGATGAGAAGGAGTCCTGTTGTGTTTAGTGAGTGCTTTCATCAGCAGCCTTCTGAAAGTTGATGCATCTTTAGACACGCTGTGTGTTGAAGAGTACTAGTATTAACTCATTGTTGACCATGCACTGTGTATGTAGATGTATGCATTTCCTACCCCTGGGCCCCTCTCTCTTGCTCATAGTGTTTCTTCTCAGAAGTGAAAGCCCCACAAAAATCAAAGATTTCAATGGAAATTAATTTCCTTTGGCACTCTGTCTCTAAGAAGGTATTCAGACGAATTTGTGTTCAGTGACTTTGAGAAGTATTTTCCATTGAGTAACCAATAACCCCTTCAGAGTCTTTGTTTTCTATCAAATTAATCTGCTTGGAGGGGTTTTTAAAAATGATGATTATTAATCTGAACCTCTGTGGTCTCTCATGGAGCTAGGCATGCACAAACTCTCCAGTGAAACAATAGGCTGTAATGAGAAATAGTAGACTACAAAATGTAACACTAAACTGGAATTGACCATAATGAGTACTTTGGCACTGCTGTGCTAACGGGGCTGTTCAGAAAAGCGAGGCTCACATACTGATGTTTATTACGCACCGTTTTCTATTTACCATTTCTGAGTAAGAACAGGAGTTTGGTTCTTCAGCATTGCCTGTGCACTAGGGCAGCATTTGTTCCAGCCCAAGGCATGCTCTTGTAGTACGCTTCCCTGCTGTTTTGATTTGCAGTTTAAAGATGGCTCTACTGACTTGGCTTCACATTTCATAAAGCAAGAGTGTTTTTGGTGAATTCCTATGACTTGTACCTAGCTTCAGCCCAAAGCAAAGTTTTTCCAGCTGAGGTATAAACCACTGAAAAGTAGTGTTTTATGAAAATAGGAATGCTGGAAGGATTTAAACCAGACCATGAAAGGCGTGTAAGGAATTTCATGGTGTATAGACTAACACTTGTTAAAGGATGTATTTGCCAGCTGTTAGTAGGATGCTGCAGCATGGTCTGCAGAACAATCTGACAAAAGCTGTGGTGATACAGCCTTTAAAACCAATCCATCTGGGGACTTCCCATCCTGAGTGTCTAGTAGCTCTGTGCTTAATCAGTAACTCTGAGGCTGCTAATAAGCAGATATGGTACTGAGACTGTTTTGTGTATCTCCTCTCTGAGAAACAGCCGTGAAGACTGATACATGTTACCCATGAATCTCATCCAGTGCCTGCCTCTACTCTGACCCAGTGTGATAATGATCCATTTTGAAAGAGAAACGCCTTGCCTGAGCTTTGTGGAGAGGAGAGGAAGGATTACGTCAGCCACTCAAGATCACATAGAGGCAGGTGGAAGGCAAGCAGCTCAGGAGACTTGAAATTCCATTTCCTCTGTGGACCATCTTCAGTTTCTAAATTGTAAAAGCATTTAGGATCAATTAGAAAGTTCCAGCTTCGCAAGACAAGTCACACTTGTGCATCAGGATTGGATGTAGTACCACTTACACCATCCAACACCTAATACAGAGTATTCACAAATTCTGTTTTGGATCAGGATTTAAAGCACTAAAGTCAAACAGATGATTGTTGTCCTGTAACTTTGCTTATCCTGACACTGTTTTATACTGTAACAGTATCACAGGTCAGAAAACAAATTATAGAATTAACTCTTGTCTCAATGTGTAGATTGGATTCCCAGGGCACTGAACAGAAATAACTGATGTTCAAGTAGGTGAAAGGTAAAAAGTGTCTGGTTGCGTAGGGTTTGGTTTGTTTTTTTTTTTTTTGTGGATGTATGCACATGTGCATCTGGTTTAAGATGCCAGCTGGCTGAGCTCTTCTTGCTTCTTCAAGTCGTGTTTTTTCATGCTGCCTTCAGTTGGAATTTTATAAACGCTTCTACCTTACTACTGGGAAGAGACTCTGAGTTTCTTAAGTAGTGGTCTGGTCTTTAAACACTGTCACAGTTTAGGGTCAGGGCAGCCATCTAGACCTATAACAGACGCTCTCTATTAAACCCCCCCCTCCCATCTCCCCAGAGGGGAAGAGAAAGGGAATAAAGGAGAGAGACTTAGCGATTAAAAAAGGAAATTATAACAGCTTTAATGAAAATGAAAATAATAATATTAAAAATGGAGTGTATACAAGTATATGCAAAACCAGTATCGAACCCAACCCCCCTGATGGCAATTACATTACCATCACCACTGATGCTGTGGAGCAGGCACTGGAAAAGTCCCAGACTGGGCCCAGCGGCGGATGGGAGCTGTGTTCAGGAGCTGGATTCTGGTACCAGGTTCAGGAACACACAGATCAAGATTGAAGGCAGAATGGTCAGAGTCCTCAGATGCCGGCCATTGAAGAAGCAAAAAGCCAGAAAAGGACCCGAGCCAAACAAAGCTTAGTGGGACCCTCATGATCCCTGGGCTTTATGCCAAATATGATGTCTATGGGCTGGAATCCCTCATTGGCCAGTTTGGGGTCACCTGTCCTGCCCGCTCCTCCCTGCAGGTGCAGCCTTTCACTTTCTGCACCCCGCCAATGTGGTACACAAGATCCAGCAGTGGCCTTGGTCTGCACACCAATCCTTGGTAGTAACTCTGCCCATGGGGTGTTGTCACTGCTAGAAGCAGACACTGTCTGTGAGAACAGGCTGCTAACTTCAGACAGTGCAGTTAGTTAGAAGAACTGAGCTGAAAAGTAAAATCACTCAAAGCAGGACAAATAGATGCACTCCTATACTCCCAGAGAGAAGCCATACCTCTGAGGGTGAGTGAAGGCTTAAAGAACAACTGACTTGATGCACTCTGCTGTAGTGAAATCCAGGTTATAACAACTCTTCCCGATGAGAGTTTTAGAACAGTTTAATAAATAAAAAGGATGTCCATTAATAAATAAAAAAGAAGTTCATGAGTGAAGCATTTTGTAGGAGTTGAAATTTAATGTAGCAGAATGTGTTGCTAGCTGAGAAGGTTAATGAAACCTGAGTGTAAAGGGTGACTTCTCACAGGACTGATTTGACATCTGAAGGGGCTGAAAACTGCCTTGGCCGTCTTTTTCCTTTATTTTAATTTGGCCTGTAGTGGGAACAAGATAGACATAACCGAGTTAACGAATAGCTCCACAGCTTGAACACAGCTCAACTGATGTTTTCCAAGAGCAGTAATTGGCACACTGAAGCAAGTTAATAAGATGGTGTATATTCAAAAATAGATTTGTTTTCACTTCTTTCTTAAAAGCTTTCTTACCTTCCCTAGTGATAATATGTACTTTACATAAAGAATTTGACTGGTCTCTTTGGCTCACGCTATTTACTTTTACATGCAAGTTGACTGTATCGGTAAGGTGATGTAACTCTACCAAAATTGAGAGACATGATTCAAATTTCTTACAGCCATATATTTTTTCCTAAATATTTAGTTACTGAAACAAGCCTCTGGATAGCTAGTGTTGTTTAGTGGCTACTTCACTAGGTATTCCAGTGAGCAGCAAAAATGAGCCTAGGTCTCTTTAAATTCTATTTTAGTGCCTTTCCTTAGAGCATTTCTTCACCTTTATAAATGGTTTTTGAGTTCAGATGGTGAGTGCTATGTAAAGTGTTGAGGCTTCTTTATTTGTTTAGGGTCTTTTAGAGAATACAATCATATTATTAATCGTACGTATCATTATGTATGAGGTGCATCCCCTTTAACCTTACAAGTAAATATAAATCAAAGTACCATTATTATGGATAAGCTGAGATCAAAGAAAGAAAAAATGTGTATGTTTTCAGAAGTGATTTTTAAGATGTTGATGTTTAACGAACTTGGGCTTTTTTTCCTGACCTTTTTTTGTTTGTTTGTTGTTTTTAAACTTTGCACAAGCCTATGACTACAGTACATTACCGAGGCCATGAAAAATGACCAACCATTGTTCTGCAACTATAAACTAAAACAATAAACTGAAAAGAGTTTATTTTTTTCTGAATGTTTTCATTCTGGAGGGAAAAAGTTAGTCTGACATTCTGGAGTTTTTGTTTGTTGATTTGTTTTCTTTCTTTGTTGGTAGTCTTTATGTAGTAAACAAATATCATCTCTGTGCTATATAAAAAAAAATAAATTATCCAAATGAGTAGAAGTTGTGCTTTTGGTCTTTTGCAACATAGAAGAATATTCAGATAGAGTTTAAAATCTATCAACAGTTAAAATTCACTAAAAGGGAAAGCCTAAACTTTATTTACTCCATTGGAAAACTCTTGCTAACTTTAGCTTGAGCGGGAAAATTATTTGGATCCCCTGCAGAATGGTTAGATGCCTGCCTTGGAAGTTCTGGTGAAGACTTCACATGTTTAAGTCACATATGACATATGTGTTATTGTAGCATTTGATCCCTTTCCAATGTTGGTAGATACTAGGAAAACTGAAAACCAGAAAACAGCTCTTAAGTAAATGAGGAATTCTCTGTGGAAGAGAAATTAACAGAGAATTTAAGTTGTGCACTGTATACTTTCTTCAGTCTAACATTTGAATGCTCAAGGTTTTTTTAATAACAAAATCTGTAATGAAATAGTTAACTATTCATTATGGAGTCTTTAATTTATTATAAAGTAAATGCTTCCTAAGCACTTAAAATTTATTTTCACAAGACCTTTGGGTGACAAAATGTGTTACCAATTTTACTGTTGCAGGTCCAAAAAAAGAGACCAACATAAAAAACTGCTAACTTTTACTCTGTGATTAGATACCTTAGACCTAATTTTAGAATTGCATAGCACCATACAGTCACGTGTTCAGAATGCCTTCCTAGTGACTTCAGATGATTTGGGGCTCAGCATCTCTGAAAATTAGAAATTGAACTGTGGAAATACAATCCCAGTATTCCCTCAAGATTAGAATACAGCATTTAAGATCACAAACAGATTGGTGTAGATGATTTGCTCAGCGTCACATAATAACTCTGACAGAAAGAAAATTGTCCTGGTTGGCATTTGGCTACTTGGGCTACAAAGTTCTTCTCTTATTTCCTCTTTCTTGATTGCATACTTTGCAACATCTACAACAAATAAGGACTCACCCAGACAAATCAAGACTACATGCATTGAAGGCTATCATTAGCCCAAGAGTATGGACATCTGAGAAAGGAGACAGGGTAGTCTGCTTCTGAGAAACAAAGCCCGCACAAGGTAGCTCTTTTCAACTTGAAGATGATAGTCTTTAATTGGCAGAATGATGACTTCTGACCTGTGGTGCCATCACCAAAGTTTCTCTGGAGTTTAGTCACTGTAATAGTGAAAAATATTTTCCTGTATGTTCCCATTGAACAAGTGGGATTTCATTTTAACAGGTCCTGTAAACCTATTCCAGTTTGTTTGGTTGGTTTTTTTGGTTTTTTGGGTTTTTTTAATATTCGTTTCCAACCTCTGGCATTCATTTCACCTTCTCCAACATTTCCTTCTTGCAGTCTGTTCCTTTACATGGCAGGTTTGATTCTTGTGCCCTTGGTCAAAGAGGGCATCTTTACCCTTCTGGACTATTTCAAGAGTTCAGTGCAAAAACCGGTAGATGGGTACTCATTCCTTCTCACTCAGTTCAGCTGTCAGACTAGAGAAATTCATAGTGCTAATTGTTTGAGTAATCCTTCTTAGTTCCAGTATAAGTACACCCAGTGTATTATGGAATTTAACAGCTAATATATCTGCTTACCATGTGTAGACTGTAGTATTGCTATACCTTCTCCTTTCTTCCTTTTGTACTCCCTCAAGCCTGTAATCCCCCTGGTTTACAGTGGGGTGGCAAGAAACTGCAGGGACTCTCCCCACACCTTTCCCCCAGCCTTACACCCTTGCTTAACCAGGGTTCAAGCCCTTTCACCAAAGTGAAAGAAAAATTGCAGAATATTTAGCCTCTGCCAGAAACAATCTGTATTTCTTAGCTTTGTGTTTGGAAGCAGTTTGGCAGAAATTTTTCAGGAGAAGGTTCAGGCAAATGAAATAATGATGTGTGTAAAAGTTTTCAGGTTATATCTGGGGATAGTCCATGTCTCTAAATATCCAAGGCAAAAGCAGGAAGCAATAGTCTGGCTTAATAAGGCAATGCTGTGAGCCTCATGTGTTGTAAGAGATGAAGATAAAAGCTGGTCTGCTTTTCTTTTTAAAATCTGTTGATGTGAATTTTGACTGCAGCTGTTTCTAAGAAACATCATCATTATCTATATATGATTTATTAAAACACATACACATCTGACTCAGGGTCTTGCTAGTTGACAAGATACGTGTAGACTTTCATTTCCCTGCAGGTACTTCTAAGATTCATTATGAACTTTTCATTTATGGCAGGACTGACTCAATACTTGCATTGCAGGCACAATAGCCTCAGCCTGTGACGTTCTCTGATCATTTTAACACTAAGCCGTGCTTGGCACAGAACACAGTGGCAATAGTGTTACACCCTTGTCTTAATAGCGACTGGATAAAGTACAGAGAATTCTGGGAGCAAAGGCCAAAGCCCAGGACATAGGTGGCAGAGCCGTACACCCTTATGTAGCTGGTTTTTCCCATGTTGTGTCTTGTCAGGTCTTACTGGTGATGGTTGAGGAGCAGGGCAGAAGTTTCCATCCCTTGTGGCTGGATGCACAGCCTGGTCATAAGGGTGCTCAGAGGATTAGGAAGCATGGGCATACGGTCAGAAAGAACTTACTCAAGGTTTCCGCCCTCTTCACTGTTTGGCTTTGTATGGTAGTCTTTATTGGCCAGTAATATCAAAATGTAGGTAAGCGCTTTTGGCTTGCTGATGTTTGGTGTGTACTCTAGGGGACCCACACTTAAAGTCAGACCTTGAAATGGTTACCTGGCAGGCACTTAAATAAGGGTTTGCCCACTGGTCTTCTGTATCTGTGTGCTGCTGTGCCTGGTTGGTAAGGATCACAAAATTCTCTGTGGTACTTTGTCGGCATAAATTTGAAGTCTCTTAGTTTAGAAGTTTAAAATAAAGAATATTGCTGATGCGGGATCCTAAGTTGTACAGCCACTTAGGAGGCAACTTCATGGAATAAGTATAGAACAACCTCGTTACTCATTTGAGGCTGTGAAACTGGAGGAAAGCAGTGAATTGGCCCTAAGTCAACAAATAAAACAGTGAGGGTTTTTAAAGGTGAAATTAAAAGTCCTTTAGAGAAATTATTCACTTAAGTTTAGACTGGTGTGATAGATATGCAGCACACTGAAACTGCCAGTTTAGGGGCACTCTAAGTCTTTCTATTCAAGGAGTTTGAAATAGCAGTTTGTCAGAAGCCAAGCCACTGCTTGGCGCAAACACCCACGGGTGCCCTAAAAAAAGCCTGATAACTCTCCATTGCTTGCATCATTGACTGGGACACTCTGACTTTCTCTGCTTCTTCTTGTCTTTCTGGTCACCATTGATTTTTTTTTACCTTGATCACCTCCTCCTGCTTCTCCTCTTACATACTTGGAAGTCTCCCCGGAATCTGGAGCTCCTACCTAAAGAGCTGCTTGCTTTGGTGACATCCAGAGGATCCTAAAAGGAAGACATTTACATACGTGTTAATTTCCAAAGTGGTCAGTTAAAAAGATGCACAAAACTCACTTTTTTTTTCTTTTTTTTCCCCCTATTGTTATGTGTGTGGGTTGTTTCTGTTTTGTTTACTTTTTGTTTTTTCACTCCTGCTTTATCTGTAGTGTCCTGTCTGTCACTCCTTCAGATTTGTGTTTGGTTGGTAAATCTGTTTAGGGGAGTTAGGAATTAGGACTGCTCATTGGGTAAGGAAATGGAATTAATGGACTTTAGGATACTCTCATGAATGACTGCAAGTGTGCCTTCTGGGTAATAACCCACAGTTACTCCCATATATGTATAGTATAATAGTTTTTGTAAATGAAAGTACCAGGCAATTGTCATCTTAAACAAGTTTCTATTTCACAGCCTTGAATTACTCTTTGTGAATGTGCACTGTATAAAGGGTTTTTCATGTATCTTTTTGTTTGTTGAGTGCCTTTGCAAACCCATATTGCAGAGCAGTAGAAAAGCAACAGATCTGTTCCATGTCACCATGGACTCCATGTTAATGTGGAGTGGGGAGATGGACTTGCAGAGCTGACTAGAGAAGTTTACATCCATTCTTCGACACCCAGAAGTACGGAGTGTTGCTTTTGGTGCCAGGGACTTAGAAGATTTATAGTTAGCTTATAGAATATATAAAACATGGTGTACATGACTTGTATTGCTGCTGCTAACTCTATGAAAGAGTTCCTAAGACACATGTTACACAGTTACATGCACAAAGTTATTCTCGGATCTTATGTTTGTATGCAGTGTGACAGTGTGGGCTTCTTCTGTTCATCAGCATGTTAATTGTGTTATGCTTACTGTCAGATTAGTACAGTTAACATATAAAAGAGGAGTAATGCATGACTGCCTTTTTTTTAATTTAAAAATTCCCAAACAACCAACTTCTGAAGCACAGGGCATCTTAGATTAAGACTCATCATTATTCCTAATAGATATTGGAGACTCTTTCCCCTCATCCTCCACTTTTTTGAGTCTGATTAGAGTCAACATTTTACAACCTACATCTTCAAAGTATTACTTTGATAGCTGTATGTGATTAGCAAAGGCAAATCCAAACAGCTTTTGGGTTGAAGCAACTGGTTTTAAATGATTCTAGGGAGGTGGTGGAGTCGTCATCCCTGGAAGTGTTTAAGAGCTGGTTAGATGTTGTGCTTAGGGACATGGTTTAGTGGTTTTTGATATGGCTAAGAATAAGGTTGGACTTCTTGATCTTACAAGGTCTCTTCCAGCTGAAACTATTCTATGATTAACCGGCCAAACTGATTAATCCTAGACATAATCACTTCATGCCGGTTTCCCATCCCTTCCTTCTCTTCCCCCCTGAAGCTGTGTATACTCATCCAAAGGCAGAAGGACACTTAGTCTTTTTCTTTCCTTGTTTTACCCATTTACACACAGGCTGCATGGGTCATGATTAAATAAGCTGAAAAAGGAGAGTTATATACAAGGAGCAGATTTTTTTTTTTTTTAATTCTCTTTTTGAATGGCAGAGATTTAAGCATACATTTGTAGGAGCTTGTGGATCTAGACAATCAGTCAACATCTCTTCAAGGTCTGGCATATTTTAAAAGTAAATTTGCCTGTTGCACTCAAACAGTACCTAACTCTCAGGTGTAAAAAGATGGTAGAAACTATGGAGAAAGAGAGAAAAAAATAGATGGTACGAATTCTGTATCTGTTCTCTTAGGGGAAGTGTATAAGGCACTGTTTTCTTGTACTGAAGAGAAGCAGCATCAGTGGCGCTTTGTGAACAAGCTCTGATTCCAGCTGGGACACTCCCGTAGCACTGCCTGGCATTGGTACAGCCACACTTGTTCCTAGCCTCTGAGAGCTCAGGTGGCATCCATTTGGGTCTCGCTGTGCCTGTGGCAGTTAATCTTCTTGTTATAAAGAGAACTTTTACATTGATTTAAGGATTCAACCTTGTGTTTCTTCTTAGTGTAAAAGTTGCTCTTCTATTTGTATTTCTCTTGTGCTGACATAAAAATATGCTTCCTACATGACTCCATTTTAGTCTTCTACTTGTTCCCCTTTGGGCATCTGACTGGTGCTGGGCCCATCACTTAGCTTCTTCGGGTTTTGTTTTTTCAGGCTGTGAACTGGGAATAATTCAACTTCCCTGTTTCATGAGTGCCCACTGATGCGAGTTCGGTACTCTGTCACAAAGGACTCTACTGGTGGTATAGTACAGACAAAATGTTACCTTCTTGGATCGAAAATGGCACTTGCAGAAGTTTTTATTTATAACAATGTCACTTGCATCAACTGTATTTACACTTGGAAAACACCCACACTCAAATATGTTTGGTTTAATTTTGAACCTATTAGAGCCCAATTTTTTCCTTAAAGGAATACAGCCTGACCTCACATATCGCTGCTTTGGAAATGGCTGAATGCTAGAGCTGAAAAATACCTGTAATGCTTCAACAGAAATATACATCTTCTTTGAGAAGCAATTGTGTGTTTAGCCTGGTTCCTGTGGAAATAAGGCTGAGGCAATTTTTCTGTCTGCCTATCTTCTCCTTTTTGTGCTCCCTATAACTTCTAAATCGAGTTTGGCAAGCAGGTAGGGATCTTAAGACAACAGCGTTTTTACAGATATAAAGAAAAATAGCAGAAGAAAGAGAGGAGAAATCCTTTTAGGACCAGGCTGCACTGCTGTCAGTTACTGTTAGACACCAGGGAATCCGAATGGATGAGAGATGTAATGAACGCCCACCTGTGGAAAAGGCTTCGTTTAGAGCTTGTCTCTCCTGAGTCAGGTACCTGCTGTCAGTCACAACACATGAATATGTAGGTAACCAGGCTGCCTTATAATACTTACAAATGTGCTTGGTTTTGTATGACCTCAGCTATGGATATTACCAGACAAGTTTTCAAATGATTTGGATGTGGAAAATATATATATCTAGATATATAGATCTATATATTTGTGTTGCTGTTTATGCCGGGAGCAGAGAGATGCAGCAACATATAAATTCAGCAAGAGCAGGCAAAAAGAAGCAACTTTATTAATTTATAACCCTGTTTTATATACCCGAGCCCCATAGGGCGATTGGTCAGTGATCATCCATCTCCTAGGGTGATTGGCTAAAGTCCTACAGCACCTATTTCAAAATATTTTTCCAATGTACCATAAACAGAACTTAGCAAAACACCATGTGTTAGTCTAGTTTACAAAACCGTCCTACTGTTTCTCATAACACTGGTGAGAAAGGCAGGATTCTCACTGAATATTGTGAGAACCTAGGAAAATTCCTCTGCTAGCAGCTTTTCAGCATCCACATATTTGCATTACTAAAATCTTCATAGTTTGATTGTAGAAAGAATAGAAAAAAAATACTAATGGCAAGTCATTGGCAAAAGTTTTAATGTGGTAGATGCTATTCCAGGTTTTCTAGACAAATGCAGTCTTTGTATGCTAAAGTAAAACCTACAGGCTTTTGGCTCTTGCCTATATCTGAAGACTAATTTGGATCAAGGTGGACTTCTGATAACTCAAGTACTTTACTATGTGGGCTGTAGTTTGACAGTTAATGTGTTATGTCTGTTTAACTTCATCTACTTCCAGCTTTTCTGGAGTAACTCCATGTATTGACGGGTCTGGAGTTATTTAGTGCTGTCTTCTCACTAATGAAAATACATTATGTCAGAAAAATGGAGATTAGTCAGGTAATATTAAATTCTTCTAGTGACATCTTGCTGGTGATACCTTCAGGGTAATTTCTAGATGTTGCAGTTCATTAATGTGGGTGGCAAAGCAGCAAGTGCATAATTATGTGTTCTGTGTGCTGACGTGGATTTTTTTGTTTGTCCTTTTTTTTCTTCCAGGACTCCACTGTTGTGACTCCAATTATACTCAGAACAGATCCACAAGGATTTTTCTTTTACTGGACAGATCAAAATAAGGTAAGAGATAAGCTTCCTGCTTAAGAATGGTTCTTTGTGTATTCTGTGGTGTGATGGGCAGGAATCGGGAGGCTTCGTGTGCCAGTCCTGGCACAGCAGACAAGTGTTAGATGAGCTTATGTTCCTCTGCTCTTCTGGGGAGCAAATACAACAGGCCTGTGGCTCATCCCTTGTGTACAAAACATGGGTGGAAGACTTGGTGGTATTTAGCCATGTTAATGGTCTGATGGCCAGTGAGGTGTGTAATTGTCCTGGTTTACAGGCAAGGATCCATTTAGGATGCTGTCGTGGTGCATAGTTGACTTGTGGTTTCTCTGTCGCCCGCTGTACATTGAGGGTTCTGGCTCTGGTGCACAGCAGACTCCGAATTCGCAGTGGCCAGAGCTGCCTTTGAATTCTTCCTCCTGAACTGCCACGTGGTCTCTGGCCATGCCTGGTGGGCCGCGTCACCAAGTTCTTACTAATCCTCGCTGGATGTTACTTTCTTTTCAAAACATTCTGATATGCTTAGATCACTATTATGGCTGGGGAGCTGTTGGGAAAGCTCATGGCCTGATTCATTGCTGTGTTACTCCAGATTCACATCCGTGTTACCCCTTGAAATCATCACTGTCATGTTTACAGCTGTTGGGAGACTGTGGAGCTTCACTGAGGTGAAAAGAGTATCAGTACCCTGAGCAATTGGGTGCAATTCATTTCATATACCATATCAGATATATAATAGAAAATAATTGTTGCAATTATTATAGCAAAATACTGTATCAAAACTAAGAATTGAATGGGTTCCTCCTCTTTTTACAGATGAATTTTCAAGTACTTCTGAAGCAAGCGCTTGCCCCAGTTCCCAGTTGAAAGCAGTGTTAGAAAGTAGTAGTGCTTGAGCTTTGGCCTGTGTTGGAGCATATGTCAAAATGACTGAAGTATGTACTTGTAGTATTCTGGCTATGGAAACCTGGTTTATCAGTTGCATAGCTGTTTTTCAGGAGTTCATGTGGATTTTATGTTTAGAAACCAGTGCAAAAATTGCTTGAGGAGGTAGCAACCATTAAAGGTGCAGACTGGTGAGACAATTTGCTATTACATTACATTACATCATATTTATCTTCCTGTGTTTGCTTTTCAGAGGAGATGGAGCTCAATTTTGAGTCAGTGTGTTTGGAAATTTTATCATGGAGTTATACGGAAAATCTTGTCTTGCTTGTGCTTGCACAACGTTGTGGTGGGTGATAGTGGATTCATCTGTTGACAGTCCAGGGTTGTTAAATTACTGCTCAAAGAAGTGAAGTAAATGCCCTCAGAAGTTGAAGGCTATGAATGATTTATACCAAGCCAGTAGCTATGCCAGAACACAGTGCAGTCTTCTGTTATGTTCCTTCCCTTGCATAAACTAATTGTATAAGCTGAAAAATAATGGCCAATGTTGTAATAATAAATGGAAACCCAGAGTTGATTGGAGAGTTTATTTCACTTTTAATGTGTTTGGCACTAAGACCTCCTTCAGTTTCCTACTGTTGTCTGTAAAAACAATGTCTTGAAGCGATTCTGTGAAGAATAGCTATTTATAGAATTGTTGTTCTCATATTCGTGAAAAAATGTATTTATAATGCTCAGAGCATTTTTTAAAAGGTTGGGTATTTGCACAAGAGATTTGCCAGTTTGATTTTTAAACTTGCAAATCAAGCCTCTGTAAAGGGTAGCAAAAGGGATTTTTTTCTGGTTAATAATTCATGACTACTAGGTGAAGCTTGTTTCTAAACCCCATCCTAGCAGTGTCTATTTAAAGAAAGTAAATATATTTCTATTGGGGTGCTGCTAGTGCAAGGAGCAGGAAGGAAATGCCAGTTTTTGCTTTTGCAGAGAGTGGTTGGGTTTATGTTCATTGTGACATTACAAATACATTAAAAAAGGAGGTTGTGTAGGAAACTCTCTTCATTTCCTTTTCTGTGTAAAGTGATCCTGTGATGACAGTGTTAGTATGTGAAGAAGTAATAGCAGGACAATACAACCTCTGTGTGATTGCTTTCTCTTTTTTTTTTTTTTTTCTCCTAGTTATTAATTTTTAAGGAATTGATTTTTGTCATAACCAGGGTGCGTTATTTTCTGCCTGTGGAAGGACAGGCCTTGCTAAACAAAGGGGTGAACTGATTCACCCTGAATCAGCAATCCTTGCAGCTGGATTTGCAGCCCAGTTGGCGAGTCCGAGTAATGCTGGAGTCAAACAGATGATGGGTCAAAAAGGCTGCCAGTAAACTGAGAAGTTTTATATATGTGACCGGTGCAGGCTTTTAACTTGCTGTCCCCTGTAGCTTTCTAAAAAAAAAGTTAGTAGCAAATTTCATAGTTTGCTTTGCAGGAGCTATGTGCTCCTGATAAATCATCCTAGGTCTGTAGTTGCAGCCCTGTCAAGATCCATGCCACTTACATTAGGCCACACGTGAAAGACTAATGGTGGCCATTCTTGCGGTATGAGATATCAGTGGCATCCAGGCTTAGTGGAGCCATCTACTCATCTTTTACTTCTAAGAGCTGGAACAGATCTTGGAAAGAAGCTGAAGAGGGAAAGAGCCCCAGAAGCCTGCTTTGCAGCAGAGTGGCCATCTGACAAGTTAAAGGCAAGGCCAACAGTAAGCTAATTGCTCAAGATTGCTTCAGTGCAAAATAAGTATCCATGTGCCTTTCTCTTTTTTATTCATGACTGTGTATATTTCCATATTTAAATATATTTTGCTGTCATCAGTAAAAGATAACCCTCCAAAATAACGACATACACAGCATTTTACTATTTTCCGATAAAAACAAAGAAACTGAAAACCTCTTGGTTTAAACAGATGGCAGGACAGCTTTTTGATTTAAATTGTATTTTTCAGTATGAAATTCTTTTGTTGCTGAATATTCTGGAATATTTGCTTCATCTGTATGCAGGATGTTGTCTGATTTCATATTACTTGAACGATTCTCAACGTGGGTTTTAAAAAAGAAAAATTAATTAATGTGACAAACTAGCGTCTGTTACATATCTTATTGTTTCTCTAATGTTTCTTAACTATAGCAAAGCCAGACAATAGTCATTGCATTGTTTTATTTTTGTGACCTGACCAAAAAATACTTCGATTCCTTGCTACTTTTTTAAAAAATGGAATGCAGTTTCTTCCATTTGTTCTTATTCTGGTCATGAATGTTGAAGAAAGATAAATCAGAACTTTACCAGGTGAAGAGAAAGTCTACTGGAATAAAAAGGAGTGATAATAAAAAGCATTTCTCTGGAGATGAGAAGAGGCTGGAAGCATTTGGTGTGTTTAGCCTAGCTAACAAAGCCAAGCCAGACAGACACTCTGATTTCTGTCTGTGAATAACTATATCAATGGATGCATAGGGGAGCAGGAGAAGAGATGTGTATTGTCAGACAGTTTGTGCATTATTATTCTTCCATCCTTTAGATGGAAGTTATTATACACAGTCAAATGGATGTGAGAAGACTACGCTTATCCATTGACTCAGTGTAGTTCTGACGCAGCCTAAGAAAAGGAGGAAAAGGAAGAAAGCAGCTAATTGCTTTTATGGTGGAGCCATTTAGGTTTTTAAAAATCTGAGGACTGTATAATGCGCTGTCCTCTTCATCTCACTAGCACATACTGATTTATTCCTCTTTATTTTTAAAGCTAAATAAATTCACTGACATGGCAGCATGCTGGAAATGGAGACTGCAGACAGCACCATGAAAAGAGATCATCTAACAGTCTGTGTCATGAAAGCAAACAGAAGTGTCCAGTGCTGGGGAGTCAACAGCGATTTCTGAAGCCTTCTGCAGAAATGTTCTTGTAAACATCTGACGATCCCATTTGTCCAAAGGAAGTTAGTGCTGAAAAATTAAGCCAAGTGCTGAGATGATACTTAGACTATAGGAGGGGATGTGCGGCTGAAACTGCCCTCCTGTGCTGGTTGCAGTTGGAGCAATAGCAAAGCCCAATCAAATGGTTTAGCAAGGTGTCCCTGCTTCAGAGGCAAGCTTGCACAATTCATACCTCAAGCTAAGTGTGTTTGTGAGAAGGTAAGGTGATGAGACTACAGCAGTACAGAAGTACCTGCAGACAGCTGTTTCCCTCAGCTCTGGCTTGCTCGGACTGACAGACAGAGACTGGCAGAGAGACTTGATCTGTACAGCTGTTTAGTTAAGGACAGTTTTGGAGTTTTGAAGGGAAAGAGCAGGGTTAGTTTCTCCTCTTACAGGGATAGGCCTGTTTCTATGTGTGAACATTGCTGACAGAACTGGTACTAATGCTATAGCTCAGGCACAGAATGAGCTTGCTACAAGCGCCTGTAGCAATAATTCTGTACCTTGAGCTGGAGCTTTCTCATTTCATGAGTCTGCATGAATTGGTTCATTCTGCTAAAACAGAAGAGGATTTTTCTGTCCTGGAAGGTCCTCTCCTCTCATGTCCTGAGATGATCATGTGTTTCTTTGGGCCTGAAAACCCAATGGAGTCTGCAGAGTGAATGTGTGAAGTGGAACCTGAGGGCTGTAGGTGGGATTCATAGGATTAGGCTTAGCTTCAGCATGTTTCTAAATTCTGTGGCAATCCCATTGCCCTCATACAAATGACTGATGACGTGGCATTTTTACAGCTGCTGGTGATTTTGGTTGTGTCATTTAAAAGAGGGTTTTTTTGTCTGTAAATATCATTAATTGAATGAGAAGAGATGGTGCATGTCTTTCCACATAAGGAATTATTTTAAGATGTACAATGGAAAACTCACTCTTCTTCCTCATTCTGTTAGCCTCTCTGGCATTGCAGCAGTCAACGTCTCTGATTTTTAATTTTGTTTAATAATGGATATAGGATACATGGGCCTTTATCACATGGTTTGTCATAAGAATGGATTTGCCTTTGCTTTAGTTGCAAAAAAACAGGCATCAGAGTGCCTTATATCAATGTACCACATTGGCATTCTACCAAGCACTGAACAAGACTTTGTGTATTTTGGTCTTAATGTAGTGGGGTGGTTTTGTTTATTAGTAGGAAATTCTGCAGTAGGTATTTTGTGCTCTAGTAGTTGTGGTGCTTCTTCACGGGCTTATATGAAAACATTATGGATAATCTGCGTATGCATATTCTCTAATGACAAACTGGCATGAACAGAAGTAATACCATAGCTAGGAAAGTTTCTTATCAGAAGGACCCTTTTAATATCAGATTATAATCCTTTCCTATTGAAGGGGAAGTTAAATTCATTCCATGAATAGCATTGCTCTAGACTTGCTCCATGTGACACTATTCCTTTATCCATTTACTGCATGTGTGAACAGAGCATGAAGCTACAGATAGATTACCTATGATTTTTGAGAATGGAGGTCACAGTCACTCACTGTATTTTATTTGGAAGTTCAGGGAGTGAGGTGTTTCAGGCTCTTGAAGCTGGAGAAAGTCCTGTGGAGGCGATGCTAGACTTTTGGCAAAATTAGATGAATTTGGGTTAGTATTTGTTTTTTAGAACAAGTCACTCACGTGTTGGAAGAGGTGACACAGAGCAGTTTTCACTGGAAGGCTGGATGAGGACTCCCGTGGGACAAGGAGTTGTGGGGATGTCAGGTTTTGCTTCTTGATGACACTGGAAATTGGGAGTGAACCTGAAGCAGCTAATAAAATAGTAGTGGTGGCACAGCAAATAATCTGGGGTCCTTTTCCTGGGTTTTGCAGTGTTCTTGATTCATGAATTTGTGGCGTAATGGTAGGAGCCACCACAGTGGCATTAGAAACTTGAGACCAGGGATGTTGTTGCTGGAATGTAAAAGCAATTTTTTGGATAAGAAATTGACCCATAAATACTGACATCCAAAGTTTTGTGTCTGTCCTGTTTTTAATGGGAAATGGAAGAGAATCTCTTTGAGCATGCAAGTGCTTGCTAAGGGACTGGTGTAACTATTAGGCTGAGCAGTGCAGAAATTGGCAGTAAAACTCTAAAGGCGAGTTCTTCCTTCAGTGAAGATGCAGTTATGCGATATGCAGCATAAAAATTGGCTTGTCAAAAGTAGAGAAGCTGGCTAATCTGTAACAGCAGCTCTCAACTTGGGGGTCCTGACACCGACTTGGAGGAGCTGAGTGTAAAAAGGATTCAGAGGTTGAGTTTCAACCTCTGATAGCAGTCCAAACAGTAATCCTGGAAAGTTCACCTGTGTGCATTTGCTTTCTCTTTAATATAAATGTAACACCTTGCCTGTATCTCTAAAGGCAGTACCTAGGAGTTCAGAAATAAATACCAGCACATGACCCAACACACATACTGATGGGTCCACACTGGAAACTGTGTGCCAGTGCCTTTCTTAGTGAAGAACACGGCTTCTTTGCTGGCTTATACTACAGAGGTTATGGCATTTTGAAGTGAGGAAAATGTCTAACTCAACAGTTAATGCAGTAGGGGAGTCAGCCTAGCAACAGTTCATGGTCACCTGAAATTGCAGCTCATGTTTTTTCACAACCATTTAAACATCTACGTGAGTGCAGAATAAAAAGAAGATGGGGAAAGTGGTAAGGGATTGCCACAGGTAGTGAAAATAGGAGGAAATATTTCATGGAGGTCAGCTTCCCATCAGACTGCCAATTTCATTTTTTAAAGGAAATCTCTCTTCTTTCAAAACATGGAAATTGTTCAAGGCCCATTAGGGAAATGGTACTACATCAAACAGAAGATCTCTAATAAGCATTTCCCACTACTAAGTATCTCCTTTATTGCTGTGAGGGAGGCAGGAATAGAAAACGAGTTTCGGGTTTAATCCACAGCATAGGTTCAGTTTCTAAAATGAGGAAGCCAAAGGGCTTCAAAAAGGGAGGATGACTCTGGAGTCAGCCAAATTTAGGTACTGTCAAATTCTCAGTAGAACAGTTATAACATACTTTGTGGTATGCAAGAACATTACCCTTGCTGTCTAATTGGCAGTGGTTTGTGACTTTCCTATAAAGATGAGATTGCAGGTTGTCTTTTGTTTAGATGGGCTGAGACTTGGTAAGCTTTGTCTGTAGATAGCTGTAAATGTTAGAAAAAAAATAAATGGAAATGAGTTATTGTGCAAGAGACCTTTATGGTCTGGCTGCTGGAAACTGTTTTGTTGTTACAATTTTCAGCTTAAATACTTCAGTGAACTTGCGGCCAAGTCCAGATACACTAAAATGACTTCTTTAGTGGGGTCTGTCAATCTTTCAAATATTATGTGAGTTGTAAATTGGAAGAAAATTCTTTTTTATCTCATCAGGTCATAATATCATTTAATACAGCAGTAGATACCTGTCCTTAACTAACAGCAATGTATGTTTTTGGGAAATAGGTGGGAGTTGGAAGACTTGTGTACTTGCATCTTCTTGGGCGTCTTGCTCAACAATGGGCTGTGCTACCTCCTTGTGCATGCTTCCTCTTCTACCCTGACTTCATTGATCTGAGAAGTCCTCTGTGAGTAGGGCTGCAGCAGGGATGGCCTGTTACAGCTGAATGAGCATCAGGGACAGTGTGGTTCCCATCTACTGCAGTACATGTGCTTTGGTCTTGGACATGTTAATGTCTTCTAGCCAAGAAGGGCTGCTAGTAAATGGAGACAAAGGTGTGTTACAAGCTCAGCTTTCAGTCTCTTTTCTCCTTAGTTAAAAAAGCCTCTTGTGTTCATGCCTGCAGCTTGTTCATAGATTTGGTTCAATATGCAGCATTGGCTTTGACTGACCTATTATTAGCACAGTTCAAAATCTGGCTTCTAGGCCATCAGCTTTCCTGATCGTTGGGAGCATAACAGATCTCTTGGTGTGCCTGTCAGATTGCCTTCTCTGCTGAAGCTCTGCCAGGTCAGATACTTCTTTCTAAGGCCTCATATCCTAGATCTTTCCTCTCCCCACTATGCTTTCAGTTGTTGATGTTTTAAAAAAACCCCCCAAAACTCTGAGAGAGTGCACTGAAAATAATGATCTTTAAATAACATATTCTGTCTCCATGTGATCTTCCCGTGTGAGTGTATGAACTTTTGCACTAATACTTGATTTACTTGCTTTAAGGCTTTCTACCATTAAAAATCTGGACTTGAACCTGCTTCCCCGTCCTGCCTTTTGCTTACCCCCCCAGTCTTGGTATTTTACAGCAGCTCTGCGTGCTTGCAGCTGGCATCACACAGAGCGGAAATGACAAAGCCCTTGGCTTGTATGTGCAGTCATAGCAATGTACTCCATGGTACAACACTGCCTGCCTTTTTTATGTGGGGTTTTGATGTAAGGACAGAAGACATTCAGTAGGATCCTTTCCTAGAGAATTGTCTTTCAGTCCCATCTTCTTTGCTTTAATGACAACTTTTACTATGTATCACAGTACTGGGAAGACACACAAACAACCTCACGCTACAAATCATAGGAGTTTTATGTTCACTGGATGTGTCTGCGTGGCTGTTATTTTTGAGCATTTCTAACTATAGAGATGCTGTTTACATTGCCAGTCTTCTTCAAATATTCTTCTGGATTGGAAGTTCTGTAAAATCTGCAGGCAGCCTCAGCTTGTGGTGTGTATATTCTCATCTGCAGCCTGGCTTTCCATTTTCCTGTTGTTTTGTGCTGCTGTTCTCCACAGGCAGCGATTTTGCTACTAAAATTCTGAACTAGCTCTGGAGGATGTCAAACCCCCCAAAAGGAGAGGCTGTCTCTGAAGAGGCTGTGTGTTGCCCTGGCTGCGTGTTATGTGCATGTGCTGCCAGTAGGCAAACCTCCTTTTCCACCTTTTCAGAGTTAGGGCTCCTCACCAGACAGGAAATGAGTATTCATCTTCATTACTTCTTCTAAGTAATCCTTCCACGTAGGCACGTTTTCCAGTGTATTATGACTTCTTGACGTCATTGTCCATCCTTCACTTATTAACAAAAACCAATAATAGGCATATATTCTCATTTCTGATACCTAGTTTATGACACTGTAGCTCTGCTGATGTCGAGTTGTTACTCGCACCGAGGGGAAGGAGTAGGGGCTGTGATGTAGAGGATTTAGGTTTGTCTTCATACCCCAGGAAAAGTAATTTCCAGTATCTGAATTTTTTTCTGTGGAGATTGAGCCTGCTTTTAAGACTGGCACATGCTTTTATTCAGAATTCATTCTGCATTGTAAAATAAGAGCAAGATTTACTATTATGGAAGAGAACTTTCAGTGGTTAAAAAACGTATTTAAATGCTGAATCTCCAGGGCATGTAGAACACTCGTCTGTCCAATTAGCCCAATGACAATTTTGTCTGAGGGGGTATATATAACATTGCTATTTGATGCCTGCAGTTATACATCAAAAGTGAAATTCTACCCCTTCGCCACATGCCAAAGAGCTCTTGTACTGTCTAGGGGCTGGGATTTGCCACAACCTACCCCTGATTTCAGGGCTGGTCACGGTGTGCCTGCAGAGCTTTCCTGAGCCTTTTGCTCCTGCCACGGCTGCAACCTCTGCAGGCATCAGCAGCCCGATGGTGTGCTGTTGACTGCAGAACATCCCTGCCTGCTCCAGATGACCGAGTCTGCCTTCAAACTGGAGAAGTCCGTGGGTTTTTAGCCGATATTGCACAGCTGTGCTGCCAGCTATTTCAAGAACTGTTTATGGAAAACTAGCTTGCAGCTGGCCTAAGCGAATGCTGTCTTGCTGATCACAGCATGTTGAACAAACTGTGTGAATTGTAACATATTTACCTGTACAATATGTCTCCCTTAAGAGGACTATGGATAATTTGGACAGGTGTTTTACTACCCAGAGAGATGATTATCTCTGATTGATAAACAGCAGTAAGTGCTGTTTAACAAGAGTAATAAAAAAAAAATATTGATTAGGAGGGTACAGCTGTCTGGTACTAAGTGATGCTCATTGAAGCCTCTGTTAAAACATTAATGAAATTTTGAAGGAAGTTTTTTTTGTGTTTTGTATTCTAGCTGCTCTGGGTTTACTCAGGATGGTTAGACATTGTGCCTTATTTAATTAGAAAGTACTATGAAGTGGAACAGTAATGCCTGAAAGCGAGGAATATGGCCAAAATATATGCAGGTAGTGCCATTAAAGAAACTTATGTAAATTATCTTAGCACTTCTCAGCTTTGAGACTGGGAAGTATAAAAAGAATATCCTGTATTTTAGGGAACTTTAGGAACAATACAGTATATTACAAAAGGTGTCTTTGTTCTGTAATTTCCCTAAAAATAAAGAAATAAAATAAAATTGAGGTGATATTCACCCTCCCCCTTAATCCAAATTTGCTTGCTAAATAGTAAAATAAGCATAGGACTATGTTGCTAGTGAAGAACATCCTCCTAAATGAAGATAGGGCTTCAGATTTTGGAGCTGTTTTTCTGCTTGCTTATGAAGTCCACATTGCAGTGGCTCATCTTAAAAGTCATCTGCGAGGTGCTTCTGTCAGTCAGTATTCCATAACCAGCTCTTTACTCTGTCACTAGCCCATGCTGTAATTAAAAGTTCCCAGACATGCTTGAAGGGAAGCTGGCACCGTGTGTATTGAGCGGCAGCAGTACTGTTGCAAGCAGTTTGAGTCTTGTGGTTGTCATCCCTTTCCTAGCAGTCACGTACCACAGTAGAGCATTAAAGATTATATATGCTACCCTTGCCCCAGGAAAATATCTGGTACTATGATACTTTGGAGATTTGAAGGTACCTGGAACTTCGCCTTGCAGTTTCTTAGCTTGGAGCTTTTCCCCTGAAGTTGTAATTGGTTATAATAATACAATGGCCCATAATTCAGTGGGGTGCCTAATAAATAACCAGTACTTGACAGTAAATTAAAATGCTTTAGCAGTTGAGTTAAATACAGGGCACTGCTAGACACATAAAAAATGGTATTCAAAGGAACTTGGTAGACAGCGTGCTTTCTGTAGGTGCAAAGTACATCCTTTCTGCAGATGTGGTGGTTTTGAGTTGGTTGTAAACTACGTGCATGCAGAGTAAGTTGGCTTACTTACGTAGAATGTTATCAGTAAGTGTCATAGTCTAAAATTGTTTCAGATAAATCTCTGGCTTTGCATTTTACCCTTTTGCAGATATACCGGAAGACAGAAACTTACGGACATTTTTTGCCAGTGAACATTGCTGGGAAGAGCCTGTCAGAGATGCTGCAGTAGCACTCTTGTGGCACAGTGATGTCATACATGCTAGAGGGATGAGGTGAAGAGCCTCTCTCATTAGAGTTGCATACAGTATATTTTAAAGAGTGGAAAATCAGTTTGAAAAGTGGCACTGCTTTGCTGCTGCCAGAAGTAGGTTCTCAGTGTGCTGACTGCAGATGTATCTTGTCACTGACAACTCATACCAGTATCTTTTGCATATCCAGATTTAGAGCCCTCTTTCACATACACTGAACTTTCAGTCGATATTTTTACTGAAATCAGGAAGGGATATACAGAAAGGGGATATAGGTAAGATAAAGCACACTGTAGGTCTATTCAGCCATTCTGACTTGCAGATTGAAATATTTGCACTAATCTCTATAGTCCTGCATTTTACTGACAAAAATCATTCTGACTTCATAACCTTTGTGTAAAGGAGAGAATTATCTACCCTTTTGTAGTTACAATGGTGGCAGGGAAATGGCCTCCTCAGAAGTCTTGTTGCCAATCTAGTTCAGGACTTCAGGGTTCAGGCTATAATTAAGTGTCCTTCCTACCCTCATTGCTTCTCCGTCCTCAAATTCTGCTTCGTGCAGAGGCTAGGATCTACATACACCGCTTCCTCTCAATTTGTATCTGAGTTTCCTGCGCATGTCCTGTTCTCTGTTGTAGAAATTTTACCTGTGTAGGAGGATGGCTCTTGCCATTTTTTTCCAGTTTCTGGGTAAGTTGTACGGTGCACATGGGCTGTGCAACTCTGATACATCCATGTTTGTTAAAACAGCTCTTCACAAATTGCCTTCAGAGCAGGTTTGAAATGTGAAAGAGCCTTGCATATGGTTGAACTGACAATTACAAACATAACTGCATATGACATGTCATTTTGTGTCACCTTCTTTAAAGTTCATGTATAATACTGTAGCCAAAAATGTGAGCCTGGAAATAACAACATACCATTGAAGAATGCAGGCATTTAGCCATAGCAGTCCATCCCAATCCTTTGGATTTATTCTGGTACTCGGTCATGGCCACTCAGCAATTTCCCTGGATTTATGCCAGGAAGATGGCTAATGGAACAGTCTTTTTATGATCTGTTTAGCTAAATGGATATAATAATATGGGATATTAGAGTTAACAGATGCTGTTGACCATCCTGCAGAAGATCAAAGTTTGTATGTACAGGAACTATGTACTTCCTTTCAGAGTCATGTGTATAATTTGGAGCTTCTCATTTGTTGCTATGGTATTATATTATCAGAACAATGAGAAACAGAAATGGTAATATTAATGAAGTCAAAAGTGCCAGTCTGCAACAGTCTCAATTCAGAGCCTAAGGATTTGTTCTTTGGTATCGACAGTAACACAAAAGGGTTCTCTATAGATGACTTTTAGACATTGTTGGCGTCCGACGGTTTCAAAAACTTGAAACATGAGTCCAAACTTTTTTTAAAACAGTCCTGTGTCACAACATTGAATGCATGTTTGGCTCACGCTGCCGCTGCAGTTTCATGTGTCCTCAGCATATAGCCCCTGAAGCACAGATGACCATCACCTGGAGTTGGCTTTTGCCTTCCAGGATTCACAGGGTTGAGTCCGGCATTCGGCTTTAACTGTGTGGTACAGAGAGTGTGTTGGCTGGCAGGTCACACCACCTGCTTCTGAACTGGGTTGGGAGGTAAAGAGAAAAAAGGGAGAGATGGAAATGAAGCATGCAGCTGGTGACTCCGACTAGACTTTCTTCTGTGAACCTTTTCTTAGAAAACAGGATACTTCAATCTCCCTGTTATATAAAATAAAAGAGTGACTGACCGATATGAGATCTCTCAGGGTCTACAGAGACTTATGCTCCATTTTTACTGTGCCTGATTCAAGAGAGGGATTTGAAGCATGGAGCTTTAATATTTATAGCTGAGATTGGTGAAACAACTGTTTCCACTGTGTATTAATTTTGTACATTTGAATTTATCTCCATGAGGATGGCACCAACATGAGGATAATCTCTGAATCATGAGGGCATTATAAGTTGAGAGTAAATTCTCCAGAGACAAAAAAGATGCTAATTACATGGGCATGACTGAAAGAGTAAGATTTAGGGGAATTAAAAGCTTCATACATAACCTGAATGGACTGCTTCAGAAATGGTAAAATCTGTTCCATTAGTATAATATCCTAGCATCATTACATACATTGTTTAGTTGGCTTGGCTTTATGTTTGGAATATAGATTGTGAGGTGATCTAAATGTTCATATTTAAGGATATCAATATATGTTGTTAACGATTTACAGAATTAGCCTGAGAACAAGTGTGTTATGAGCTGTGGAGTCATATGCCAAACAAAATGGCATCATTTCAAGTCAAAGATTCAAACTGAAAAGGTTACTTTTGTTCACCTTGAAAGTCTAGTAATTTTAAGACACAAACTTTGTATCATTCCAGAAAAGAATTGCCCCGTGGCTCTCTGGCTGAGCAATGAGCTTTTCATAAACGCTATTCACACGCATGGAGTGTGCTTGAATATACCAGTAATGTGTTTCTACATAAGAGAGGCGTGTGCAAGGAGAAGGTACCAGGCTTTGAAGCTCAGTATCATATGAGAAATGGCAAACCTCAATTTAACCTCGGCGTTTCAGCAGAATGGAGATTGGTCTGAATAGAATTACCTGCAAGCATTAAAGGGACTCCACTTAGGCGTCAAAGCAGTTATTACCAGTCAGATGATACTGTTCACTTCAGCATTTTGGTTTCTCCTCCCCACTTCTGCAGGCTTGCAAGAATTGCAACAGCGGTAATTTTGCGTACAAGGATAGCTCTCAAAGGCAGTGACAGCTGATCGCTTGCTATCATCTGTCATTGCCCCCTGCCATCAGATGCACTAGGTTGGAAAGAGCTCTCAGAGACAATCTTGCCAGTTGGCCTCCAGATTCATCCTGCTAACATTGTAAACTGGTTGCTGCCTAGTGATGCAACTTACCACAGATGTAGCTTAGATATTTATTATAGGAGGAAAACCATCTGACCTATGAGCTCGGGGTGGTATTTTAAGTGCCAGGCGGCACATGGCCAAGGAATGGATATGGGCTTTCGAGTGGGACTGGTGGTTACCCTGGTGGTTGTGGTACAGAGACTGAAGTTACTCTTCCTTTAATCAAGGAGGTCCAGGGGTTACTGTGATATGTACCCCAACAAGTAGTATGGTCACCAGAGGAGAATGGGACTACTTCTTATAGCTCAGGCTCTCACCAGAGTTTGTTAGGGCTGCGGAGGAGCTTTTCCTTCCTGAGAGGGGATCTTGGCACTATTTGCAAAGCAAATTTTGATAGTTTGTGGGGGTTTTTTTAGTATTTTTTCATACATGATACATACAGGTGTGTATATAAAATTAAATAGGCTAACTTGCAGAATCAGTCTCGTTACTTTCAGTGTAAGGAAGCCTTCTCACGCTGATTGGAATGCTTTTGGAAATCTTGAATGTCAAGTTTGACTTCAGTTATAGCTATGGGGACTAGGACTAGACATCAGTACCTGCTTACTGTCATGTAAGGCAGAATGAACAATCCTGGCTTAAATCCAGACTTGCTTGGATTTTGTTAAAGACAAATATTATGATGTTGTTTCTACCAACATCTGTACTTCTCCCTGCATGTATTAGTTGAGGTGAAGATGCAGTGCTTTAACTGGGATTTGCTCAAAGACACACAACAGATATACTGTGTTGTGGATTAATAAAGTTATGTTCTGTTTACATTGGAGAGAAATCCTATCTCCTGTGTCTAGATGTGCCTGTTGGTTTTGGGTTTTTTTGGTGTTTTTTTTTTTTTTTTTTTTTAAGATTATCTAAAAATATATGCCAGAGCTTTAAATGTACCATAAACATTGACCTGGGTGGATGTGCTTTTCTCCCCTCCACACCCCGCTGTCCCCCCCTGCAACTCACAAGAAGTCAACATACCTGTGAAGTGAATGAAGAGACAATGCCTTTACCGTTCTTATGATAATGATGTTAGCCTAAGTTTGTTCCAAAGACTCCAATTCCAGTCAGAGAGCTACTAATTAATAAACTATTGCATAAATCAACAAGAGAAGAAAAAAAACCAAACCCATTATATTGCAAGATCCTGTATGATCTGGAAATCTTTTTTTTTAACTCTGCATTCTGTCACTGATGTATCCTGATCACAAAATGAATAACGTGCATTACTTGGTACACTTGCAGAACATAGAAAAGCCTTTTCCTATTACATTAATTATTGTTTTGACCTGTCCACTTCTTGAAAGTCTTTTGCATCCTCTAGTTTTTTTCTGGTTTACAGAGCAAGTGAATTACTAATGGTGTATGAGAGATGCTTCAGTAAGTCAGAAATATGTTGAAGTTAGGGAGTGACATATGGTGCAATGTTGGAATGCAGGTCTTAGTTAAAGTGCTAGTGTGCAGAAGTGAGAAGGGGAATTGGGGATGGAGGAGTAGTGGTTGTTACCTAGCAATCTCAGAGCTATAAGCAGACTTCTGGTTTGCATCCACTGCAAAATGTTATGCTCATAATAAACAGCTTTTGGAATTGAAACCTTAGATTGAGAGGCAAATAACTAATGAATGTTGCATAAAAGTGCAAAAAGGAAAAAAAAAAAAACCGCACAACTAACAAACCAAGGCAAAAGCTCCCTTTGCTAACGACGAGGAGATAGCGTAGAGCATTTTGTTTGAACTCCAGAATCTTTTTCAATTAAACCATTTTGTAAGCAGTCAAGCTAAATAGTGTGTTTTTTAAACTTCAGAGTAAGATGAAGATGTATAATTTTGCAGTTGCCCAACTGGGCATTGCAAAGGTCCTTCACTGAAGTAGGAAAACATGTTGGAAAACATGGTGGGGTTTTTTGTTTGTTTGTTTGGTGGTGTGTTTCTTTTTTCTTTTTTTTTTTTTAACTGTTTTTGTGCTGTGGGGGTGGGGTGTTTTAAGTTTTTTTGTTTGCTTTTTAAGCAAGAAGTATAAGTTTCTGTGCCTCTGAAAATTCAGGCAGTATTTTTAAGTGGGTTCATGTTATGCATGCTATCAAGATAGAAAGCTAGTTATAAGGCTTAGTCTTTGAAGCTAAACTGATTTCCAGAGATGAGCTTTCTTTATGTTGTCCTAGATTTGTGCCCAGAGATTTCTTCCTTGCAAGGGACCTTCTTAATAGAAGGTAATTTAAGTGATAATTCACAACTCTCCCCATCACTAGCATACACTGGGATAGAAGTGGGTGTCCTCCAGCCTTTCAACATTGTCTAGCCTGCTCTATAAAATGAGGAGAGTCACACTCAGGGGTTTCCAGCTTTTGCTGAATTTGCAGTGCTTAATTTGGTGTCCTAGTATACGAGGACTGTTTTTGTTTTGTAGTGGTTCTTTTTTGTAATGTATACACAGGCTGTCCAGCTTCTAAGCCCTTGTTCATGTATTGCATACTGTGAGGTATTGCTGATGAACTGCAAACCCTCCAGTTATAGTTCATCCATGCAAATTCATTCCCATGGCTTAGGGGAAGCCATCCAATGCTCCCATCTCTCAGGCTTTGCTTGAAGATGTGCAGGTAAGCTGAGGCCCAGTCTACTCCCTACAAACTCGCCTGGGGCATTAGACCTGGCAGAGGGAGAACAGCCTGGGTGATGTTGGCTCCAGAGAAGCTGGTATGCGGGAGCAAGGATGAAAAGCGCTGATGGGACCTGTGTGTGTTGCAAAATTACCGTGGCAGTACCCTGAATAAACCAAGGGCTTCAAATTGAAAGTCAGGTCAGCCTTACTTCTCTGACTGTGTCTAGATGTGCAAGCATCACATCGACAGATGGTGTCTAACGTAGGTGTGACACTCTGAAATGCATTTATTGTGTCGTAGGTGAAAGTTATAGTCAAGTTGTTTCAGGATTTTCTTAGCATCAGACAGGTGCTGATAGTTATGAAGCATTGTGGCTCTGCTGTGCCACACATGGAACTGAGCCACAGTTAGGAAGCTCCCCTCAGCATCCTGACTCCCGATGATACAAAAAAAAAAAGTTATTCATTGGATGTACAGATGTATTATTAAAGCAGAATTCACTGCACCTCATGAGTTTGGGGAGGGAAGAGAGGGAAGAAGGGATTGCCTTTTTAAAATATTTTTTGAATCCTGCTTGCCATTCTCTTTGCAGCCTGCTTACTCTATGTGTGAGCAAGGTGTCTTCTTGTTGACAGATACTACAGCTGTTGGCTTAACTCAGGCCTCTTCCAGCTGGCTGCCACAAGACACGTTCTTCTCTGGGATCTGTCCTGGCATCAGTGTTTCATTCCTTGACAACCTAAAAGTAAATTAAAATGATGCAGATAGTGATGCAGATTTCCTCATCACCTGTAGCTGTCTAATCCTGGAGTGACAGGTCAAGTGCTGGCCTGAATAATTTGAATCTTCTCTGCAAAACTCTCAAAGCAGCTGACTAAACTTCTTTCCTTCCTTGTAATCCAACTGCAGATGTCAGAAAGCGAAGGTCTGGTGAGAAAATATGGACCATATTAAATAGTGGTAGGCTGTTTCAACTCTGACTATATTTTTGCTAGTCTTTTCTGAATTTTCTGTATTTAAATGAAATTTGGCTTCACCTCTCATTTGTTCTTTGGTAGAAAAGTGAGATGGACTGCCAGGGATCCTGTAACAGAATCCTGAAATTCTCATCCAGAAGCTAAATGTATTTGTTTCCTGATGTAATCTTCTGGGAGACAGCACTTACCTTCCCACCAAAAAATGATTTCTGCAGAGTGGAGGCTTTGCCTTACTGTCTCACGGCTTTGTAGAGAGCATTATAGGTTCCTGGGATTGTGAGATCAGATTTTCCTATCTGAGATGTTGGTGCCAAATAACTCTTGAGTGTCACCAAAGATACCCCTGCAGGAGCAGACGTTGTTCTGGCTTGAGCACAGTTGTTTCTTCAAACCCTTGGAGGATGGGTATAAATACACTTTTAGACAGTGGAGATGCTTGGGAACAGCCAGTGTGAAACCATCTGAGATGTTGATATCTTCGTAAGGGTGTGTCTTGTTTGGTTGGATATGTTTTCTGGCTGTATCACACCTATGTGGGTAATCATTACCTATTTGAATCTTTTCCTGAGGCCATTTGGCTTCCTGTTCCTCCAGGTGAATAGCAATGAGGCGGACTGAGCAGAGGAAAGGATTTCTGCCAGCTCTACAGAATCTCCACCAGTTACTATAGTGTAATCATTAACTTGGCCTTTTAAAGTAACTGGAAATAATTATCAGCACAGAGGATATTGGGTGTTAACAAAACTTTCAGGCACATCAACTTCTTTCAGAGTAGTTTTATGTCCGATTGTGTGTAACCCTTGAGGCTTGTTGAAAAGTTTTGATACTTAATGATGCTGAACTGCTCCAGAAGTGGAAAAACAAAACAAGAAAACTTGTAATCCAGAGAATTAGTTAATTTGCTGCTTTCTTTTTTATTATTGCTATTGTAACTTTCTCTGCAGTTCAGTTGATTTCATCATGTAATTCTTTGATGCACTCCTGTGGAAAGTGAAGTTGGGGAAACTATAAAACTCACACTATCTTGAAAATGTGGAGAACAATCAGGTTTAAATTTTGCACGTGATTCGTACTTTGCTAGAGTGAAGGGAAAATTACTTCACTGTGTGATTACAGAAGTGGTCTTGCTTGCTGGTACAACTTCCAAACCTCACAATGCAGTTCACTGCATTGACCGAAGAAAAAAGCTGGTATCGGTTAATAAGTATACTCATTTTTTAGGATGAATGATCTGTTAGTTTGCCTGGGTAGGGAGATTGAAACCGAAGCTGTGTCCTGGTAAAAGGGAAAGCCATGAACTGGACTATGGAAGATTATGAGAGAGGTCGCATGAAGGACACATATCTTGCTGGATTGCTCCATTTTCCTGTCAATTTGGGACAGAATCATTCTGCTAACCAAATCCTAGTTCTGTGCAATGTTCTCATGAGTAGGTCATAGATATCACCGTGAGATTGGTGGTTTGTGTTAGTTTTTGTGCATTTGGAGGCAGTAATTTCACTTTGAAAGATTTATGGTACATTTGGGCCACCACTGCAATCCATGTGTTCAACAAAGAAAAGTAGAATTGTTAGATAGAAAAGTTGACTTTTTCCTTTGTGATTAACTGGATTAGTTAATGAAAATAAATGTACATCACTAAAGCTGACAGAAATAATCTGATGTTTTCTCAAGTTCATTGGCATAACTTTGCAACAGACTGATTGAAAGTTCTAGGGGAAAAAGAACCCTTTGATTGTATTTGTGTGAAGCCTACAGCTTTTATCTTTAACTCATCAAACAGTAGTTATTGAGAACATCCCTAGATGCTTTCTGCTAGCCTTAATATTGTAAAGTTTTTTGTATTTTTAAGGTAAAATGTCCATTTAAAAGAATTTCTCAACTTGAATGTGCAAAAGTTAGAAAATTCAGGGCTGCAGCTGAATGAATGAAACTGAAATTCTTCAAGGTGTTTGCAGAGTGTAGCTATTGTGGTAGATATTACTGTATCCTTTTGAAGCTTTTATAGATGGACCTATAAGAGCTAGAGCAATAGAATTCAAATCCTGTTTGAGTTGAGTATTAGTTTGGTATTAGCAGGTGCTTCAGTAGGCAGAAAATACTTCTAAGACCTCATCTTTAAATTCAGCATGAGTCAATGGAAATATTCTATTATTTTGTGTTGATTGTTACCTGAGATTTGGGAAATGCTGGGCTGTACTATTTCCTTAGTTTGTGAAAATACACAGTCAGATGAAGCAATGAAAAGCTGTGTAATCTCACAACATCAAACAGATTATTATAGACACTTTATAGTATTTTTAATAGAAGTCCTAGAAGAGTCATGTTTTATAAGGTCCACCTTGATGTTTGTGTTCATCCTCAACACTAATGCTCTAATGCAGTGTCATGTACTGTAAAAATCCAGGATTTTTTAATGCAGTCCTTGAAAATTCATAGCTGACCTTTGCTCAACAGAAAAAAGATTGAGCCTGTCCCTAATAGGGGTTCTGTCCTTCAGATGAAATATTAAACCAAGGTCCCTTTTGCTGTGAGGAAAGAGTTCCTTCAGAAAGGCTACAACCTTGGCAGATAGGCCATGAGTCCCCCTCTGTCAGGCTTCACTGCTCAGGGCTGCGTGACAGATAATATAGTGCTGTTCTTCTGCTCTCTTCCAGTCCCAGCCATAAACCAATTGCATACATGGGAGATGGGATCCTGACCTGTGATGGGGCATCCTGTACCACAGCAATGCAAATAATATTTTTTTATTATTAGCAGTCTCTAGTGTATGTTTAATATTTAAAGCCTCAAGCCAAATGTAAAAAATCCTTTAATAGTTGCCAGCTCAGTGCTTTTTTGTTGGCTATCAATCTACTTTTCACTCAACATTTAGAAACCAGTGGAAGTTCAGGATAAGATTTTTGTTTATTTAAATGCCTACCTTAAAGAAATTCAGTAAGTCATTAGTGGGAAGGTGTAGTAGTGTATGGCACTGGGGAGAAGCCGTGGAACTCATCCATCTTTTCCATAGAATCATTACCTAAATGATATACTTTCACAAATTAAAATGTTTCCAGTTTATGCAAATTTTTTTTTTTTTACTTTTGTCAGTTTTTTCTGTTAGATTCAATATATATTTCTGATTATAAAGCGTGCTGTTGTATTTTGCATAGAGAATAATTGTAAACATGTTACTGTTGCCTTCTGTTATCTATAATCTCTAGAAATTTCAGCCATTTGAGCCCTCGGCTTGTTTCACTGTGTGTATTTGCTTGTATTGAATGTGTTCCAGCTCTTCATTTCCCAGGGCATATAAAATGGTGAAATTCCATGGGAAAAGATTGTTTTGGGTACATAAACATACTGTCAAGCATTTTTAGAGCTCAGGAAGAACGGGCTTAAAAGTTGTGGGAGTCTTAACACATCCATATAGCATGCTCATGCAGCTTCCTCTAGGCAGTGTATTGTATTGGGACATCAGAAGACTCATTTTTTCAGAGATTACGTCTCCCCTAAGAGTTTTATCCAAGTTGGTGAAGTAAGGAGGAAACAAGTCTGCTGTTATTTCCTGGATGATATGTATTTACCTCCTAGAAGAGTTATGCGATAAATAAAGCAAGACTTGGCCTGGCCAAGGTCGATGGAAAGTTCCAAAGGAAATGTCTTGTGTACCGTTAGGGTTTTTGTTGAAGTTTTTGTTGCACTTGCTAAGAAGAGAAGTAGACATGCAAACAAACAAGACAAGCTTTAGTAAGGCTAAACATAGGGATTTACTTTCCAATTAATCAGATATTTATTATGAAATGTGTAATTTGTAAGTTCTTCTTGCAAGGTAAACAATAGCTGCCAGGGAAAACAGCAAATTTAAGTTTATTTGCTACTGTCCCAAACATTCCATTTTCCAACTTGCGTATTATCCTTAAGCCAGTAACCAAATTAAATGACATACTAATATAAAGAATATGTTTTGTCTTTTCTGTGTTCAGCAGTTCCTCAGTTTGGCTGAGCCAGCCCAAACTTTTCATGTGCGCCTTTGCATGCGGCTATCCAGCCAGCCTCTGTCTTCAGCCAGTCTCATCAGGCATCAATGGATGTCTGATGGTGTACTGGGCATGTTGTACTGGTAGCATCTGCCTGGGAGGATGACTCTCAAATGAAGCGGGTTGAGTGGCCCCCCCATCCAGCCACTCTACTGAGCATGCTTATAGGGAAATCCTCTAGTGTGGATGAGTCTCTCCGTCTCTTCACCAGGATACGGTGAAGAGCTATGTGCAAGCAGAGATTTCCATCAAGGTTCTTCATCCCAAACACTGAGGCATCGGAGAGAGAAGGACCTGTATGTCCCAAAGGCTGGATCTGTGACCAACAAGCAGAAAAATTTAGCTTGTTGGCTCTTTGTGTTTTCTGAGGGCTGCCAAATCCCTGCAGGAAGAGAGGTGTTCTTTTGATTTTGTAGGGATTGTGTTTGTGTGTGGTGGTGGTGGCCTCTTGCTTGTTTGCCTTTAGTAGTGGTAAAAGGGATTTGCAGTAAGGCAAAGTAAGGTTTTACAAAAAATTGCTTTTGCTGAGAACCTTGTAAGAAATTACTATAAAATTCAGTGTGCTGTTAAGTCCTCCTTCTTCCCACTGTCCTGCCACCACCTTCTTATTTATAGAGCCTTTCCCAAGAACCTTCTCGTAGTCCCACCCTTAGATATTTACGCGTAAAACTGCTGGAAAAGCAGTTCACACTGTCCAAAGCACTGTGCTTTTTACTTGAATTCTTTACCATCCTGAGTGAGAGAAGGAGACACCTTTTATGGGGCTTTTGATAAGTTTTGTTCTCACTGATGTCCTTTAATTTTTTTTTTTCTTCTCTGAAAGAATGAACTTTGAGATAATTGGACCTTGAAAACTAAGTGATTACCTTCCAGATAGCACATCTAAAATGTATGTGTCTGTGTTCAGAGAGCAATGCCTCAGATGCTTAACATTTTAAAATGCCATTGTAAATAAACAGTCCTTGGAGATGTTTGCTGGAGATGTCACTGCCAAATTAAGGTAAAAGTCGTGCAACAGGGTGTCTGATTCAAGTGGCAGGGAGAATGAAAAGCCTTTCTCTGGCATTTTTGGAGACATGGAAGACTTGCATCACTTCTCAGGCAGTAAAAGGATTTGGCCTCTTGCACCAAAATACCCACAAATGGCAAACTTACACGCTGAGAAGGGGAAAGGAAAAAGGCTACGGTCCCCATCTCAGAGATGCTTGTCTCTTTGTGTATGGGATGAACATTTGCACAGGAGCTCCTAGGGGACTATGAATGGGGAAATCCTTCAGGAATATTTTCATAGGGTTCAGTAGGCTGTGTAGAGATTTTTTTTTTTTTTTTTGGGTGGGGGGGAGTCTGTGTAACAATTTAAAGAAAGGCAGAATGTGTACAAATAGAGAGGAGGAGAGTCTGGGATATTACTGGAGAAGACAGATATTGCTGGTGTCATTTTGTCTAGCAGTAAGGGTGGGAAACATAGTGACAGAGTTGTGACATGTGCAGGTGCTTCCATCTCTTTGACCAGCAGAAAATGCTGTCTGTCTCCTGAGTGTTTAGGTGGATCTCAGATATTTGTAAATAATGCCAGCAGGTATTTTTAAAACAGCCACAGCAATTGATGGCAGAGGTTTTACATGGAGGTTTCCAGGTAACTTTCCAAGTCAGAATAGTAGAAGTAATTTTTTATGTTAACATGAAATTGTTGTCAGCCTAGTCATGAATACTCTCAGTTATTTGATAGTTCAGACTGGAAATACCAGAGCTTGCAAAGCTTTCTCGCTTCTTTGAGCAGTATGCTCTATCATTTGTATATGTAATACTTGACAGTGCCAGAATCAAGTTTATAATATACATCCTCAAGTACTTTGAACAGTGAGTTCTTATTTACTGGAAGATAAGTACTCCTTGAGTGTCTACAGGCTTGGAATGGATGTAGAGTACCAGATTTAATGCAGACTTGTACCAACATTAAGAATATTGTTGAACCACTGGGCACCAGCATAGCTCAAATGCTTACTTGCTTCTTCATGCTGTCACTACAGCACAGTAAATGTCAGTAATTATCCCCACATTTTTTGAAATGCCATTGCTAATGCCAAGTGTTTTAAAATGCTAGTTCTACTTAACCTTATAGATATTGTAGTTACGTTTAGGCTAGAAGGAATTTTCAGGAAATAAATGACCTATGCCTTCAGGAAAGTTTAAATAAGCAATTTCCTTTGCCAGCAACCAGAATTTCATTTATTCTCATGAGTGCTTTCAAATAAATACTAATACTTGCAATATATTTTTTATGCCTTTATTAATATGTCTATTTTATATAAGAGCATATAATGATTTAGAAGGGTGAAGAGAAATCCTCAAGGTTTTGTAGAAGTTACTGTCAAGATTACCATTCTAATGTATTTTAAAAAACTTTTGGTTTTGAGGAAAACACAAACTAATAGAAATCCTGTGCAGACTTATGTGAGAAGCAAGGAGCTGGCTATGCTCAGTCATCAGTCTGATTTAGTATAGTATATCAACAGCGTGTTGCTCAAGTATTTACAGATTCTGAATGTGTTCTGGTGATAGAAGGTCTCATTCTGTGCAGAAAATGCCCAGATACACTCATCTCTGTGAGTTACTTTTCATCAGCCTTCATTGGGATGGCCAAAGTGAACATGACCTCTTCCATTGCTCCCTGCTGTGTATGTTCATACTTAGGAAAAAGTGGTTTTCTGGAAGAAAGACAGGTAGGACATGAGTTTCCTTTGGGAAACGTCAAGGATTGTGAACATGTGCCAAGTGAGATGCTAGCTGGGTCAGAAAAGAAACACCTATGTCTGAGGAGTGATGAGGATGAAAGGGCATATTTTGTTGACCATAAAAGAACAGAGAGTTCTTCAAGCTGTTCTTAGTTGGAGCAACAGCATCAAAATGCACATGGAAAATGATGTTGGAATTTATGCTTTGTAACAAGCTAGAGTGCTGCTTCAAGCTGTCACACTTTAGGGTCAGGGTGGCCCCTTAGACCTGTAACAAAGGCTTTCTGTTAACCCCCTCTCCCTCCCCAAAGGGGAAGAGAAAGGTAATAAGGGAGAGAGACTTAGCGATTAGAAAAGGAAACTAGAACAGCTTTCATGAAAATGAAAATAATAATAATAAACGGAATATATACGAATATGTACAAGACCAGTATGGAACCCAACCCCCCTGATGGTAATTACATCACTGTCCCCACTGGTGCTGTGGAGCAGGCACTGGAAAAGTCCCAGACTGGGCCCCGCAGCAGACGGGAGCTGTGATCAGGAGCTGGATTCTGGTACCAGGTTCAGGAACACACAGACCAGGATCAAAGGCAGAATGGACAGAGTTCTCCTTGGGTGCTCCAAGGAAGAAACTGAAAGAGGGCCCAAGCCAAGCTGAGCCAAGCTGGCAAAGTGGTCCAAGAGGGCAAAGAGAGAGAACCCTCCAGATCCCTCAGCCTTATACCGAATATCATGTCTCTGGCCTGGAATCCCTCGTTGGTCAGTTTAGGGTCACCTGTCCTCTCCGCTCCTCCCTGCACGTGCAGCCTTTCGCTTTCTGCACCCCCCCAATGTGGTACACAAGATCCAGCAGTGGCCTTGGTCTGCACACCAATCCTTGGTAGTAACTCTGCCCATGGGGTGTTGTCACTGCTGGAAGCAGACACTGTCTGTGAGAACAGGCTGCTAACTTCAGACAGTGCAGTTAGAAGAACTGAGCTGAAAAGTAAAATCACTGAACAGAATTAGTTCTGTTCTCACTCAAACCAGGACACAAGCTGAAGATCAGAGCATCCCAACAGGTAGGAAATCAAGAAAGGCAGCCAGGAGACCCTCATGGTTAAACATGGAACTGCTGAGCAAACTCAAGTGGAAGAAGAGAGTCTACAGATCATGGAAGGAGGGAACGGCCGCTTGGTATGGATATAAGGCTGTTGTCAGTGGATGCAGGGAGGCAACTAGGAAAGCTAAGGCTTCCTTGGAGTTAAATCTTGCAAGGGAGGTCAAGGACAACAGAAAGGGCTTCTTCAAATATATTTCAGTTAAAACTAACGCTAGAGGCAATGTAGGCCCACTGTTGAATGAGGCGGATGCCCTGGTGACAGAGGATACAAAGGCGGAGAAGTTACTGAATGCCTTCTTTGTCTCTGTCTACACTGCTGGACCTCAGGATCCCCAGACCCCTGAGGCCCCAGAGGAAGTCAGGATAAAGGAGGAGTTTGCCTCTGTTGATGACAGTTGTGTTAGGGATTAAGCGATCTGGACATGCATAAATCTATGGGTCCTGATGGGATGCACCCATGAGTGCTGAGGGGTCTGGTGGAGGTCATTGCTAGGCCACTGTCCATCATCTTTGGTAAGTCTTGGGGAACAGGAGAGGTGCCTGAGCACTGGAGGAAAGCAACTGTCACTCTAGTCTTCAGAAAAGGTAAGAAGGAGGACTCATACTATAGACTGGTCAGCCTCACCTCCACCTCTGGAAAGTTGATGGAACAACTTATCCTTGGAGCTGCATCTAAGCATATCAAAGGTGACAGTGTCATTAGGAGCAGTCAACATACTTTTACCATGTTTGATCAACCTGATAGCCTTTTATGAGGACATAACCAGGTGGATAGATGATGGTAGTGTAGCAGATGTAGCATATCTTGATTTCAGTAAAGCATTTGACACAGTCTCCCACAGCATCCTTGCAGCTAAACTGAGGAAGTGTGGTCTGGATGATCGGGTAGTGAGGTGGATTGGGAACTGGCTGAAGGAAAGAAGCCAGAGAATTGTGGTCAATGGGGCAGAGTCTAGCTGGAGGCCTGTATCTGGTGGAGTCCCTCAAGGGTCGGTACTGGGACCAGTACTATTCAATATATTCATCAATGACCTGGATGAGGGAACAGAGTGCACTGGCAGCAAGTTTGCTGATGACACAAAACTGGGAGGAGTGGCTGACACACCAGCAGGCTGTGCTGCCCTTCAGCAAGACCTGGACAGTTTGGAGAGTTGGGCAGGGAGAAATGTAATGAACTATAACAAAGGCAAGTGTAGAGTCTTGCATCTGGGAAAGAACAACCACAGGTACCAGTATAAGTTGGGAACCGACCTGTTGGAAAGGTCAGGAAAGGGGAAAAGGTCCTCGGGTCCTGGTGGGCAGCAGGATGATCATGAGCCAGCAATGTGCCCTTGTGGTCAAGAAAGCCAGTGGCATCCTGGGGTGTATTGGAAGGGGTGTGGTTAGTAGGTGGAGAGAGGTTCTCCTCCCCCTCTACTCTGCCCTGGTGAGGCCACATCTGGAATATTGTGTCCAGTTCTGGTCCCCTCAGTTCAAGAAGGACAAGGAACTGCTTGAAAGAGGACAGTGCAGAGCCCCAAAGATGATTAAGGGAGTGGAGCATCTCCCTTATGAGGAAAGGCTGAGGGAGCTGGGTCTCTTTGGCTTGGAGAAGAGGAGACTGAGGGGGAACCTCACTATTGTTTATAAATACGTAAAAGGTGAGTGTCAGGAGGATGGAGCCAGGCTCTTCTCAGTATCATCCAGTGATAGGACAAGGGGCAATGGGTGCAAGCTGGAACATAGGAGGTTCCATGTAAATGTAAGGAGAAGGTGAGGGTGACAGAGCAATGGAACAGGCTGCTCAGGAAGGTTGTGTAGTCTCCTTCTCTGGAGACATTCAGAACACACCTGGATCTGTTCCTGTGTGACCTGATGATCCTGCTCTGGCAGGGGGGTTGGAATAGAAGATCTTTTGTAGAAAGAATCATAGAATGGTAGGGGTTGGAAGGGATCTCTGGAGATCAAGTCCAAGCCCCTGCCAGTACAGGAGAGGTCCCTTCCAACCACTAACATTCTGTGGTTCTGCTTCACTCTCAATCAGTAGTTAGATGCCTTTGGCAGAATAAAATAACTTTTCTGTTATTAATGTTCTGGACTGAAAATGTTATTGCTTCTTCAAGGGTAAGCGCTTTCAAATTTTTTGCTATATTCAGTCTTGGTGTCAAGGTAGAAGAGGAAGGAAAGGAAGAGATGTGGAGTATTGTAGTGACTCTGCTGGCAGTATAGGAGACTGCATCTAACTGATGAGTTTCTGTCTGCTGCCTCTGTCACAGAAACTCTCTACGTCAGGCTACATTCCAGTTTCAGTTCACATTCTAAGTTTGTAGCAACTATTCACTCAGGACACAGACCAGTGTTGGCTTTTGAAGTGCTTTAGAAAGCAAATTTTCTACCCCCCTTCTCCCCCTGCCCCAGCGCACTTCTGTCTGTTCTCTGTCCTGCGTAGCACTTTGAAGCCATACTTTAGTTCTTTCTTGTTTTAGCAAAAACCCCATGTTCTTTTGAGTGGCATTGTTTTCTTGACACAATGTGAAATCCTTTGCCTTCATATGCAACTATAATATTAGTAACACAGAGTTTTCAGATATATCAGATTAGTGAATCCGCTTCTGCGATATCCTAATTCTAGGTCAGTCTGATGCCCAAAGGAAAGACTTGACAGTTTTACAAATTTTGTGTCTAGCCATGTGTTCCAGGGGGATGAAATAAAAGTGTTTTCATAATCTGCGAGCATGAAATTTGCTGTCATTGTCTATAAGTTTGAGTGTGCCAGTGATTTCAGAAGGTACTGACAGTGATTGTCAAAGATGAATTTCAAGAATATTTTTGAAATGTAATTGAATAAGCTACTGTCAAAGGTATTTCTTTTAGTTCCTGGCAGTTCTGACCTATGCTTAATTAGAAATACTGACCTGTTCTGTTGTATTTACAGACTCTCAGCACACAATTCTTTTTTCTCTGCTACCCATATTCTAGTCAGTGCTGTTGTCCCTCTTTCGTAGGGAAGATGTGTGATAATGGAAGTAGGTTTCAGAGTCTTTCCACTTTTTACTGTCTGATGCACGTTACTCGGGTACGTAGTACCATTTGCATTCCACGTAGCTCAAGAGATAAGTAGTGTGTTAACTATTAATCTAGAACTGCAGTTGAGACATTAATTGCCAGCTATGCGGACAATACTGGATAGCTCTTTTTAGTGCATTAAATTAACGCAACATTGCCCTGATTTGGCAGGAAGGATTTTTTTCCTATCTGTTTTACACAGCCAATGTAGCTGCAAGGACAGTGTAAAATCACAGTTTTGAAACATGCTTCATGATCATTAAAATCTGTGGCTTGCACGTGCAAGGATTTCTTGTATACTTTTCTGTGGAAAACATCTGTCACACTAAAATTAGTTTGTCAATGACATGATTATTAAAATGTCCTGTTCAATTAAAGACATTCTGTTTTCAGATCAATGTTATGGGCCTTGTAAGAGTAAGTCTTATGTATGGAGTTGCTTCAAGAGCAAGAAATAGAAGGTCAGAGTTGGTTTGTGAAAAGCTGACTTGAATAATTGTTTATTTCTGTGAAAACTGCTTTTTATATCAAGTAGACACAATTAAAGCTGCATTTATTGGAATGAACAGCCTTGCTGCCATACAGGTAAAAGACGGATTATAAAGATGTATGTGATACTGCACTGGAGCCCCTGAGAATGAATGGTCTAATCAGGATTAAATCAAATTGTCTGGGTGCTGTAATGAGAAGATTCAGGTTTGCTTTTATCCCTCCAGCTAGCTGGGAAAACTCTCCACTCCATTTTGCAGTGAGAGATTGTGCTATCATTTGGAGATCATAATAGTAGCAACAAAGGGAATGCAAGCTATCTCCAATTTATTTTGGCCCACTTACTCCAGCATTTGATGTCTCCGATGTATTGTTTACACTGTGAAGTTACATATTTTATCTGCTAGATTTAAATGAAAATAAACAGAACCTAAAATGAGGAAAAAGGCGTGATAAGTAAATACTTGGGGAAAAATATTCCTCTGTATTCACAGCACTTTAATAGGGAAGACAAAAAAAATAATGCCTGTAACTCATTCTTGTGTTTTTTATTTTTTGTTAGCTACTTTGAAGAGTGAGTTAATCCAACGCTTCGTTCTAGAACCCATGCTGCCTTATGGGTTAACAAAATACATGATTTTCTATGCTCTCAAATGGATTTAGCCTATAGCTGTGGAAGTCCTGTAGCACATAGATATTGGTCTTCAGAAATGTAACTGCTGGTCAAATCTCCTCTCTGCTCTGACTTGTGTGAGCACCATTTGAAGGCTCTGCATGTTGGATGCCCCTAATTTGGTTTTGGTTTGGCAGATGACTGGAGGGTGGAAGGCAGCAATATCTTCTTAATCCTGTGGCTTCAAACAGCTTCTGCTTTTTGCTTGAGGACCTCAGCATCCTTCAAGTGATTCCAGTGACTGGCCTAGCTCTGGGATCTCCTCTTGGCCTGTTCAGCTTCTGCCCCCAGTCAAGGCCCTTGATAACACATGGCCAATCCTAGTCCTGCTGGGTTGTGCAGCTTTTGCTGTAAGCCAGGGCAGGAGATTTTTAATTCCTTCCTGTTAACTCTGAGGGAACTACCATTTAATGGATATCATTGTATAAATATATAAAGAGAACTCCTGGAGAATCTAGATGCATGTACTCGTCACAACAGTTGTTTTTTAACTTCAGAGCTATTAGAGTTGTAACTTTCAAACAAGTTCCTTTCCTCCATGAAATAATGACCAATGCATTGAGAATACCGAATTAACATGTTCATGTATGGTGTCCTTAAAGGAGACTCCCCATGTATTTGAGAGAAGGGTATTACACGTAACTTTGGTAATATTTTTTTAACAGGAGGAAGACAAACTTTAGTGCTTTTATGTGTGTTATGTCAGAAAACATAAATATCAAAGCTGGGGGCTGCATTTTCTAGTGGTTAGCTCTCCTTTTCAGACTCTACATGATGTTGCTGCTGGCTTTCCATCTTCACTGTCTTTTACTTTCCTTCTCTTTCACCAAACAGCGAGTCTACTCCAGGGATCCCAACATTCCATCTGATGTCTTGTCATATCAGACAAAAAAACCCCATATTATGTACCTGTAAATACACTAAAATGTGGTATCTGACATTGTGGTGTTTTATTCAAAGACCAGCATGATATTTCACATGTTAACTGCTGCACACAGCTGAGGCTTACTTGTTGTCAAAGATTATTCTGCAAAGCCAGGAGGGGTGACCAAATATCTTGGTTCTTGTGGTGGCTCCCCAAAAAGCTGCATGGAAGAGAAATAAAGCTAACAAGTATAACTTTTAACTTGTATTTCAGTCAATTACAGGGCAGGAGCAGGTATGAATAGCATAAAAAGTAGAAGGTGTCTGGAGTTACAATTGTAAGGCAAAATTTGTCAAGCCTGCTTATTTTTCTAGGAAACTTCTCTGAAGTTTAAATTGATTATACTTGGTAGAAAAGGAGCTGGGATCCACCGTCAGAAGTATTCTTCATACAAACAAGGATGACAACTTGATGACTTGTCTTCACAGATACAGAAATAGAGCATTTCTGCCCTGCCCAGACCAGTGGCTGTTGAGGTTGATTAAAACATAGGGCAATTGCCTTTCATATGCTCTAATAAAAATGTAAAATCACCCTGTAGCAAGTAAATTTGGGTTTTTTTTGATTACATGAAAACTGCCTGAGTAGATTTTTCTGCTTTAATTATTTTTTTTCTTTTTTTTGCTAGAAGCACCTCCAGCACTCATGTACAACCAAATTCACTACTTTCAGTGGATAGCCAGAAACAAAAACCACGGTAGTGTTCATGCTACTGTTGCTGAGATGGGAAAAAGTAATTCTGAAATTTGTCAGCTTCAGCCATTCAGTTGCCAAGTGTAATTTACACATGGCTCTAAGTATTGGCTTCCCTGCGGAGGAGGATAAAGGAAAGAAGGTGTGAAGGGATCAAATTCATTTATAGTTTATTGTTGTCTTCTACTGTGGGCAGTGTTAAATAGCTTATACTCAGTCTGCATCAAAGTGCTGTTTGCTGGGGCATCAGTAAGAAAAAAAAGGTTTGTTTCTAGAGGAACACTACGTGTTCTTTTTCATCTGTGGATTTGTAGTGAGATCTCCTAGGATCTGTGAAGATATGAAGGTGAGAGAATAATGAATTGTAAAAAAGTAGCAAAAACTTCAGCATTCAAAACATATAGGATTCTTATGTTGAGGTTTCTCCTTTAACACTAAAAATGGTTATGTATTAACCCTTTCTGTTACCATTTTGCACATAGGCTGTGAACACACAAAAGCACATACTTCAAGATATAAAATGAAGTAGGGGTCCTGAAGTCACGTGGCTGTAAGACTGCAGTTTCACATTTTCAGACAAAATGTTATTATATTTGGAGACATTTTACTTCCTTAGAAACAGAACTTACATAGTAAGCTATGAAGCCAGCCATTTTGTAAGACTATCCAATTATAACACCACTGTCAAGTTTTCGAGTATGCTGCTTGTACAGCTAGAAAGGCTTCAGACTACTGGGAATACTGGCAATGGCTTCAGCAACACATGGGCGTGGGTTGAGGTTTGCCTGGTTGCTTTAGACATGTCAAAAAAACCTTGGGTTTCAATTACTTTTTCATTGCCCTTAGAAGTCTGATCTGCTGCTTCCATATTCTCTGACAGGACTGGTGGAGTCCTTCATATGAGGTCTCCAGAATACAACATGATTTTTCATAGCAAATTTCATAAATGTCTAAGTAGTATCTTTGCTGATGAGGCACCACTGGTGTCTGTAGCACTGTCTACCCACTTTTCTGAGTAAAAATGCATGATAATCTTCAGAAGCCATGTGCCCCTTAAGCTTGGAAATAAATAGCTAGTTGCAGCTATGGGCTTGGTAGCTACTAAAACTTCTAAGTATCTGCAGGCTTCCTATGTTACAATTTCAGCTGCTAAAAATACCTGGAGCCAAACCTGCTTGAGTCATTCCAGATTTTCTCCTCTGTGAATTTGACTTGCTTTCCTTTTTAAGAACTCAACATCAGCCATTACAGAGAATCAGGTGTGTGCCTTTGCAAATTATTGGCTGGATAAGTAATTGCTGTTAATGAGCAAAGTGTACTTAACATCCAACCTCCGGGCTGCGTTGGATATATAGTGCCTCTGGTACCTAGCTATTGTTCCTGTTGATGAGTGTAACTTATGATATAACCAGGGTTTCAGTTCAAAGACTAGTGCTTGCTTGTTCAGATCTCATTTCTGAGAATTGTCACTAATATCACTCGAATGAAAGATTTCCATTAACTTCAAGCTATTTAAATTGTTCTCCTAAAGTTCTCAGGGAAAAGGTAATGAAGGCAAGCCAAGCCTGGTCATCTGAGCTTGGGAGAAGACTGAATGGGTTTATTCCTGTCACCTGTGCAGGTGAGCACCTGAAGTGAGTTAGAGTGAAGCTATATAGCAGTGAGTTTCAAAGTGTTTCTGAGTATTTGCTGCCGTCACAACCACTGAAATGTTATGGTGAAGCTCTGGTGAGGTACGTCTATTCAACCTTTGCCGAGTTAGTATTATTGGGGTGGTGTAAGACACGTTTGTGCTCAGAAAAAAAATTAATTTTCTATTCTGGAAGACCTTAAGTGACTTGTCTAAGAAATTTCTTCAGTTGGTGGCATTACATATGGATGGTTGGACTTCGAATGTAGATCAATTATATGCAAATATAGAAGTTGTGGTTTTTTGGATTTGGTTTTGTTTGTTTTGTTTGGGTTTTTTTTGGAAGACATTTGTTTCTTTTTAGATGACACTTTCCGTTTTGTATACTTGGTGACTGATTCTTGTGATGCTGGAACATTAGTGCAGAGTTGCTTTCTATTTTTTTGAGTAGGACTTGTGTTATTCCAGTCACAATGTAGATATATTATTTGCATAGTTTTCTTTTAATCTGAAGCTCCCAAGAAATCCTAGTTAACCTCCAACAAAAACATTGTCTTTACTTAAATACACTCTGAGGGGCTTTACTGTCATGACTTTAAAATGTGCTTAGACTATGACAGGATGGTTGATGATTATTTGCAAAGGTTCTGCGTTTATTTTGCATCCATCCCTATCTAAACTTGAAGCACTTAGAAAAACTACAAAAGAGGCTGTACATACATAGGCTGTCCCTGTGAATTTTATGGTATCGATGTCTGTCATAAGCTTGCTGATCATAGTAACAGTGATATTATTCGTGTAGAGTTTCCTAGACTTTTACACATGAAAGTAATTCTCCAAAGCAGACTATGTCTTTCTTATGGTCATGATACAGTAAAACCAATTAATGCATACATGAAATAACTTTACCTCTGAAAAGACCTCAGTGGCTGAAGTGAAGCTTTGGGTCCATAAATGCTCACCATTTGATGACCCTCTTCCTGGCTGCACTTTATTGCTTACATAATTAAAATGCCCAAACATATGTATAATACTATCTGAGAAACAGCTAGTATCTAACACAAGATCTAGTGAGTTTTCATCCTATGGAGTGATGTAAGAGCTGCTACTGGCTAGGAAGCATTACTTGAATACAAGAAATCCAGGGTGAGACACGATACGAACTGAAAGGAGACAAGTTCTAATAAACCTGATGGCATCTGACAGGCTGCATTGTTTTCCTTCAGTCTCCTAATGCCTGCAATGGGGAAGAAAATAAAGACAGTGGCAGAAATGGACTGTAGTGAGTGAAGGACAGTGGAGAAGGTGGGTGGTGTCTGTGATATCAATGCACATCTTGAACTTGTTTATTTATAGCTTGCATGTCTCATGTATTTGGAAATAGAAGAGCTGTTTGGTCACAGTCCTGCAGTATTGCATGCTTGGTAAGGTGCAAGAATTTAGTCTTTTTATTTATTTAAATTTTAATCTTTGTTACTAGTAGGAGTTTATAATAGTTTCTTAATTTGTTTCTTTTAAAGCGTGTGTGTTTCTCTTGAGGCTTATAGATGCATACTGTTTCTAAATCATACAAAGACAGAGCTCTCATCTTAGTTTTCTGGACTAAACTTGAGACGTGTTTTCATGTTGTCAAAGGGATAATTTTTGGACCGTGTTCAAGGTCTCAAGATTTTACCATATCTGGATGTCCACTTGCCTGTGTTTGTTCCCCTTTGGCTTTCATCTTTCAACAGCTTACTGGCAGCAATGCTGAAGGAAACAGCCAATTTTGAGTGACAGATGTGGAGTATTCTCAGTAAGGGCTCCCTGAACAAGCGAATAGAACTATTCACGTCAGAAATATAATTCCCAGAATTTGTCTCCTTCGTTTGGAGAACAAGAAGGACGGTGCAATGGCTGTGCAAGCTGATTAAAACTAACAGGGATACACAAATTTAGAAATGTAGACAGCTATCACTTGCCAACTGAATTAAAACAGATTGTTAGTCATCTCTCTGTTGATTTGATTAATGACCTGAATCAGTTGGTTTTGAGCATATTGCTGCCAAAGTGTGCTAAACAATGAAAACAGGAAACCTGTGTGTCTTAAATCTCTTTGCTACTATGATGTCACCAGACATAATGAACTGGAGGCTTTGCTGTGTGGGGGTTGAACAGTGTCGAGAAGAAAAGTATACTTAAGGACTGATTATACCTCTGCCACACCTAGGCCATGGACAGCTCTGAGATGTGGGAACTGGCAATGATCTGTGAGGAACCACCTGCTTCCTTGAGATTGCAGGGATGTATCTCAGCATTTACCCTCTGCCCCTACATATGTTTCCTGCTTTTGAGTTTGGGACTGTGAAGAAAGTATGGCTGTAGAAAAAGGGATTTCAGAGTTGCCCTTGGAGCATCTTGGAGCTGCATATCAAATTGGCAGGGCAGCAGGGCTTCCTTCTCTTTCTGTTGTGCCAGCAGGGAGTTAGAAGGGGAGTAGGACACAATGGAGAATGTGCCCTGGTTATGGCAGATACTGGGAGCAAGTGGCAAAGGGGAGGAGGGAATCAAGTTTCATGACTGGGAGAACTCCCTGTAGTTTTGGTTGTGACTGAATTCACGTTTCCACGAGCTCTTGCGCTGACAAACATCTTCTGAAGCATCCCAGTCTTTCCAGGAAAGCTAAGGGTGTTTGCTACCTCCTGTAGTTGCTTCACAACAGAGTGTGTTTAGCATTTGCTAAAATCTTTTAGCTCTTTGTTGTAAGTGGTTAAGACTGAAGTTACCAAGTTGAAGTGATGTTCATGGTAGCATTTTTCACAGATAGCTTTTGCAAGTCTGGTGGGGCAGAAAAGAGTAAGTGGAAGATGACCCTTCTGATCTCTGTAGCTGAATGCTGTACTAATGACTAGTAATATTTATTTCCAGGGTAAGTTGAAGGTGCTGTGAGTAGATGGCAGAGGATATAGTAGATGTGAGCAGGTCCTTTATTTCCTGTGATACCCATTTTCATCCGTGTGTTAAATATTATCACTAGCTCCTACAAAATACTTTGTCTTAAAGCACAGTGTTAGAGGCAACAGTGATGATGAAGTAATTTCTGAGGTTATTACAAGTCTAAACCTAAGAGTTTAAATAAATTTATGTCTAATAAAAACACAAATATAATAAATTATTATATAAACATCTGAAGGTAAGACAGATATAAGTCTTCCCATTGGTACCATAAGATGGTACTAATTAATTAATGAAAGAATTGACCAGCCTGTTAGTAGAAATACATCGAGCACTTTCTTTTCATGGAGGAGCTTTTTTGTGAAACCAGTTCCTTGGCAGACCTGCCCAGCATCTGTCTGTCCATGTGCAGTTACGTAGCAAGAAATGTAGCGGAGTTACTCTTCTCAGTACCAGGCTACAGCACACCCAGGTGAGAATAATTCAATTTCCAGGCTTTTAAGTAAAAGATTAGTCCATTTTAGGTTTTATTCAAGTATTTTCTTCTATAAAGATGTAATTGTTTTTCTGGTTTGTTTTGGGTTTTTTTTTTTTCCCTTTGAATAAACTGGCAGTTTGGATAATTAGGTTACTCAGATACCCATGACTTAAATCAGTGAACTTTTCCTTGTGCTCTTGTAGAAACCAAGAGCAACCGGGCAATGAAGCAAATTGTTGTACAGAATCAGGTGGAGGAGGTTTCCCCTACCACCATTTCAAACACACATACTCACAATTCTCCTGGTAGATGTTTTACAGCTATGTAAATACTCAAATTATTATGTGCTGCTGCTTATCTATCTTGCTTGCTTTGTTTCCTAAACTGTAACGCTGATCTTAATTCTATGCATAATGTTTCCCCTACCAACTCAAACATCTCTTTCCCTTGAGTTCGTGGTTTTAATTGCAGCTTTAGATCAACTCTTTCCTTTTTAATGTAACATTTCTTTCCTTTTGATCTCTATACCTACTTCAAACATGTTGTAATTAAGTAGGCATCCACCACATCCTAAACATTCTGTTGGAAAAACTGCTGTAAAGCTCAATTACCCCCTGTTCTCAATTCAGTGAGCCAGGAAGGTCTACAGAAAAGAAGCTTGCAAACTACTGATTTTGTATTTACTGTTATTTTGGGTGTTACAGTATTTTTAAGCTGACTACTTCTAGTTTATTTGTGTAAGTGCTACTAACTTCTATCTGACTCCAGAGGGCAGCTGTCAAAGCACTTAAAACAGCTCACAGATCCATCCATCTGATAACTTAGTTTTGAATTGTGGGGATATTTAAAGAAAGTGCAGACTTCTGTGATGCACCTAATTATGTGCAGTTGTGCCCCATTTCTCCATGACGCAGAAGTGTGTAACTGCAAGATCTTACTCATCAGAGTAGTGGTGGGTCTGGTGACGTTCTGCTGAGAGCTGGATGTCCTGGTACAAGCTGTGTCTGACTTGCTCAACAGTGTGAGGTCTAGCTAAGAGTGCTTTAGTAATAGTAGCTCATCTCTGATAAATTGGACACTGCCATCCGTGTGTGCTGTAATAAGGCACTATAAAAATGCATGTGTGTGCCTTGCGTGTTTAAAATCTGTTCTGTGAAGAGGTGTTTCTTTTATAGCTCTACAGAGAGACCTCTCCACCTTTAGTGTAATGGTGTCTGCAAACTTGCTGTGCAAATGTGACAGAATGGAAAGTATTTGACTGAAGTTTAAAATGGTTTAGAAAAAAAGTACTTTTGGAGTGTTTTGGAGATTGCGTTAGCACTGATTCTGGATTCATTGTCCCTCGTTCTTTCTCACAAATCATCCTTTCAGCCTTACTTAACTTCCTTGTCTTTTCCTCTGAGGTATTTGATAATGATTTAACCATTATTATTTGACTTTCCTGAATTAGTTTGCTTGGAAGGCTGTATAAGATGCTACAGGCCATCTTATACCTGGAAATGTGCTCTGTGTTAGTAGACAGGGGACATGCTCTCTGCTCATGAAGTTACTCTGCCTTAAGGCAAAACCAAAAGGTACTTCAACCCCCTCTCTCCACTGCCTGAAATACTGCACTGGATGTCACCAAATTCTAAAAAGAGGCAAGTGTTTTTGTAGTTCTTTAGTAAAACTTACTGAAGTACCGCAGCAAAAATACTGTTTCCTCTGAAGCTGGATGACTCTTCCAAGGAGCTCACTTGAATGTTTAGTGATTACTTCACACTAGCAAGTGGAATTGTGTATTTTGATAAAATGAAATTTCATTTAATCAGATTAGGATGGCTATAGTTTTAAAAATATTAAAGGGTTTGTGAATGAATGGACACATGGGAAAACTAATATGAGTGAATTTTTAAAGCAGCTTGTTGCACTGCATCAAAACTCTGTGTGGATGCTCTTCTTCACCATTAAAGTGGCCTAATTCAATTTAGTTTACTTCACTCCCAAACTTGAGTAACAAAATCATATTAAAGTCACTTTAATTCTGAAGGAAAACATCCACATAGAATTTAACTAATCTTCTTTAGCTCCTATATTGAGCTTATGGCATTTGACTTCCCTGAGCATCCCTGCAAAGTCATACTCCGAGAGCTGTAGACCTTGTCTGAGAGCTTTCATTGACTTCAGTGACAATTTTATTGCAGATAAATGTGTCAGTTGGGCCCAACTGTGTAATGTTATAGTGTGACTAAAATGCAAATATGTCATTAATTTCTACCTGTAGATATGCTTGCTATATCCTAATTTGGTTTAATACCCAGTTAATGAAGCTCTAAGGACATGTTTTTCAAGTAGTATGTTGTAATAATTTGTTTCATCATTATGCATATGGACTGTTGGAGCCTTTCAAAATAAAAATACATCCAAAGTATGTAAAGTACAGTTACACTTCTGTTCCAGGTGAGACAGAGTACCTGTTGGCATGTGTCATTGGTTTGAATGTAAACTTTAGGGATTGTTTGCAGTAAAATAAATGTAACCCATTTCTATAATGGATTTGTAGGTTTTTAAAAATGAAAAATCAAGCTTTATAGAAGTGCTTTTTCTTCCTTTGGTTGGTTGGCACTGTCTGAAAAAGACAGACAAATGCGGATGTGTGTTTCCAGGTCACTGGAACCACCTCATTGCTCTAACATAGCACCACCCCAAGAGCGGTTGGCCACAGCAGGTATTTTATGGGAAGGCTATGACCCGACTTTCCGAGTATTTTTTATGTGTGCCGGGAGGGAAGAGAGCACACAAAAGATAATAAACATGTTACAAGGTATGAGAGGCTCCATGTTGTGTCCATCACATAGGTCATTCGGTCATGACTAATGCTCCGAGGAGACAGTAAGCTCTGATCAGTGCAGATATTAGTTATTCTGTATCATTTGGTCCATGGCCAGGGATCACTCATGAAAATGGGTGTCTTTTGGAGTAGTGATGCAGCAGCCATGAATGATGTACAGGAAGGGTCCTTTTACCATTTTGCACGGATATTCAGTAAAACATCAGCTGAGATCCTGACATTGAGAAAACAAGAAACGGTTGAAAGTGTAAGATATACAACTTACTAAGTGCATTCATAAATGTCTTCTATTGATAGGGAATGTTCTTTCTTTTTGTGTTTTTCCTAAAAGCTGAAACAGGAGCTTAACAAAGACTTGCATTGACTCAGTGGTGTTTTTGAAGCAGACATCAAATCTCAGGAAAAATCCTTATGTTTTGATATATTCCTTTCAGGACAGTTCAGAAAGAAACAGCTCGAAAGTATTGGCAGATAAAAATGTTAGAAGTACATGAATGAAGCCTCCAAGGTATCGTTGGTCTTGCTGAGCAGGTGTTCTGTTTGGGAAGTGGAAATGCGAGAAGATGCACACCATACGATGTGTGTCCTGATCCACACTATTTCTGACAGCAGCTTTAGTTGGTCTCTTTGTGTTTGGTTTGGTTTTGTTTTGGTTTTTTGTTTTGGTTTGGGTTTTTTTTGGTTTTTTTTTTAGTTTTGTAATATCATGCTTTACAGTGCCCCATTTTAAGGCAAAGCAGTGTTGTAAATGATCATCAGAGGAAGGAGAGATTGCTGAATTCCTGGATTCAGAATGTTTACAGGAATGTTGGCTTTGACTTCAGCACCCTGGGACTGGACCGTGCGGAAGCCAGTGTTTGCAAGGCATCATTAGAACTGGGACACAAGCTGCTTCTGTTTAAAGAGCTCACTGTACTTCTGCTAACTTCCGAAGTGTATGGGGGAAACAATGGCATAAAAATTGATAAACCTGGGCCATGATTTACCATTTAGGTAATCTGAAAAATGCCATGGCACGGAGGGCTTATGCCTTATTTCCCATCTCACCAATTAACCAAGGAAGTTGTTTGCAGTAGTAAGATACTGTCCCAGAGATTAATCTGTTGCTGCTGTGCTGCAGCATTTCCCAGTTTTAGAGGCAGTCATAGCAGTTTGTCTCTGACCTGAGAGGAGAATTTACAGCCTATTAGTGCGTGCTAATTGCAAACACCAGCAATCACAGCCCCATCCATGGGTGACATGGTGGCCTTTGTAGCCTGAAATGGACGAAAATCTGTGTCACATAAGTTTCTTTGAAAGTGCAGAGTTGTCTGGGAGATTTACCAGGCAAGTGGGACAGGGTAAGCATCTTTTCCTGACTTTATCCATCCTTGTACCTGGTTATGGATTGTAAAAGTCTTTGCTCTTTTAATAGGATGGTTATCCAGCTTTCTGACATTTTCTGTTGGCCAGACCAGACCCGACCCAACGCAGTGTAACCCTGTCTGGCAGCTATTCTTGCTGACAGTCTTGTCATCTCTTTGAAGAGAATCTTCTATTTCTTGTCATGATGGGAATCCTCCTGCCTGCATCACCTCATCTGTTCATTGCAGTCTCACCCACTAATAGAAGCAGGTCTTGGAGTTTTCTGTTTGCTTGTTAGAAAAGCATTCCAGAGTTGTCAGTGGAGAATTCATGTTTTATTGCATTTCTTGGAGTTGGTCAGTTTTTTCATAATGTGTGCAGCCTGACAGCAGGGACTCTCCCAGGCTAATACAAGCCTTCCAGGCTAATGCAAGCCTCCATCTCTCCAGGTTCTGTTTTTTTGGTGTGTTTGAAATGTATATTGTTTTGTTTCCCTGGGTTTTCAGCAGTGCCATTGGCAAAACTAGATGCCAGTGTGAAGCATATCATCATTAACATGAATGTGCATGATACAGGTATTTTGACTTCTAGGAGAATCACGTTTACCAATAAAACAGTAAAGGGGAAGAATGTTTTGGAAGTGATTCATCATTTGTAGAGATGATTATAGATCTTCTCTTCAGACTTTCTATCCACTGTGAATGAATGTCATGCATTTCTGTTGTTAAAAGACAAACCTTCCTAAAATAAAGGTACAAAGCTAAAATTATGCACCTTCAAAACTGCACTCTGACAGTATAGAGAAGTTAGGTCTTGTGGATTAATACCTGAACAAACTGAACAGTCTTGTTTTCATTTCATCTACAGAGCTTCGGCTTCACCTTGGCCAATTCACTTTACCTGTTGCCTTTTCCCAAGAGTGTAGTAAAAGTAACGCTTTATTTTTCCATCTGTAATTCTTGGTGTGACTTGTAAGATCTTCAGGGTAGGGACTGCTCCTTACCCTGCCCAAGTCCGCACTTGCTGCATTTGTCTCATGGCATTAAAAGGTGGGAGAGCACAAGGATCTTTAACTCAGTTTTTATCACCTTACACTGACAAAAGCCCTGGCATAAACATTGCTATACCAGCATAAGATGTTTTGTTTACTTTTTCTTGGTATAGCTCATTTTGTTTTGCTGAGTTTGCCAAAGCTAAACCATAAATAGTTATATTTGTCTGTAATAAGTGTATTTCCTGACAAGGTGGTGTAGCAAAGTTATTAAATCTAGACACCATTGTAGTGTATATGTAAGGCTGAACACAATTAAGCTGTGTCATGGGCAAAGCCTTATTATAATAACAGATAAAATCCTGAAGCTGTTCTTGCCTTCAAAATTGCGCAGCCATGCTGGGCGACAAATAATCCAGTACTTGACTCCAGCTGAGGTGTTTAGCCAACCATCTTCTCTTCTCCACAAGAAACTTTTAAAGGTAGATATGCTTTGCAGTCTGTCGCTAGAATTGATAGAAGCAGGAAGTATCCTGTGGCGTGGAATGCAGAGCTAGTGGGTTCCCTCCGAGAGTATCGTGCTGGCAGCACACTCACCCCTCTCTGTCACACTGCAGTCCAACTCAGTGACCTTTGGTTTTGCACAGACAGGAGTTTAATCACATCTATACTGGTCCCAGCTGGTGAGATCTCTAAATAGTTGCTTAGTGCTCAACTGGAAATAGTGTGTTTCCAAAAGGAAAAGTTGTTTTTTTGCCAGTTCAGTAGGATACTGCGCTTGCTAAGATGCCAACCAGATCATTCACTGGGGGCAGCTGCTGGGAGTTTTGGGGAACAAGACGTTTGGGTCGGGCCAGGCTGTGCTGCTTCAGTTCATTCCCCTGGCAGCATTTCCTAGCTGTAGCCCAAATATTACTCTGAAGACCTGAGATGGATCCTAATATAAACCTGGGTCCTCTGTGTTTTGAGGGTGAGTCTGAGGCTAAGCAACCTCTGTGAGTGTAAAGCATGCAGATAGCATATGTTGTACTGGTAGAAAGCATGAATGTGGGTGGGTGATGCAGGCAAAAAAGCTGGCTTTGAGGTATTTTAAATGCTTTAGTTTTGCTTTGTTTCTTTGTGTCCAGACCAGAGTGCGAAGCTGTGCTGGTTAAGAGGAGTGGCAGGCTGTTAGTTCTGCTGGAAGAATGTAAGCAATTTTTCATAGCATTTTGGTGCTTTTTGACTTGTAACTTCTTTTCAGCACTGCACATGCTTACAGCATATTGAATTCTCCAGCAAAAGTTTGTGATGGTACACTGAGGTAGGGGTGCTGTTTATTTTTATTAGAGAACATTGTCATTCCTTGCCTTACAAAAGCCTTTGGGTTTAGTTCTGAGTTTTCTTCTGTTCCGATCTACTGCATTTAGCTCACCAGAGCAATCCCGAGTTCTTGTTTCTAAAATTGTGCTTCACTGACATACCTTGGAGTTCCTCTGTGTGCTACACAGTTCAACAAATATGCAAGGCCATCCTTTGCAAGTAAAGACCCGATGAGATCTAATTTATGTTTTTAATTACTTTTAATCAAGCCACAAAACACTAGTCATTAAAAAATGTACAGAAAAGATTGAGGATGAAGCCTTGGCTATGTGACAAAACATCCGTTAGAATGAAGGTAGTCCCTGTATCATCTGCCAATTTCTTGGGAAGAGCTTATCAGTCTCTGAAACCCCCTGGCTTTCAGAGGGGCTGGGCTAACCCACTTTGAAGGAAACCAATCCCCAACCTGGTAACTTGAAAGAAATGCCATGAGCTGGCTCTCAGGTGTTTATGTCTCCCTCCCCCATTGCAGCATTTTCTCATCATAACTGAAAAATCTATCTACAGCAGTGCTGTTGGTTTTAACCCAGTTTGTCTAACAGAAATCAGTCTTTCTTTTAAAGTACTTAGTGTTTATAATTTGGAGAGGCTACATAATTTCAGTGGCTTAGACACAGGGTTTTTGTTATGGTAACTACACTGACTGGAAATACTGACACTCTGACCATGAGAACAAGTATACAGGTGCTGTGCAATACAGGCACAACATCTTCATGGACATGCTGTGACTTTCCACAAGTGGGAATCTTAAAATGAGGTTTATGATATTTCACCGTCTTTGAAGTTTAAGTCCAAATAAATATTTGTCAAAGTTAAATAGTACCTCTATAAGTGCAGTATATTTACACAGCAGCTTTACTTTATTGAGAGTTTGAGTAATGCTAGATTTGTAAAAGAATTTATTCCAGTGATTTAACTGTAATAACCGAGAAGAATAAATGTCCTAATTTAATATTTACGTAGGTGTCCTAGTAATAAGCATCCTACGTCCTAATTATATAAGAAAGAAAAGTGTCAGTGCTGACATGAGATCATATATACTTGTAGGATAAGAAGCACAGATGGATTATCTAGCCCTTATTTTGTCTCCTTGCACTAACACAACATGAAATGAACAAAACCTATTTTATGATGCATTAAGTTACAGATGGTTGCTGTTGGTACCGAGTTTGATATTTTGTTAGCTGAATCCTTTGTCATCGTGCTCAGCATTTCTCAGGTAGCTTACAGGCTGCGTTGACTATCTTCCCGCCCCCCTTCCCCACTCCAAGATATTACCAGGGTCAATAAAGAAAATATTTATTCATAGGGAATTTGTACCTTAACACATCATAATTTTCCAACTCTAATATTTTTGAAGTTTTGTTTGATGTTTGATATATATATTCTGATTTTCTTAGTTTTGAAATCTGTAGTTCTGATAGACAGAAAATAGCTTCATCTTGTATTTATGGGTAAACTGGAAAATAGTTAGCTGGTTTCTGTTGTTCCATTTTGTATACTAATTTTGGGATATTTGGCCTGTTCATTTACAGGAAAACTTGTGAGTGAGGAATGTTACTGACTTAGTGTATTTAAAGCCAGTAAATTGGAGGCAGTGAGCATCTTTAGAATTAATGTGCTAGCTGTAAGTAGACATGAATTTATAAGTCATTCTAAACCAGAACTCTTTATAACTTCATTCATTATGTCCATTTTTTTTTTTTTGGAAGAAATTTTCAAAGGCACACTTGGCTGTTTTCTAGGGAGTATAGGCTGTTTAAGTGCCCTTTTGTGCCTTTGAAATCACTGCTGAAGTTTTTATGAAACATAAAACAGAGGGAATGCAATTAATTACTGCTATCTCTTATCATTCAGTAGCAAAGAGGAACTGTTAAATGCTTTTAGAGCACTGTGTTATAATAGAAGATCATTGTTATTCTTCAATATCAAGCTGACAAATCAGGCAATACAGGGACTAATTATGAAGGATGGAAAACAATCACACTTTACAAAGGCTTTGTTTACAAGTTCGCCTGTCAAAGCAGACAGGATAAAACAACTAAATGATGCAGAATCTCATATACTCTGAAAGTCACAATTTTTTTATTGTTGTTGGAAATTAATGCTTCTTTGTGACTTAGATAAATCCTTTAAATCTCAGTTGATTTAAGAAAAATATCTTTGTTTTAAGCAGTGCTCTCTGCTTTGCAAATTAAAGTCTGTCCACTGGTATAGAGCAACTAAAGGTTTTGCTGCTTTTAATGAAAAGAAACACAATTTTTTTTTTTTTGTCAGGGCAAGATCTTTGTCTGAATAAGGGTCGATGGTTTGTTTTGATTTGACTCTCATGATTTTAGTGACTGTAATGTCCTGATTCAGAAATGCTTTCCAATGTCATTGTGTAGCATTAGAATAGAAGTTATATTATGCACTTAACCTTTTTCTGGGTAGGGATGGACATTGTTGTGTTCACAGATGTTTTCTTGGGTATAGCTGAGAATGGGTGAAAGCCAATTTGATTAACCATGTCTGGGTAGTAAGATGACTGCACACCTTACCTAATAGTTCAAATGCAGCTAACCAATTTTGCATCACAGCTAAATTACAATTTAAAAAGAACAAGCTAATTTCACATGGCGTTCTTTAGTGGTAACAGTAGCCTGACAGTTGCTTTGTAAACAGTTTCAATCTGTTTATTTTGAAGGAGCTTTCAGGGTGATAAGAGATGATCAAATGTTTCACTATAGCTCATTAGTCTGATGCAGCCTGAGCCCTTGTTAGGGGTGAGAAGTGCCTTAATGTGCAAGAAATCTACTTTTTTTTTCCATGAATACTTTTAGCATACCTTGACTACAAGAGTAACACTTTGTGTTGGAGTGGAGCCTGAATGATAATAAAAGGAAACTGGCTAACGTGGATGCAGTAGGGAGACACGCAGGCTCCATTACAGTTGGTACTAAAATTGCCAGTAGATTTGATGGGGCAGGCTTTTTGTTCACAATACTTCATGTGTACCTTGTTATAACAAACTTTGGTCTGGGACTGGAGTGACTATCTGTGACTAACTGGATCTCTTCAGTTTAAAAATCCAGTGGAAATATATCACCAACATTAATATTACATCTTCAGAACAATATTTTTCCTTAGGGAAAGGAAGTCTTGCACAGCTCTTCTTAACATGGGTCCCATTTTAATGTCACATACCTACATACTCCTTAACAAACACAGCCCTTTGTGCTGGCTGATGAGATGAAGTCAATGCTGTAGGTCATCTGAGGGAATGTTAGTGTTTTAAGTGTATTTTAGAATGTTTCCAATTTAGCTTTATGTCATCAGAGTAATAGAGCACACAGAGAATACTTTTCCTCTCACGATCTTAAAATGCTTCAAAATAAACCTTATGCTACGCTAATGTGTTAAGTTATACTGGGCACATATTGACTTTCATAAGAAAAAGCTCCTGCTCTGAAACATCAATTTGCTATATACTTCACTTATTTGCATGATTATTCATATGGTGCATTATAGACCTGATGACCTGCATTACTGTACTGAGGGCTGGCAGTTTTTATTGTCAAGTCTTTTGTAATTTCTGCTACTCCTTTTCTAAAAAATGAAATAATAAAAAAAAAAAAGAGAGGGAGAGAGAAACAGTCTGCACCTAACTTAGGTTACTACAGCCCTGCTAGCCAGTGCAGATCATCGGGGTCAGTGAGGCTGTGGTTCAGATGCAGCAGCCCAGCTAAGCTCTGTGCAACAGCAGTTGGAAAAGAAATGATGCTTTATGTGTTTTGCTCCAGGTCATTTGGTAAAAACAGTTTTGCTTTTTGAACCAGCTATAATCCTAGCCTAGACATATCATGAAATATACAGACATACATGCATATATATATATGCATGTGTGTGTATACATGCAGATATACTGCTGTACACAGACACACAAATACATGCACATGGTTTAATAGAGTTACTACTGCTATGTTAGCATATATCACATCCATGACTCTAGCAATAAACTGCATATTTTACTTGAAATCTCTCCTAACTAATTCTTGTGAAATGTAGTGTTCCTGAATGTGATCTTCAGTACATTTGAAGAGCTTTACTGTGAGGTTACTCCTCTCTCTCTTAAGTAGAGCTGGTAGGGCATGTTCTCTCCGAATGTTTGGTATGGTAATTTTTTTTATTTTCACAGAGATTGCTTAGTTTGTCAGAAAGACAGGTTTCATAACACACTTTTATTTTCATGAGAAATATGTACGGTTACACTGGAAAACATGGAATTGTTCCTTTTTTGGGCCACTAAAGTGAAAATGTTTCCTTTTTTAGCAAGAAAATATTTTTTAATAAAAGTCTGACATGTCCAAACTTCCTGTGAGCAGAATTCTCACTTGCTTATCAACTCTTCCCGTAACCCAGGGAAAGGGCTTCTTGTGTTGCAGCTTCTCCTCCATGAGGTGCAGCCTGACCAGAAACGTAAGCACTTTGTGGCCTGATGGGCAGGTGGTGATGTCTCCTTTGGCAAACAGGTGTGTGCTCTGGGAATGTGCTAGTTGAAAAAGGATGGGCTTTTTGGGTATGCGGTCCCTTCCTCAGGTCCATCCTGTCTGTGCCTACTGACTTGGATAACTTACTAAAAGCTGTTTCCTCTCCTGCATCCTTAAATCATCACCAGTGGAGCATCGCTACTGCTACAGCAGCGCATCATTTTTACTGTTAGTTAAGTGGGCAAGGGCAGTGCTTTATTACCTGCCTTCAGCTGACCTTGCCTAGTTTAATTTAACAACGTGTCTTTGCCTGCTTTTAGAAGGCAGTGACCATGCTTTGCCTGCCCGTGGCAGAGAAGACATAGCGTGTAGGTGTAAAACTGCCAGCACTGCAGGCAGTAAATGACTTGGGAAGTGACGTGCTGATTGTGTGTGTGTTGGAGGTATATCTGCAGTGCCAGTTAGCTATGTAAGGATTAGTTATGGTTAAAAGCTACAGTGAAAGTTGTGGGTTGGTTTTTCAGTTCTTGTTTTAATCTTCAGTTCTTTCTGATCTGAAACGGCCTTTTCCCTTTCTCTCCCTTTAAAAGGAGCAAGGGAGAGAGAAAGTAATTAACCACCAAATAACATTTTTCCATCCAGAAAAATCCGTTTCGTTCCTGCTCTGACTTCCTATGTATTTACTTAAGAAAATAAATATGGGAAATCACTATGGCAAGTGCAAAACATAGATTATGTTTTTCAGATGGGTACTGGCAGGTTATTGTTGGGCGGTAGTGTTGACAATAAATATTTAAAATGTAGAAATAATGTATTAAAAAAAATGCACTAGAAGTTTTGTGCTCTAGCTTTTGTTTGACTTTAAAAGGCCTTTTGCAGAGGAGACATTCTTACCAGGGTACACGGGTTTGGGCTGCTGAAAGATGTGGAGAGTTGAGAGAAAGGCTGGGGTTGATTTTCCTGAAGAAGTTTATTTGGATTTTGTGAATTTGTGTTGCTGACAAGACAGTTATCTGCTCTTGGTATTAAAGTTGCATTTCATATTGATGTGTGCTGGGTATAAGAGCTATTAAAAGCACTCAGAGCTTACCATAGTCATTCTTTTATGTTCTGCCCATAAATCTGGGTATTAACAAAATACTAGAGCGTCTTTGATGGATGGCATAGAACAAGGGCTCTTTCTCAGCCCCTCTGAGTCTTTTCTGCTGCCAGGAGGGAAGGAAAAAGTGAGTATAAGAAATAGGCCAAGGTCTGTGCAAATGGACATAGACTTTCTGCTTGTGTTTGCTAGCAGAAAGAATATTGTCCTTTTTATTTTACCTGATATGAATTACTGTAAACTTATTTTTATTGTGCTGCTCATTTGCAGTTGGTTTTAAAGAACAGTCTTGTGAGTGCACCCAAAGAGCTGATGCAGGGAGGCTCTGGATGGTGCTTGGTGTGTTGGACACATCCTGCTGCTTTGAGAAGACTGAAGTTAGCCAACTGACCAGGTGACTTGTATTTCTCATATTTTCAGTCAAAGTCACATTTTTTTCTGCATGTGAAACTCTTCATTGAATCTGTTTAATGAAAAACAGATTGAACAACACTGTGAGCAAAAAGCAATTTGAGGTTTAGTTGTTGTTTGTTAGGTGAAGTAGTCCCGAAGGGATGGGGAGAGGTGGAGACAGAGGGAAACTGGTGGCTGTGATGATAGTGGGGAATTCCTGATGAGTATGATGTGATGATGTCTAATATCCTCTGTTCTTAAAGCCAAGGAATTTCATGGGCAATTGTAGATTCCCCTTGGAATCCAAATCTTTTGTAGTTACTCAGACGCTGCAAAACACGGTTCGTCAATAATAAGTTGCCTCATTGAATGTAACATTTAGTTCATGCATTAATATTTTACGTACTCCTGCGTCAAGTATGTGTCTACTCTATGGTGTTCTCCATTCCTCCATACATTTAAACTAATCTATTAAAAAGCAGAGACTGAGGCTGAATCATTGTTAAATAAGTAGGAATCATGAACCATCTTTCAGCTGGTGCCTATCACTAAGTCCATTTATTAGATGACTGAAACTGCAGAATTTCAGAGATCTCAGTACTTCTATCTATTCCCTTTCTTTTTTTTTTTTTTTATGTTTACAGTAGAGCTTTTAGGTCTTTTTTGGCTTTTTATAGTTTCATTTTTTCTTTTAAATGTGCTTAGCTTTTTTTTTTTAAGTGCAAAGGCGTATAAGCAGTGAAATTTCCTGAGTGTTTGGAGCTTTTATTAACATGCTCCATCCCACAGATGAGAACATGTCTTCAAGTTCTTGAGTTCAAGTTTTGTCTGGGCATGAGACCAAGGACTGCAAATTTACGTCCAAATCTTATATCTGATCCTATGTTAGACACATCCAGATGGTAGGTGATATTCTAATGTTAACAATCTGCTTCCCCTCCCTCTGCTGCCTTTCCAAGAAGTTGCTGACAAGTCTTTCTGACAGTCTTTTTTAAGAAAATGAGATCAAGTATGTTGAAGGTCTTTTATAGCAACAACCTCTGAGAAAGATTAGACTCTGCAGTAGTACTGCAGAATGTACATTTGCTTATACTCTCTCCTTGCATGAAGCTTGCAGCTTCACCTGGTCTCTGCCCTGAAGTCTGGGCAGATGGATTGAAGGAGCAGGGTTTTGCAAGCTCTATAAATCTCTACCTGCTGTGAGCATTTGCTTTTCCCTCGTGATGTGAACAGATGCTCTTGCTCATGCATTGTGCCTGCTTACTGCACCCAGGGCCCTGCTGTGCATACCAGTGCTCTCCGGTCTTGACCTCTGCGTTTCATGCTCAGCATCAGCACAGGTTGGAGACATTTGTGTTGGTGTTTTAAGGCACTTCTGGCATCTCGGAGCAAGTCTGTCAGTCTGCACAGACACGTCTGTGAGAGATAGCATGGCAGGGAAGGCCAAGTGTGATAACATCAAGATCTTACTTGGCACTACTCCTTCCTGCTTTGCAGATCTCAAATCAACAGGAACCACTGCATGTGTTTTGGGGGGCTGTGGCAGAGCTGCCTGTCAAGGGGACTACAGATAGCACAGCTCAACACAGGGCTCCTGATGTTTCCAGAGCTAGGGTTCTGGTCCTTCTACTCTGTGCATTCCATGTAAATGGCTATCATTCATACATTGTCTTTCTGATAATTTGTAAGATTTGTAATAAATAAATGCATTTTTGCATAAACCTGTGCAGGTTTTCATCCACTCTGTTGAAGAATACTCTTTTTCCTATTTTGTTGTGATTTTGGTTCATCCTAGATAAAAAGTCTTGCATGTAAATTATACAGATTAGGTGATGTTATTCTAGTTCACTTGAAGGATGCGGAAATTAAACATTTTTCCTTTATGACCAGAATATAAAAGAGACAGTCTCTCTTTGACAAAGATAATTTTGTTTGTTTTCATCTAATGATTGTCCTGAACTTACTGTGTTTCAGCTCTTTAACTCCTTGTGTCTTTCAAGTTAATATGACAGTATGTTAGCTTTTGTGCTTGCCATAGTCTGATATTTAGGTATATGTTAGAAGAGCTGCATTTTATTTACCTTGCCTCATTGATATTTATCAGTTCACAAATAGATCCTGCCCTTGGCAGCATAGGTTTCTTCATTTGACTTAGTTTATTCTGCATATAGGGTAGGTCTGCCTCCCATCCCAATGCTATCCAGCTTCAAAGTCTCATCTATCCTAAACCTCTAAGTTTTTCGTGTCTGGTTGGCTTCCTGCTGTGTATTTCTTCGAGAATACTTGTCCAAGAGGAAAATGGTGCTTGGGAGGAAGTTAGGCTAGATGGCCCTTTGCCTTTGCTTGTTCTTAGAGCAACCTGATGCTAAAATACACCAAACCCCATTATAATTTCATGTCAAGTTTTCAACAGGGTTAATATCCTCTACCTTCCCTGAAACCACCTTTAATTATGAATGCTGCATGATTTAAAATTGTCCAGTTTGTATATCTATACTGAGTTCACATAAATGCCTTTAGTTACCTCCTGCAAACCTAAGTGTACGGTGAAGGCGATCCCTTTCCTAAACTGATTGGCTGGGTAGCCATTATATGTCATAGAATCATCAAGGTTAGAAAAGACCTTCAAGATCGAGTGCAACCATTAACCCTACTCTACCAAGTCCACCAGTAAGCAATATCCCGAAGCACCCACATCTATATGACCTTAAAACCATCCAGGGATGGTGACTCATCCACCTCCCTGGCCAGTGTCTTCCAATGCCTGACAACCCTTTCAGTGAAAAGTTTTCCTAATGTCCAATCTAAACCTCCCCTGGTGCAGCTTGAGGCCATTCCCTCTTGTTCTGTCACTAGTTACTTGTGAGAAGAGACCAGTGCCTACCTCCCTGCAACGTCCTTTCAGGTGGTTGTAGAGAGCGATAAGGTCTCCCCTCAGCCTCCTTTTCTTCAGAATAAATAGCCCCAGTTCCCTCAGCCACTCCACATGAGACTTGTTCTCCAGGCCCTTCACCAGTTTAGTTGCTCTTCTCTGGGCCTGCTCCAGCACCTCGATGTCTTTCTTGTATTGAGGTGCCCAAAAGTGTACACGGTACTCAATGTGTGGCCTCACCAACGCCGAGTACAGAGGGACAATCACTCCCCTGGTCCTGCTTGACACACTATTTCCAATGCAAGCCAGGATGCCCCTGGCCTTCTTGGCCATGCTGATAGCTCATGTTCAGCTGCTTGTGAATTGGTACCCCCAGGTCCCTTTCTGCTGAGCAGCTTTCCAGTCACAATTCCCTATGCCTGTAGTATTGCCTGGGGTTGTTGTGGTCCAAGTGCAGGACCTGGCACTGGGCCCTATTGAAGCTCATACAGTTGACCTTAGCCCCTCAATCCAGCCTGTCCAGGTACCTCTGTAAAGCCTCCCTACCCTCAAGCAGATCAACACTCCCACCCATCTTGGTGTTGTCTGCAAGCTTACTGAGGGTGCGTTCTATCTCCTCATCAAGATCATTGATGTTAAACCAAAAAAGATGTTAAACGAAAATGGTCCCAATACTGAGCCCTGAGGAATGCTACTTCTGACTGGCTGCCAACTGGATTTAACTCCGTTCACCACCACTCTGCACTCAGCTGTCAGCCAGTGTTCTACTGATCACTGTGTATGCCCATCCAAGCCATGAGCAGCCATTTTTTTCATGAGAATGCTGTGTCGACAGCTTTACGGAAGTCCAGGTAGATGATATCCACAGTCTTTCCTTCATCCACTAGGCGGGTCATCTTTATCACAGAAGGAGATCAGGTTTGTCAAGCAGGACATGCCTGTCATAAGCCCATGCTGACTGGGCCTGATCGCCTGGTTGTCCTGTACATGGTGTGTAATGGCACTCAAGATGATCTACTCCATGACCTTCCCTGGCACTGAGGTCAGACTGACAGGTCTGTAGTTTCCGGGATTCTCCTTCTGGCTTTTCTTTTTGATGGGTGTCAAATTTATTACCCTTTAGTCCACTAGGACCTCCCCAGTTAGCCAGGACTGCTGGTAAATAGCAGAATCACAGAATGGTAGGGGTAGGAAGGGACCTCTAAAGATCACCTAGTCCAACCCCTCTGCCAGAGCAGGATCACCTAGAGTACATCACACAGGAACAAGTCCAGGCAGCTTCTGAAAGTCTCCAGAGATGGAAGTTTTTACCACGTCTCTGGGCAGCCTGTTCCAGTGCTCTGTTATCCTCACAGTGAAGAAGTATTTCCTCATGTTGAGGTTGAACATCCTGTTTTCCAGTTTATGGCCATTGCCCCTAGTCCTGTCACTGGACACCACTGAGAAGAGCCTGGCCCCACCTTCCTGACACTCACCCTTTAGATATTTACAAGCATTGATAAGATTGCCCCTCAGCCTCCTCTTCTCCAAGCTAAACAGACTCAGCTCTCATATGGTAGGTGCTCCAGGCCCTTAATCATCTTAGTGGCCCTGTGCTGGATGGACCCTCTCCAGTAGTTCCTTGTCCTTGAACTGGGGAGCTCAGAACTGGACACAGTACTCCAAGTGAGGCCTCACCAGCACAGAGTAGGAGGGGAGGAGAATCTCCCTCGACCTGCTGACCACACTCTTCCTAATGCATCCCAGGATGCCATTGGCCTTCTTGGCCACAAGGTCACACTGTTGGCTCCTAGTCATCCTGTTGTCCACTAGGACTCCCAGGTCCTTTTTCTCAGACCTGCCCTCCAACAGATCAGCCCCCAACCTGTACTGATACTTGGGGCTGTTCTTCCCCAGATGCAGTACTTCACACTTGCCCTTACTGAATTTCATTAGACTTCTCCCCGACCAGCTCTCTACCCTGCCTAGGTCATGCTAGATGGCAGCACAGCCTTCTGGCATGATGGAGAGAGGCTTGGTGAGCACTTGCGGAAGCTCCCTCAGTACTCTTGGGTGTAACCCATCCAGCCCCATAGACTTGTGTATGTTTAAGTGGTGTAGCAGGTCACTCTTGGATTGTGAAGGTCTCATTCTCCCACCCCTCCTTGTCTTCCAGCGCAGGGGGCTGGGTCTCTAGGGAACTACTAGTTCTACTGCTAAAGACTGAGGCAAAGAAGGTGTTAAGCAACTCAGCCTTTTCCTCATCCCTTGTCACTCTGTTTACCCCTGCATCCTATAAAGGATGAAGATTCTCCCTAGTCCTCCTTTTGTTGTTAATGTATTTACAGAAATATTTTTATTGTCTTTAATAGCAGTAGCCAGGTTGAGTTCTAGTCGGGATTTGGCTCTCCTAATGTTTTCCCTACATAGCCTTACAACAACTTTGTAGTCCTCATGAGAGGCCTGCGCCCCCCTTCCAAAGGCCATGCCTTTTGCCTTTATTTCTTTTTGGAAGAAATACATGGTAACTAAGCTGTAGAAGTACTGGTGAATAAATCCTGCAAAGGAACATTTAAGGTGTGTTTCCTGATGTGTAAAATTTGTTTTGTTTTGTAAGTTAAAAATACTGAAGTTGTTTTGTCAAAGTGTTTAGAAGTGTCTAAAATTACTCACTTAAAATGTCACTTGTGTGCCGTAGGCTTGGACTTGAACTTTACAGATGGTGATGCCTGAAAGTCTGCAAATGATGTTCACTGCTGTTGGACTGTGTCTAGAAAGGACTCTTGACTAGGTCAAGGGTTTCCAGCCAAGCGGAGAAACAAACATTGCCGACAGGAGAGGAGCAGAGCTCAGAAGCTCTTTTGGATACAGACTTGGCAGGACTCACTGACCACTGTCAGGTATGCAGCAGCTCCCGAGCAGTTGCTGTAGCAGATGCATTCCCCAGTCAGAGCATAGGCTGTGCTTTTATAATCCAAGTGTAAGTATTTTCACACGCACCAAAAAAAAAAAGAAATTAAAAAAAAATAACTTGGCAGTGTGTTGCGCATATATAAATAAACATTTCCCTGTAGGGTAATATTGTCAGTGTGTTGCACAGGACTGTAAATGTGTCATATCAGCAGGAATCAGAGATATGCATCAGGCAAGTTGTAGGTTTCAACGTTACCAGCTGTCGCTTCGCAGCTTGAGCGCCCTCTGTACTCAGACCAACTCCATGTGGACTTTGAAAGTCTTGCTGCAAACTGTGATGCCAAGTCAACAAAGAGTTAAAATGCTGTATGTTTTCTGGAAATAGGCTACATGCAACTCTGCCTGTCAAACGAGCTATAATGCCTTGACACTAGTGAGTCATCTCTCTGACAGTGGGACTCGAACCAAAGGAATATGAGTTTATTCATTTCTGTCCTCTCCGGGTAAAATAGCTTCACCTGTCAACTAATAGCTACTTTTCAATTTAGAATTAATTCATACTGATTTAATTCCAACCTGACTCTGCATTTCCTCATAAAGCTCAAACCCATGGTAGAGCTCTAGAAGGTTATGTTTTCTTGATGGGGATTACAGACAACATGCAATGCATGGTAACTTTTGTAATTATTAAGGAGAAAATGAACGGCTTCCAGTCTGCAGAGAGGTCTGCAATGGCTGTGCAGCTCCTGAGAAGGTAGCTGTGCTTTAGCATCTCCCTTTAAGCTCTTCAGACTAATTCACCTAACTGCAGTCATCTGCCTAATTGTCTTTCCTTTAACTTTAAGCCATTCATTTAGCAGGTTTTGCATCACTCCATTTGTCTCCCTGGACAAAGACAAAGATAAATCTAGTAGAGTTACAACAGTGCAGCAAGTAAAACAAGCCACGTGCACATTATGTGGATAGATTATAATTTATTTGCCTGTGTGGTGGCAGGAGAGGGTGGGTCGGGCAAGGGCCAGAAGAAAAGCGCATAAAAAGATGATCTGAAATAACATTTGTACCTACACCTTTTTTTTTTTTTCCCCGGGTACATCTGTGCTGTCTCCTGTGTACATTTGTCTCCTGCTATGAAAGATGTACTGATTTTTGGCTGTGTACAAATGCCTGTAAACCTTTATTAGTTGGAGGTCTATTTGGTGACTAAAAGGCTGGACTGGAAATTAGGAGATTTGGACTTGTTTTCCAAGCTAGATACAGACTTGGGTAAACAGGGAAGGTTCACTTAACCTTGCTTTGCTTCAGGTCTTGATCTCCAATGTAGGGATTAATAGTACTTCCTTTCTGCCTTCCTTAATGCCTTTTCTGTATTTATACCACTTTGAGGCAACATTCAAATGGATGTAATCTGGGTCTTATGGAGACCCTGTAGTCATAATTTTTAAGAAGCATAAGCTATGTCCAAAAAGCAGAGAAGCCAGTGACTTTCTTGGAGAGCAGACACTGTTAAAACGCTTATACTTATTCGACTGCCAGTAAAAACTCCACTTTTCAGCTTTTCGTAAGATGTGGGAGTACCATATGCCAAACTAAATCTCCTCATTTAAATATGTCAGAAAGTGTTTTTTAGATTGTTTCTACTTTGTGTCTTTTTATTTCTGTGTTTCCACTTAATCAGCTGGTGCCCTGTTGTCATCAGTGCTGGCCTGGGCTGCTGACAAGTATCTCCTTGTCTTTGGTTTGTTTGCTTAATTCTGCTACAGTTGAATGTGTCTGATAGGAATGGTGGCCATTTGAATTTAGTAAAGGGAGTTTTCTGATAGGCTTTGCTACTTCTGATGATACAGTTGCAAATATGTCTTGGGTTTTTTTTTTGGTTTTTTTTTTTTCTCCATAGCCATAGGAAATAATTTGTTAGTTGTTGCTGAGAGGCAGAAAGTTAAGGCAGCAGAAGAACAATCTGCAGAAGCTGCTGTACTCTGAGCGGTACCACACAGAGCTGTGGTTGTAGGGTCCTGTGACAGGGACTGGCACATGCTTCATTGATTACAGTTTTGTCAAACAATGGTCCTTGTTGCATTAAGATGAAGAACAATGTTGCGTTTAGTCAAACAGAGCAACCAGGGAACCACAGGATTTAAATGTGATGTGGTTAATTGTAAAGTCTCCAAGTAATAAGACTTGAATTGCTGGTTTACTGATAAAACACTGAAAGTGATTCTTTACAGTTGGATGAATAAAGACAAGTGAATTTCAGCTATGATACCATGACCAGCTAAAAAGTGATTTGGAGCAGATGTTTTTGATCTACAAAATGTCTGCAAAAGCATTCAGAAAGTTTTGAGCATGTAACATGACTAATGCAAGGCTGATGTTGGACTTCAATGCGTTGTTGACAGCAATGATGGGAAGAGAGTGAAAGTGTTGCTACTGGTGGAAGTTCCTTGGCAAATACTGGCAGCTCACAAAGCAACATACCTGGGAATATGCAGAGCAGATGAATCGGGTATTTTGGCAGCTTGTGTGGAGAGCACCGTGGTGCCAAGCCTGCACTTGTGGCCTCTGTAGAATGTAAAACTCATGCTAGTGTTAAATTTTCTTAGTAAAGTGTGAGCATGGCTGGAGTCTGCATGATGATGGTAATGACCTAACCAGCTTTTATTGTGGTAAACTAACTCACTGCTGATTAATAGTTCTGGCCTGGCTCTGTGTATTGATGCTGCCGTTTTGAGGCTTCATCACGTTGCAGTTCTCTCCACGTGGAGCTTTCCTGCCTTTGGAGTAAGGTGTGTGGAGTTTATATTACACAAGCTTTGCCAGGGACTGCTGTCCCTTTGTCAAAAGTCACAATGTGTAAATGAGCAGTCCTGCCTGGTTTAAATCAAAATATGTTGAGAGGAAAGTTCATCTCCCTCTGAAGGTCTTGCTTGCAACAGTTCTAAAAAGAACGTGGAGGCTCCAGAGAAGGCTGATGAGTAGCCATTTAATACAAACCATTAGCAGGTAACAACAGGGTTTGCTGTCAACTACCCAGGCTAGATTAGCAGTGACTGCCTGCATGCAAAAAGCTCAGTGACTCACTGTTCATCTCCTGAGCCTTCAGGTTTCCTCAAAATGTTCCTTGAAGTTGGGCTTAAATTAACTATTTATAGATACCTCAGGATCTTTTCTTCCTCTTAAAGCTTTCTTAGCCCTACAAACACACCAACAACCTCGAGTCTCTAGAATATTCTTCAATTTACTGGAAAAGTAAGAAAGAGGATTAATTAAATGTTTTGCTCTGCATTCTTTCACTGATGCTACTCAAAGCATTATTTTTGTCTTTATAGTGTGTGTTTTCTTAAACCCTTCCACTGGAGTTTAGAGGAATCTATGCAGTGTTTAATTTCCCCTCTAGTCCTCAGTCTGAGGTGAAATAATACTCACTTAGGTTCAGACCAGTGATAAGGGTGGAAAAAACAAGAATTAACCAGAATCAACATGTATTCCTGTCTGACCTACAAACTAGTCCATCCTAGATTCACCATAAAATACTCCTCTTCTTTTTCATCTGGGATAGCACTTGATCATCACTGTTAGAAAGTGTGTTCAATAGAGTGCTGTAAGTGAAGTCCTGTCAGGAGAGGGGTTATGTGCAACTAATAAACACCATACCACAACTAGAAGCCATAGACAGAGATGGTTGATTCAAGGACAAAGAGCTGCCACCAGGAATACTTGAGTTTCTCACAGTATGCAGACAACCCTGATTAATCAGGACATTTGTCAGCCAAGGTAATCCATCTGACCCTGACTTTGCACACTTCTCTCCTTCTTTGGATTCTGTCAAAGTGCTGGCATAGTACTTAAAAAATACTTTACACTGTGATCAGCAAGATTGAGGAAAAGCTGTCTCCCCCTAGCATTTCTTGTCCTCTCATGTCCTTTTTCACCTGTCACAAGCAATCAGTATGCTACAGTGATGAAGCCAGGACCAAAGATGCTGAAAGTCCTGCTGTATTGTACCCATTGTCAAGAAATAGAGGCTGAATAACTTGCATCTTACCAGGTTACTCTTACTGTCATCTACTGGCTGAAGTAGTCTTTCTCCAGATCTCTCAATCATGAAAGGGGTATCTTAATGGTTTAGGAATTCAACCATACCATATTTCCCTGCTTCTTCTTTAAACATCTCCTTTTAATTCTGCCTTCATGTGCTATCTGGATTTCTGCCAAAGCATTTCTTATTAATTTTGTGGAGTGTACACAACCTTGAGAGATGATACTTCATTACAGATTTGCAAAATGAGTTTTTTTTCCATGGGCTAACAGGTCTTGCAGGTTAGGGCAGTCACTGGATTTGCTGAAAATTTTTATCCTTCTCCGTTGAGTTTTTCTTGTCATCGTGGCTACATTCCTTCTATTCAGAAAAGTTGTGTGTCGCTATTCAGTCTGCAAAAATTGCATAACGTATATATTGGTGATTAAACAGGAAATAGCTGAGAGGGAAAGAGGCTTGCAGAAAGCTTGTGGTGCCAAATGAACGTTTTATATTTCCAGAGTTTTGCTTTCCAAAATATCCAGGCTTTGCATCTGTTTAAGTGATGCATCAGTCTGGTGGTATGTTTGACTGTGTATAGGAGTTTCGTTGATGTATAATGGTACTGAGTCAATACAACAGTTTCTCCATTGCCTGGCAATTTGTGTTTAAAAAAAAACCAAACCAAAAACAAATAGAGGAGGAAGACTGTGAATCTGACTGTCCTCTCGTGCTTCAGATTATTTAACTGTCCTAGAGAATCAAGGTATGAATCTACAGTATTGAAAGATGTGCAGATCTGAGCCTCATTTTTGAGGTGACACCTTCTCATTCATCATTATGGAATTCAACTGGTAGTGGCAAGGTGCTTGGAACCCCAAGATTCACCTGTATGTGGCAAAACACAATTAGATTTGGAGCAGACAGTGATGGAAACTGGCTGGTAACATTGATAACCGTTCAACATGGGCAGACCACCTTTGACACTGGTGGCAGAGGCATAGAGTTACGGGTTGTTAGCAAACAGGCTCAGGGAGACTGGTCACCTCTAGATATTGTGGAGGAATGTCAAGATGGAGAGCAGAGATGGCACCAGCAGCCGTCTTGTGCTTGGTTCCCTTGTACAGTCATAGTACTCATGAAAGTCTGGGAAATGCAAATGTGATAGTAACACAGGAGACCCCAGGCTTGCTTTGTTTGGTGTTCCTTAAACATCACATTTTAGTGTATGTAATCCATGCAGTTTCAGTTTTCCCAGAGAGGATGTTTGTGCTGGGTTTTTTTTTGTTTGTTTGTTTGTTTTTTTTGTTTTTTTTTTTTTTAGAACTGCAGTTTCTCAGAAGCTGGAGGGAGTGCCCTTCTCCCAGGGAGTCTTCACTTGCTCCTGCTGCATTTCCCCAGCTTGCAGATGCCCGTAGTCACCTTGCTTTGGACTGAAAAGTCCTTGAAGGGCTGCTCATCAAAGATGGCCTTTTTTTTTTTTTTTAATAACTGCGTGAGACAACACAAAGAAGCATCACAGTTTGCTTGGTCCCCAGTCCTCAAATGCCTCATTTCAGTATTGTAACTTGCAGTTTTTGAAGGGAAGGAGGGTCAGGAGGCTGGAGATCCACCTCTGCTTTCCGAGGCAGCTTTTCACTGCTGTTGTGTTCTGTGGCCCTGTTACAGCTTCCTGACAACTTTAAAAATGAGTCATATAGTGCAGTGATCTAGTGATTTATGGGTAGAGCCATCCTATAACAATAATTGGCTGTCTGTCAACGTAGTCACATCTGGTTTCAACTCGTGTTCTTCTGTCAGTAGCCCTAATGCAGACAAGTAGCTCCTCCACCAGTTGTGCAGGGGCGAGATGAAAGGCTTCGGCTTGGCTGTGGTGGATGGCGAGCCCCTGGTATTTCAAATGGAAGCTGACAGTCTAACATCCTGCTCCATCTGCTCCCAATTTATACCTTGAGATTTATTGTCTCTCGAAAAGATACAATAAAGACTTGTGAAGCGGAATTACTGGTTCTGAAAGCTGTAGGGGAAGTGTAGCCTATTTCTGCTTCTGCACTTTCAAAGCTAGAAGGCAGAAGAAAGGCATTTTTAAATGAAAGGAAAGCTTTTTCACTAGGTCTGCTAGGGATGGACAGTAATCTTGACCCTCCCTGAGGGTTCGTGATTGTTGTTTGACCGATGCTTGGCTTCAGAAACAGTTTCTATCATGTTTGTTTCTCAAGAGCTTTGTTCATTTACAGCCATAAGGGATGCACAGAGTATCTTGGCCAGACGCTGAAGCCCTTATTTTCTGGGGAAGACACCACAGCTCTTGTTTCTTTGGCATTTCTTTCCGTAGTAAGGGTTGATCCCTGTAGGTACAGAGCAACATAATATCATCATGATACTTCGTGTCAGTGAGAGTCAGTGGCCACGTTCGGGGTGGATGGGAAACCCTGCTGAGGTTTCATTCAGGAGACAGCAGTGAGTTCCTCTCTGCTTGGAGTCTGCCTCCTGTCACTTGGGAGCAGAGTCCATCACATGCTGGGGACATCAGCAGCAGAGTCAGTTTTTCGTTGAGCAAAGCAGCTGAGGCGAGGAAGGGTGAAAGAGGCAGAGGCTGCTTCAGGCTCATGCTGGAGCCATTTGTGGAACTTGAGGAAAATGTTCAGGGCCTAGAACTCTGCCAGAAGGCTTTATATGCTCCTGTCAAGTTTATACAGCTGCAGATAAACTAATGCTGGCTCAGATGTGAACTGAAGTCTCCAGCTTGTAACTGTGGCAAGTGTTGGTGTTCACAAAGTGGATGAAGCTCTCATATGGTGAGCTTGAAGAAGTCTTGCTGAACTGCTCCTAATCTGCCTTTCCAGTGGTGCAGAGGAAGGGCAATGGATGTAACAAATGAAGCAGGAGTTGGGGTCTGAAGGGAAAAGGTGACATGTGGAAGGCAATTGACAAAGTTCCCGTAAATATAATCACCTCCTTATCTGTATGGTTGTGTTTGAAAGTTTGATTTGTGCCTGTATAACAGAAGAAAAAGCCTCCACATAAAAATCTGTAAAAGTCAAAAAGAGGAGGTGGGGGTGGAACAAGAAGAAAAAAAACTTCAGTAAAATTACTAATTTAGAATTGCTGGATAACCAGGGAGGACAAGTGTTTGTCAAGAGTTTTGATTTATGAAAACGTCAAGATTGTTTTAGGAGAACCTGCTGTTTCTATTAGAAGAGCGTGCATTCAGCTCTGTTGAGTTGCTTGTGTTATGTTTAATTTGTTTATACTACTTAATTGCCCATCATTAAATGACAAAATTTAAAGTTTATCTGTCCTGCTGTAGGAAGTGAGTAAAGTTTCTGTAAATAAAATACTAGTGTTTTTACTGGCAGAACAAGTGTAATTTTTTTTGCCTAGAAATTCAAGTCTTAAATGTGCAGAACTGTTTTCAATACCTTAGAACAAAAATCTGCATTAAAAACAGATAAAAGTCTGGTCACAACTATTTGATAGCTTTTCTTAATCTCTGCAGCATTCCAGGTGAGACTGATTTGTTTAGTATTATTCCTTGCAAAAGAAGTCTAGATTTTCTGACTACTTATTTTACAAAAGCAAATAGAAAATCTGAAGTTATAAAAGGTTTATTATTATTAGCCATGTACTTTTTGTAATGAGAAAAGTACCTTAAATTGTAGTTAAAGTGGGACATTTGCTACAGAACATACTTTCTTATCATTGAAGAGATTTTAAAGAAATGATGCTTTAAGAGTATAAATAATATGTTGCTGACAATATATTTTCATAATCTTCTTGTAATTGGGATGATCTTGGTCATCTACAACTCATGTGCACTACTAAAATCGAAGTAAAGAGCCTTGGGCTTCTCCTGACCAGGCAGGAGAAGTTTTTTCATGATCCTCTCAGCTGCACAGCTCTTAGGCAAATAAGCATTACTTCTGTCTCTTAGATCTGTGAATTAAAGAATAGGGGAACCTTGGGCTGAAAAACCTTGAAACTGCTTTCTGTTGGCTTCAGGGGAGATCGGAATCAGTCCTATAGCAAAAGGCCTAGAGCAAAACAGGAAATCACTGATTCAAAAAGCCAGATTTGTTGAGTAATTAACTGAAATTTTGCCGTTGGTCGTTTCACTGGAATTCTGTATACTGGATAAATAAAAATGGTTAAAAGTCTCCTGTTGCAGTGCTTAAACATGTTGTTAGAGAATTCTAGGCAAATGCATGAGGTCACTAGCTGAAATGACAGCATCACCCTCTCTTGATTTTGATGAAAAGCTTCTTGGTTTTTTCCCTCCTATGATGCTCCTTGAGGGGTTATGATTTGAAAAGAAAAAGAAGAGGAGGGGCAGATCTCAGTCACAGAAAGGGAGGTTTTCAAATGAACAGATACTCATGAAGGACCACATTTTGAAAATGCCTGAATTCTCTGTATTTCAGGTTTCAGGTCTTCTAACCCATACGCATGCGCTTTGAGGTCTACTGCCTCACACCCACTCTTGTGGGTCATTCTCAACACTTGTGCTGGGTAACCTCTGCGACAGGTACTGTAGCTGCAGGGTTTCTGAATGTTTGCCACACAGAAGAGCATGGCCAATGTGCCAAAGCTTGGCGTTCACTTTATTTTCTAGAGCCTCACAGTGGTACAGAGCTGGTGTCCAGTGTTGGCTGAAGGATGCCCAGGGCACTCATTTTGTTTTGAAATATAAGCTCAGGCAATTTTTTCTTACTGCTGGGGAGCTTGACTGCCTTGATTCTCAGGGTATTCAAGATTAAATGCCATGGGAAGACCTTTTTCTTGTTTTGTTTAGTTTAAGGAAAAAGAAAAACTCCTGCGTTTTCTTTGGCTCTCGTTTTGGCAATCGAAAATATTACAAATGTCCTTCGGAACTTGAAGGCAGTAAATGTCTGCAATGAGACTTCAAATATATATACACTATCTAATTTGAAGACAAGAGTTTTCAAAAATAGAAAAAGCTAAATCCTTTAGAAATTATCACCACCTTGCAGTAGTGCTGGTAAAATAGTAGCTAAATAGTAATGAGAACTGTTATATGGCTAATTTCTCTGATATTTTTGGCATGCGTGTTCATTAGCAGTTGACTAGTTACAAGATTGTCAAACGTTACAAAATAAATAAATAAGACTAAACAAGCTTGATTGATGCAGGAACCGTCACAGTCCCCTGAGCACAGAGGAAATTTTTAATGTTTTCTATACTGCAAGTCGTACTGTACAATTGGGCTCTGCCAGATGACCTGCAGTAAGCTTGGGTGGTTTAAGACCTCACTGATGGCAGAACAGGCAGAAAGGCTGCTGCAAGTCAGTCTGCCTTAATAGCTGAAATTTATCTTCACCTTGAGCACGGCGCTTCACTCCTCCCCTCTGCCCAGCACACTGTTATCTTTCAACAGGATAGATATCTGTGGAGAGTGAAATCTGACACATCCATAGCACGTTTCACGGAGAACATCTGGCAGAGCCTTTGACTGCCTCTTTAGCATATGTTGCATCTTTTTCTTCTCACTTTCTCTGTATTATATTTATGTCTCTCCCGTTCTGAGCTGATAGTGTTCAACACTTGCTTTGCAACGCTGTACGTGATCAGCAGCGATGCTGAGCAGTGGAGGAGCAGCATTCCCTAAAGTCTTTGGTTAGATGTCACAGGGACCTTTCAGGAGAGAGAAGCAGATGTTTGCATCTGTGTGGAGCTAGGGTGGGTGGCTGTCCCGCTCACTGCTCAGCTCGTTGCGGAAGCAGAGTCATTTGCAGTTTTTCTTCAGAGGATACTAAACTTCTTACTGGCTTGTGCGTCAAAACAAGTGGTTTGTCTGTTGCTACTGAAGTTAGAAAGTGCAGGAGGACACTACACAGGGGCTGATCTGTTTTCTTTCTCTGGGAAACAAAAGAGGAAGAAAACCATATACTGCTGTTGAGGTTGTATTGCAGGGAAGAGTGTAAAATTACAAGCTGTAGAAAGTAAGGAGGAATGGCTATTGAAACAAAGAGAGAAAGATAAAGCTGAATCCTTTATTTCCCCAGACTACAGGGCATGCCTCTGCCCTTTTGTTATTTTGCCAGCAAGTGATAACGTGGTAGCTAATGACGAAGCAACAGATTTCTGTCCCGATTTTTAAATACCGTACTGCAGTATTATTGTGAGCTGCCCTGTGAAATGCAATCTATTTAAGTAATCCCGCTGACAGCTGTTTTCCTCAGCCCTTGATTCACTGCTCATCTGGTGACTGCCGATTGCCCTTACCACCACACTGGCATTTCTCTGTTTCCATGGCACTGCTTTGCATATGGAAGGAGTGCTGGAGTGTGTGCTGAGCGTGTTTTTACTGTGTTAATTGTTCTCATCTGGGAAAGATATATCAGGTCAACTGGTTAAATGAAGTTAGCCAGAAATGAGGTATGAATCAGTAACTTCAATTATACAGAAGCCTGATGTCAGGGACTGAAGACCTGCAGTGGTATCTCAAAAAAAAAAAAGTAAAAGTAGTTTTTTCTTACTACAAGCTTTGCTTTGCTCTTTCCTACAGTTTGTGGATTAAGCTGTAAATTTAGGATAATATTTTCAAGAACTTCTATGATTTAAAAGATATCAAATTCCTATTTTACAAGTGTCCGTCCTGTGTGTCGTGTCGTCGTCCCCGTCCCCCCCCCCCAAGATGATTTAGAGACCTAGGTTTCAATTTCAGCAATCCATTTGATGGCACAATACTGTGAGTGCCAGCTCTGATGCTTTGATAAGAGCAGTTGCTGTGCTGGTGGGCACATGCAGCAGGCAGGAGATTAAAACTTCCTAACTAGAGAAGTATTTGCCATGGATGCTTTGTGGCTTGTAATTGTACCCCAAATCTTTCCTGTAAAGAAGGATGGCTCCCGAAGTATACACAAACTCTTTCACTTACACTCTCCAATTAAAAAAAAAAACACAACCCAAACCATTTGAAATGACATAAGAAGTTTGTGCAGTCAGTAAGCTAAGAGTTTAGAAACACCAGAAGTTTAAGTTAGTTTGTGAACCTACCTATACGCTTCTTATGTGCATGCATTATGTTACAGTCTTTGAGTTTCTGCATTAGCTTTCCTATGGGTTCTACCTCATTCAGAGCAACAAGTAGGTGATACTCATTGAATGGATAGAGATTATCTGACATTTTGTGTTCATCTTATTGTTTAGTGTCTAGTATCCATCTATGATACAGTACTTAACAGTCAAGCTTTGGCGAGACCACAGCAATGTTAATTGTCTTCTGATCCAATATATGACATACCTCACTGGGCTATCAAAGAGAACTGCCATGAAGAGTTGATCTCTGTTTATTGTACCACTGTAACACAGGAGATGTTTTCATCTCAATCGCATATTAAGAAAGTGGGGTACAGAGTAAGGAGGCAGAATGTGTCCCTTCACTTTGAGACATGTGGGTAAGATTATTTTATGGGCTTCTTGAAATTAGGGTCCCCTTGTTTTTGATTTGAACTAAAGATATCGGCCCTGGAACAAATCAGTCTGGCAGGTTGTCACTATACATCCTCTCCATTTCCTCTGAAATGGGGAATGCATCACGGACAGCCTTTTATGCAAGGTTAAAAATACACCTCACTGCAAAGTTGCTGGCACGTTTGGCACCCAATCTGCCAGGCTCAGATGTGCTGAAAGCCCATGTCTTAATGACTGTGCCCCTTGTGGCCCTCTCTGCAGGCGTAAGCTGAGCTGCCGTATGATTCTTTCCCATGAATGATGGGATAAACACTCACCTTTCCTAGACACTGGGGAGACTAGGGTAGCACTGAAGATAATCATCACTCAGGAGGGCTAATGCATGTCTCTGCTGTGGGGAGGACTGGGTATGAGCCAAAACAGAAATGGATTCTTGGCATGTGCCCATCATGCTACCCAGCTGGCTCACCAAGGTCACACAAGAGTTATGTGTGTAGATGGAAGAGGCTTTGGACCAACCTCTGTGTCCTGGACTGAAATAGCTTAGTTACACAGGCCTGCACAGGGAGGTTGTCTTGGCTTCTCCAAGAAACTGGAGAGGACCGCTGACAGGAAAACTGATTTTGACCATAAGACTTCTGCTTCTCTTCCTGCATTTCCCAGCCTCATTTACCTGTTTTCTTTCGATTATCTTAACAAACAAAGCAGAAATCAGGAGGCAGTAGCCTCTGTTGCTGCACAGTCTGCCATATTCTTGCTATTGTTCATCACTTGGGCAAAGGGGGTCTTTTTTTGGGACAGTGTTGGTTGGCAAAGTCTCCATGGCAACCTGTGCCTTCTTGCCAGACAAAGCAGAGACAGACCGGTGCTACCACGGGATTTATGGACACTGGAGAGGAAATGTGTAGCATTGATAGAAGAGTTTGCAGTTACCAAAAAAAAAAAAAAAAATTAGAGAAAACTCTAAGTAGTATTTTCTTCCCCAATAAAAAGGATTAATTTTGCATTAAAAATATATAAAAAAAACCACCAAATATTTGAAATGCCTTTTTCTCCTTGTGAGATCACCCTATAGGTATAGTCCACTTAATTGCAATGTGCTTAATTGAGAGAAACAATTTTACTGGGACATCTCCCAGGGAACCATCTTACCTAATGATTATCAATGCCAATGGTTGTTGCCTAATCAGGTCAGTGCCATAAATCCTGCTTAACAAGAAGGCATTCAGAGAGTATCAAGGGCTTAAACAGTGTTTAAGCAGGTGTTAAATAAGTGTGGGATGCCATATTTAAACACAGGGAAAACCAAAATAAAATGGAAAGCAAAAAGTGTCAATCTCACAAATAGAAAGTGCTATTTTTGTCCTTTCTGTTCATTAGTATAGTACTGTCTCTGTGAGTCTCAAATCTCATTTGGAATTTTTCATTTTTATCACTGGGTAAATGGTCCTGAGAATGAAAGCTGGGCAGATGCTTAGGGAATCGCCACTAGCTCCTGAACATTCTGATTAGGTTTGCCACTCATGTAGGACTTCCCAAAGACCCTTAAATACTTCAGTAATTTGTGTATATTCTGGGATTTATTTCTGGGGGGGATATGTGCGCATTGTTTAGTGATGCTTGATGTAGCATAGCTGTAAAATAGAGCAATAGAGATGCTGTTGGGATAGCTGAATCCTTCTGCTGTTACTGATTTAAGAGTCTTTGGATAATGTGGAAAGGCAATAGTGTGCAATGCTGGTATGGACTGCCAGAATACTTGTGGTCCATATGTTCTGCTGCTACCTCCTCGTTCTGAATACAAACGGCACTTGTTGTCCAACTTTGTCCCCTTTTGCAAATAGAAGCTGTCCAGAAACGCACCTCCTTTTCCCAAGGCACAACTTACCCCTTAATGAGGGGGTTTGTTGTATCAGGATTCTGCTGTGCAAGTTGCGTTCTCCATTTTTGATCTGATTATGTGCCTTATAATCCCTATTAGTTTATAACAAAATACAATTGTGACATATTTTGTGAGTATGCAGTACTAAAATTTGGAAGAGAAGCTTGATCGGCTCTCTCTGTGAAGATTAGAACAAGAGGCGCGTATTTTCTAACACAAAACTAGTGTTCCATATCTGATAGAAATCCTATGGCATTGAACTGAAGTCAGGAGTGTAGGGAACTTCATGGCAGTCCTGGAGGCAATGAGTCCATCCCTCTGATATCACATGAAACACATACAAGTTTCCATGTGCATCTAACACAGCTACCCACGGCTACCTTTCTTCATGTAGTCTTCTAAGAAAAAGGCCTCTATTTTTCTGAGCATTTTTATGGCCCTGATTGCTCTAACATTTTGTTTGCAGACTTCTAGGTTTTCACAGTTTTTTTCCTAGCAACCTTGCCAGCTTGGAGAGTAGTCATCTCACATTTGTTCAGCTTCAGTACAGAAAGAATTTTTGGAATTATGGGGGGAAATGTCACTATTGCATCAGATTAAAAAGTGCATATTTTATTTTTATTTTGACGTGAGGTTAGGTCCCAGTGCAAAACAACGGCAGTGCACGGTGGTACCAGCTCTCCTGTCTTGATGCAGTTCCTGGTATTTTTTTAGTCAGTGGCTGTAGCTCTGTCTGGTTCTTTTGTGAATGTGTATTTTACTTCTGAGTCTGGTTTAATTTTCTCTTTGGTCTTCAATAATGCAGTGATTTTACAAGATCGGATCAAATTTTCATCTTTTACTCCAGAACAATTTTTACACATTGAATCCCTCCACCACTGTAGTAGAATAGCAGTTTTAGATTCACAAAAATGTCATTAGAAATTTGATGTAATGTTTGGCAAACTTTGTTTAAAATTACACTATAACACATATTAATGTTTATTTTAAAATGCACAACCAAAACACTTGTTTTCCCCACCCTCTTCCCGCCTCATTCCACACAGTAATTTAATGGATCATTAGGAGTTTTAAATAGAAATAGCTCTGTATTTTGTTTCATGGCAAGCTTGGTGTCAGAAGATATTTTGGAACTCAAAGGAATCATGGCTGGTGTTATAGCAGTTACTTTATTTTTGCTGTGCTTCTTTAGCTTTGCAGAATACAGCCACCAGATGCAAAGGGACAGATTGTGATAAATCTTTAATAACGATCTTATTTAATATTGCAGAACAAAAAACTTGTGTAGGAATGGCAGAGATGTTACTGGCATATATTCATAGCATCAAGGTATGTTCCTGAACTGCGTGAGTTTCCATTCTGGCACAAAAAAAAAAAGAAATCTCTGTCATATGAAGTGTTGCTCTTGTTAAGTACTGAGTTATGCAGCTTTTTTTGGATATATTTTAAAAGCTTTCTATTATTTTAATTTAATTTCTAGTTAGAAAGTTCCAAACAAGCATAGAATTTCATTGTTATTGTGGAAAAGAAACCCCAACAGACAAACTCTTAAATGACAAAGCAGAGTATGAAAATATTATTTTCATCCTGTAAAAGTGAGTCTGAAACATAGGACAAATTAGTGGTCTGTTAGCGGTCCTGCCATGGGTTTAGCAAAGACAGAAAATGAATGTTTATCTCCTGACCCTTAGTCTAGTGCTGCAAGTCTAAACCTAGCTTTCCTTTTTAACACAAGCCCAGTAGGAGTTAAGGATGTGAGCATGCCGGAAGACCTCATCTTCACAAGACCTGGCTTTGGCCAGCCAGTTACTGTTGAGCAATTGCAGTTGCAGGAGAGGCCATCAAAATTCTAATTTGGGTTTTCAGTCCATGGGGGCGAGCTACCAGAACTTTCAAGTCAAGCAGTATCCTTGGCAAGCTTTCAAGTAGAACTATTTCATTCATTGATTATGAGATGACCACCAAAAGGCCATATTATGGGAGAGATGAGGATGTGGGAAAGGCAACACAAATGTCTACAAACTCTGCTGCATTATTGGTACAAGTCACAAAATACTCTCTTAAAATATGCAAAAAGGTCAGTGAGATAATGAAGGATTTTTCTACTTGGGCACCAGAGTCTGTGTTCCTTTAACAAGGAAATAAGCGGGGAGGTATGGGTGTGCAGCTAGCCTTAGCTCGCTTCCAGAGTCAAAACATATTGTGAACTGGCAAAGGAGAGATCAGTGCTAGTAATTTGAGAATAGTGACAGAGGATGTGAGACTACATACAAGTGAAAGAGCTGCAAAGGAGCTAACAGAGAAGTTTAACGGAGTAGATGTTGAACATACCTGAAAGATGAGGTCAAATCTGCAAACTCAGTAGAGATGAGAGAAATACAAATTAACACCAGAGACTTCTAAATTGTTCTTAGGGTAACTCACTGCCAGATGTTGAGTTCCTTGAAAAATTTTGCTGCTACTTTTTTTTTTTTTTTTTTTTTGCCCTGATGAGAACTAACTGAGCTCTTTTTGATATTTTGATCTTAATGGTGAGTGTTGAATACTTTGGAAGTGCTGACCGTGGGTCGGATCAAAATCCGGTAATTTCTTCCAAGTCTGAATTCTTTCCTTGGCAGCAGCCGTCCTTTGGGGCATAGCTGGCTTGCTTTATTCCCTCCCATCATGCTGGTATGGCTGCCTTTCTGCATTAAAGGCTGTCTTCCTTTGTACCTTTTTTAAGGGCTTTGATAGGCTGTTGTTCCCATCCTACAGGATTGACGCCGTTCAGTTAATCTAAAGATCAAAAACTATTTTTTTCCTTGGCCTTTCCCAGGTACTCTTATCAACAGAGATCTGATCACACAGGTCCTTCCCCCCCAGCAACATTCTGCTTCTAGAGCAGGAGAAAGGTGATTAAAGACAAAACCCAAATAAACCAAAGAAAACAACACCAAATCCTTTGCGCCCAGACCTTGCTGCTTTTTGGGACTGTATGTTTTGGGACTTTGTGGATAAGAGAGGAAGGGCAATTTTTGATTAAAAGAAAGAAGTCAGCTGTTGGGCTGACTAAAATAGTGCCAAAGCAAGCAGATAAAAAGGTAAACAGAAGAAAGAAAGAATAGGTGCAATTCACAAGTAGAAGTAACAAATCATGGGAACAAGAGATTAGAGGAGCTTGCTGGAAGCAAGCTCAGAATGAGAGGAAAATAGAACCCTTCCTTTCGCCCCTTCCCTTTCTCTCCTTCCCTCCTGTCACTCAGAAAATCTGGAAGGATTTCGGCACCCAAAAATAGGGCTTGATTTTCAGCATTACTTTCCCTTGCATTTGGGTAGCAGGTTTGTCCCCATGGCACCTTGTGGAATAATTACTGGAGGTTACTTAGAAATTAAAATCATATCGAAGGTATAGCATTCTTCACACACTAAGGAAAGGTATAATATTGAAGAGGCTCCCAGGGTTGGAGTGCAACTGGTGTGCAAGGAAACAATTCCACGGTGCTTCCCTGGACAACATGGCCTGTGAACAGCATGAGGAGCAGAGTGGAGTGAAGATTCTGCAGCCAGGCTCTATGAGATCACTGCAGAGATGGCAATATGACGGTACCACAGAACTGATAAGCTGCCTGTTTGCTACCTTCGGAAAACAGTCTGTCGTTTTCTGACAGTGTCGTCCTGTGTGCAAACTTTGCTTATTATAATGTCATTATACTGCCAAAACACACCTCTGTCCCAAAGACTACCTACCTCCAAAGTGTGACACCCTCCCCCCCCCCCCCAAGCTTGTGCCCTGAATTTTCTTCAGCTATACATTTAAAAGTAAAGCAAGAGAATTTTACACCTGCTATAATAAAGGTATTTATGACTAGAGTCACTCAAGCTCCACCCTGAAGATAAAAAATAATATAAAAATGGCTTAAGAAAGAGGGAATGTTAGGGAAGCCATCATCATGGACAAGTCAGGGAAGAAACCATCTCAGACTATCTCTGCATCCTGGGGTCAGTTGACATGCTGAGTCACTCTTCCCACGCCGTAGAGGCAATTTTGGGTAAGATCTGGACTTTCTGAGTACTTTCCTGGAGAAGCTTAGAAATCTTTCTAGACCTCCTTTTAACACAGTTTTTTTTGCACGTGCTTTTATTTATCACCGGCAATCCAGAAGAACCTGTGCTGTTGCTTTTAATAAACTGCTGTATTCACGTAGCTAGCTGCAGAAGGCTCGCATTGGGTGCCACCAACTACTGATTGTGTGAGACCGTGGAGTGCGACTAAACGGGGAGCGCAGTGCTATTAGTGAATACGGAGCTGCCAGAGTTCAAATATATTGAATGTGACCAGTGCCAAATTGGATATCACGCAGAATCTGAACCTAGTCTCCCCCAGCTCCTCTGGTATCTGAGCACTGGAAGGCAAGGGGGGTTTATATTATACCAAATTACTGGACCCTTTTACGCGACACACCTTCCTGGCCCACCAGCAGTGACTGGACATGAAACAACTTCAGACCACCTCCAGCTACACCAGGTTCCTATTCATGTCAGATGAGGCAAGAGAAGGTGGGATTTACAAGCTGCCTCTGTTAGTGTGTCAACACTTTCAGAAGACCTTACTCTTCTAATGGGTGGACCTTTTGAAAATAATCTTAAAGTGGCACGTGAGCTATTTTGAAAGTAGCTGATCATCATCTTGTCAAATATATGTTCTTGAAGACTGGTCTGAACAGGCTGTAGGTTCATGGTCATTTTGTCCCAGTGAAGCTGTTTGGTTCTGTTTTTGAAAACCAGTATTCATTATAGACTTGATGTTCTGAGTCTCGTGTATTTATATACCAGGCTTTTGTCTGTAGATTCTTGGAAATATTTTGAAGTCCTTCTGTGACATCAATAATGTGGAGACCCACGTTCACTGTGTTCTCAGTTTGGTGCTTCCTGGTCAACAGAAATAAAAAAGTGGTTGTGCTGACAGCTAGCAACATAAACTCAGCGCGGTACAGAGCCATCTAACTGGGTTATTCTTCTTTCCTCAAGGTGTGCTGAATCAAATACTGGCTTTAGTCTGCTGGATTCAATACCTTCTTTTTTTCTGGGAGAGGAAATTGTTGACTTTCACTTGTAAGTTTAATTGCCTTTGATAGAATAGTTGTAGCTCTATTTTCTTGCCAAGATGCCATTTTTGCATATACTTTATAAACTTAAAGCCAAGTATATAAACTGGAGCTGTACTGAGTGTCTCAGCACTACTGGTATCATGCAGCAGGGAAGGTTTACAGCAGGACAGAGCTGGAGCCTGGTCTTCCTGCTGATAGTGCCTTATCTGGAGGGAATGTGAAAGATAAAGGAGAAAAGGATTAAGGGAAAAAAAAAAAAAAAAAAGGAGAAAATAGCTTTCTGGGCTATAAGTGAGAATTGTGACGAGAAGACAGTAGCAGAAGGGCTCACCACTGGAGCCAGTGGCAAGAATCCACTTTCATAAGTCTCAGACCCGTTTTCACTGCATTTCAATCCAGAATAGAGAAGATCTGAACACCTTGTTAGATGTAACTCTGTAGATGAAAGGGAAGCAATTTTCTTTATTGGGGTAAACTCCAAATAGAAATAATTTGTCTTTTTGGTGGATCCTTAACGTTCTGCCTTCCAAAGAGTCTTTTCATACTTCTGCTAGGATATATAGCTGATTCTTAGCCATGGAAACCCAGGATTGTGAGTCTGATGTCACCATCTCTGCTGTTCTTTCTGTAATCAGTTTCCTACTTTTTCAGATGTTTCCATCCTGTCCGTCTCCACATACTTGTTATTAAAATAATTCTTTGTGAAGTGACAGGCGCATATGAAGACCTGAAAATGAAAGCCAGCTGAGGATGACTGGAGGTGCTGATAAAAGGCAATCAGCTGGAGAGAGCAAAGCTTGAGGCATCAGATGTGATCTGTCTGGCATGTGCCTAATTAGCATGTGCCTTCAGGCACGCAGCCGGGCAAGAGCTGGAAGTTCAATGAGCAAGTTCACTTGGTTTCTCTGCGCTGCTTTTTGCGCGTGGGAAAAAAAAAAACAAACCAAAAACATTCCCTAGGATCAGCAATAGGACCCTGAAAGGCTTGACTGGAGTACTGAAGCAGATAATAAGGTAATTAGAACTGTGAAAAGTTGACAAAGCACTAAACCAAGATGAATCGCATCCCTAAATGCTACAGGAAATGGATGAGGCCATGAGCTACAGCAGCCTCCCTGAATGAACGTGTAAGATGGAACCCTCATTAAGGCTAACAGGAGTTTCACATATGCCACAGGAAGACTTTCTGTCCCTTTGAATTGTAGAGCTTCCAACGGGCTGGGAGGGGGGTGAGCAGGCTTTTCACAGTTTACAAGGAAAACAAGGAGGAGTAGAAATAATATAGATGTCTTTCCTAGCAATGAGGAAAAGTAGGAAGGGAGGAAGTTGCTTGAAGTTGGTGACGAGATTTATTTGCCAGGAGTGGTAGATCTACCATTGAAGTAGCTAAAAGTCAACAGCTAAGTAAAAACTGTTTTCATTCCAAATCTATATCCACTTGGCAGCTATTAAATTAGCATCTGTGTCATTTGCGTTCTTGCGAGCAGGGTCTGTCTCGCAGCGTGTTTGCGTTGGACCTAGCTGGAGACAGCACTGAGCGTGGCACGGGTTTCAAGGCACAGCTGTGGTACAAATAATAACAATCCTATCCATCCTTGTAGCTTTTCCTGACATACTTTTGGTCTGAGGCAGCCCTCCCTTCCTGCCCATCACCTTGCCATGATTTGATATAAAAACAATAACAAAAAAGCTATAAAAGCAACCTGGAAAAAATCTGTGGAGATGCTGCCACTTGCTGCCCTTAAACAAGGGTAACAAGGGGAACACAGGAGTCCTTTGTTGGAGTCAGAATCCATACTCCATTTTTGCCTTCCCTTAAACTAGTTTATATACTTTTAAAAATACATAGGTTTTGCAAATGATGCAGAGGAGAGCATTGGGGTTTTTTTTTTGTTTTCTTGTAAATAAGTGCTTAAAACTAATCAAGTAGTTTCTGTTTGGAAAAAAATGAGAGAGTTTCTTCAGGTTTTTATTTTTTTAAATAATGTGTTTTATTTTCCTTACATTTGTAATATAAGCACTGCTTTATATAAAACTGCAAGACTGGGCTACACTTGAGTTCTCTGTACATATCTCACATTTGGACATTACTTCTCTGTCAGTACCTTCTGAGGTTTTTTGGATCGTGTTTAAGAATGTGATTCATTTGGTATGAAGATAATCCTCAAAGAAAATAGAGTAAGGATAACATGTAGGTATTTCCTACTGACATAAGACATTTTCATATAGAAATGCCCTCATGGATGTATGTTCTTTTCGCATGACCTACCTGACTAGTTTTTGTTGTAGTAAAATTGTCCTTAGACTCTTCTAAAAATATCGGATACCTTCTGTAAGGCAGAATGAGTGAAAGGTTTTGCGTTCTAGTGTTATAAAGTTAATTCAGCCTCATTAAGATGAATTGAAAGATTCCCATTGATTTCCGTGGAGTTGAATCAGACTCATATCCTCAATTTAATGAAAAACATTATCCACGTGACTCTCATTAACTCTGTTTGCAAAACAGACAGCAAGATATGACTCTAGATTTCTTCTGAGACATACTATGATGATGATGATGATTATCCTGTATTGCAGACAAATGTACCTTGTACTTAGAAGAGAATCATTTACCGCCTGAATTTTACCATGTATTTTTTCCCCATTACAGCTCTTTCTGCTTAGGCTTTTTTCATGCAGTCAAAGCAACTTGGGGGCGGCTGCTCTAGAGACCCCATGTGAAAATACAGATGGTGAGATGTTAATGCAACCATTGTTTTGTGGGTCAGAGCATCTCCCTGGCAAAGGGTTGTGCTGCTGTGGGTTGCAGTAAAAGACAAATGAGTCTCCTGCTGGATTTTATTTTTAAAATTTTCTTATCAGAAGAGTGACCAATGTGCACTTTTGGGAAAGCTACTGTAATACTTCATTGTGATTTTTGTTTAGCGGATGGAAATCTCATTTCCTTACACTTTTTTTAACCTTGAAAGCTCATTTACAAATTGTAACTTACAACAGGAGGGCAAAATGCCAAAGCATAATCAACTAACACAAAAGAAATTAAGTTTGGGCAGGCTATCTGAAGAACCTAGTCCTATTGAAATTCATGGTGGGATTCCCGTTGGTGTCAAAGGTGCTGGGTTTTTTACCTCTGGTTTCACCTGTTCCTTCAGACGTGAAGTTATAGTACAGCCTAAGGCTCATTATATTTGAGGTTTTGTTTAAAGTCCTAATTTCTCTAGTCCTATAATTATGCCAGTCAGATTTTTGTTTGTTTTGAGAAAGGAATTGGTGAAAACTTTTCAATAGTTAAAAAGATCAAGAGCAAGTAACAGAGAAGCTTAAATGCATCACATTAAACAAGCATACATAAGCTTGTTTAAAGATTTTATTGGATCACTGGACATGACTATAAAATATGTCATGCAGATGGAGCTCTGGATGTATATTTTTTGGTGGTCATGGAGAATATCCAAACCTTTTTTTTTTATTTTTATGTTTTTTCAGCTAATTTAAATTACATTCTGCAAAGTTTAGAAGATGTGACTTGCCAATTTTAAATACCAAGTTACTATTCAAACAAGATTAAATATCTTTGAAGATGGCAGAATCAACCAACACTGTAGGTCTGCTGAACTCAGTCAGTCTCACACACACAAGCCCCACTGTTGTTTCTTTTTTTTTTTTTTCCTTAAGTGTCACGGGATTTCTCAATTTATTTCTTCAAAGGGAGGAGATATGATATGGGTTGCATGTCCCTGTTTAATATTTTGAAGTGGTTGCCAAATGTTCTCTTCAAAGGTGACATATTTTAAGGAATTTTATGGGTGTTTGCTTTTTTTAATGTTCTTTTCCTCTGGGGCTTTTGTTTGTTTGGTTTTGGGTCTTCTGGTGTGTGTGAGGAGGAGTGGGTTTGGAGGAGTGGAAGGGGGTTGTTTATTTTTCTTCTTTACCACAAAATGAAATAACTTCCTCTTCTCCCTTGTGGCTAAAAATCAAGCTATCAAAGGCTAGAAGAAGTTGAAGCTGATGGTCCATGACACGCACCATTGGTTCAAACAAACCAAAAGTGTTTTTTCATATACGTTTTTAACCACATGTGCAATTCAAAATTAACTCCCAAATTATTTTGGCTTGTCTCGTCACAGGAGCACAAACACGTTTTCCTTTTTTTTCAGGATTCGTGTACAGCCACATGCTCTCAGTTGCTCTACATTGCTAAAGGCAAATTCAGATGCTGCTAGCAAGATATTTGTGAAGAAATACATACTAATTCTGCAAAATAGCAACAGAAAGGAAACAAGCTACTTTAAAGAAGCAGAAAGCTTTTCTTATAGAAAATATTCAGCTAGCATTAAAAGAGAATGTCTCCATAAGATCTTTATTTAAAATGGAAATCTGCTTTTTCCTTACCCTACCGGTTTTCCAAATGAATGTTCTGAAATAAACTTCATTTTCTTCTTGCTACAAACCCCTCAAGTATGTAGAAATTGCAGGAGTGGGCAGGTACAGGAGGTTGCCTTTCAACAGGCTTATCTTTCCGTCTCCTGCTCGTGTGTGCTAACCAGTTAAAAGAGGTGCTTGCTATACCTGAATGTGTAATGACATGCTAGATAAACATAAGGAACATCATTATGGTCAGAGTGATCATACCGAGCCTGAAATAACTGTATGTCTGGCTTAGTGTGAGAAAGGGAGTTTTTATTTGCATGAAGGGTCATTTATGAAATCCTACCTTGTGCACATGAATCCAACATGGGCTCTGTGCAGCCAAAATTGCTGGCAGGGAGCCTTATTGTGGTGTATCAAGTGACATGAACAGTTGCCAGCCAGTCTGTTTGGCTGCTGGAGCTACTTTGAAGTGAAATGGTACCTCAGAGCATCACCATCCAAATGGAAACTACAGCTTCTTAAGGGTCTCCTTTTGGAAAAACACAACAGAAGAACCGCCCCACCACAACAGAGCTACTGCTACAAAGCTTCCTAAAGTCAGCAAAGGCAGAACAGATGTCAAAAGGTCTGTTCACTGGGGACAAGAAAGGTCTCCTGCCCACATTCAGGCATCGGGAGGGATTGCTGCTGGAATAGGGACAGTCCCTGAGTAACCTGGTGAGGATTGGGGGGATGAAGCAGGTTCCCAGCTGTTGACTGTATGGAGTGGATGAGCTGTGCCCTGCTCACAGCTCAGCCTTAGGGGACCTTTCTGCTTTCATGGGACAGGAGTCTTTCTGTTCCTCTGAGCACATGTATCGCTAGCCTGACCACTTACACTGAACAGCCCAGAACTTGGACTATTAGGGGTGAGAGGAAACTACAGAGAGAAAGTGGCAAGTAAATGGAAGCAGGAACTCCAGATTGTGATCCCACACACCCTCAGCGTAGCTGTTGTGCTCTACAGAGCGCCAGGCTCTTAATTTCAACAAATGCCTGTTTCTTGGAGGTTTGGATTTTTTTTTAGACCCTACTCATACACAGACTGACATAGCATCTAGCATTAAATTATGTAACTATATGCTTAGTATTTATGCTTATGTTTAGTACTGACTTACAGCTGTTCTTGTATTTGTTAAGAAGAGAATGGTCCTAGAAGTAACACTTCTATTCTGTTGCTGATTTTGGAGCAGATTTTAACAAATACCTGAAGTAGCAGAAATAGAAATTGGGTCTTAAAAGTCCCTTTCTTTCTTGCCTACCACTGTGTGCTCAGAGCCTTGTGCTGTGTTAGCAAGTGTGCTGAGGGGAAAGCAGCTGTTAGCTGTGGCAATTAGCTACTGTAATGACTTCTAACTTTCTGCTTAAGGAGTGTATGGTTGAAAGTGTTGGCTAAATGGCTTTGAAAATTCAAACCCAATGGAGTCCAGTGGGAGTTACCACTCTTCTCATTGCTGTTCTTGCACATTGTAAAAGCAGCTGCTTGGCCACTGCGTGTGAGTGATGGCCTTTCACTTTGAACTGGTGCGGTTGGCTCATGAATGATGTCTCCACCTGTGCTCAGATGACTGAGCTTCCAGACAGGGCTTGCCTCCAGCTTAATTCAGTCCTGGGAGATGTAGTCAGGATGTGCGCAGCATTCCCTTAACCCCCACAGACAGCAGCTGAATCCACAAACCACTGCCATGTGGGGACAGAGGACAGCAGTGAGCAGCAGTCACTAACTCAGGGAAGAAGAGGCCCAGCTCCTTCCGCTTCCAATGCCAGTGAGTTGGGCTGATGCTACATGCAGCATGTATGGAAGAGAAGTGCTTGTTTGTCTTCTGGCTGTCCATTTGATGAGCTGTAAAAGTGACTTTTACAGGAGGTCATGCTGTCACTTTTGTAAATGCACAAAGTACTTGGAAGAGACAAGCAGTGGCTTGGCAGGGTTAGAAAATAGCGAGACTGCGAAGGGGATGCCAAGAAAGAAGTCTTCTGGAGGGATGAGAGGAAAGGGACCAAGGGGAGTAAATCAAACAGGAGCTGCAGTGAGATATGAGCAGTTCCTGCTTATGGAAATAAAGGCAGCACCTTAGGAAGGGATGCAGTTAGCCGGGAGGCAGGGCTTGCAGAGCTGGATAGGGAATATATTCTTTTTTGACCCTTAGCATTTGCTCAGCATTCAGCCTATCTGCAATGAGTTAGGACTAAGGGTTTTACTTTTCATTTTACCTTTTTTTTTTTTTAAGAAAAACACAAACAAACTAAACAAATTCAGAGACTTCTTAACTACAGACAGCTAAAGTGAAATTAAGGGAAATTATGTGATCCATCAGCTCAACATGCCAAGAGCCTGCTCAAATGCCCGTCTCTCCATATTGTGTGAAGTTTTATTTCTCCCGCTGGAGTGGGACTGAGATCATCAGGTTATGTCGCCTGTGGAAGCAGAGGAAAGGACTGGTGGGTGCTCTCATCTGAGCTTTGAAACGTAACTGGCAGTCTGTGGGTGTGCGTCAGCTTCTTTCCTTGAGAAGCTGTGAGCTGTCCTGCCTTCCTGGAGTAGGTGTCTTGCAGCCTGATTTAGTGGGAACATCAACCTGGATCTGCCACGGCTAGAAGAGCTGCTCAGACTTGGCATCGGTGAGACATATGCGAATAAACCATCAGTGCCTTTCCTTCCATCCCTCTTTAAGTTGGGGGAAGCAGAACTTGCACAGGGTTCGCTGAGCAATCTGTAGTGCTAAGCTAGTCCATTCCCATGCTTGCTGAGGAGCAATTTTTTTCTTCAGGTTTTTTTCCTCTAATCCCTGCATGAACACTGTATGAGGTACTTACTGAACTCTGCGGCCACTCTTCTTTGTGTAGTAACGGTAAAGTTATTTGTGTCACAATGTTTTGCTCAAGGATTGCAAAAACTGGGCTGTATCTGGCCCTCCATCTTTAGAAGGGATGTGCAAAGAAAAGTGTTAAAATAGTATTTAAAAGGGTTTGCATTTTGTGAGGGGTGTATCTCAGAGCAGAATGCACACATTTGTACTGTATTTAGTGCACAGCAAAATTACATTGGTGAAGCTTTTTTCATCTGCCATTATGCCTTTTCACTAATTTTGTTGCTATTCTGGCTTAGAAAGAGATGTTCAAAGTGCAACTTTGCCAAAGCTCCTCTGTCCTCCAAGAGTCCTAGCAGGATAGGTAATTCATATAAGCTCATGTCTCGGAGGAATTTTTCTTGGCTGCCTTCCTCCATTAGCACTGTTGGTACTTATACCATTTACTCCAGGGGAAGTGAAGCAACTCCCACACTCCGTGCGTTTGGAAATTCCAACTCAAAGCTTACTCTTAGCACTAACTAGAAGATGCTTGCAAAATGGAGTGTGTCATGAGCGAAAGCAAGGGAGATTCATCAAGCGATGGTTACATGGAAAGAGGCCTGAATGCAAGTACGGAGAGAGTCTATTTTGTGTCATGTATTTGATACTGAAACTGCTTTGGCTATCTCCCAACCCTTCCTTTCGCCTTACCATAGAAAAACTTTTGGCTGCCCCAGGAGCAGGAGAGAGAAGCACGGATGTAGCTGGGTCACAGAGCGTAATCTGCTTAATCTGCCCTCAAGTAACCAGAGGGAAGCTTTTGGACCCATGACCACTAGATGGATTTGTCATATGACAAACTGTGTCAGCTTATTATAAGTTTGTCACTCTGCTGAAATGTCATGTTAAAATTGTGTCAGCTCCAACTCCGTAACTTCTTTCTCAGCTGAACTGAGTCAAGCTGAATTTAACTTTTTAACTCTAACTTTTAGAGGGAGTAGGTCCATGCTTACTCCGAGTCCTCTGATGGTAGCTGGTGCGTGTTCCAGCCCTTCTGTCCCCATCACTCTGGTGCAGAACATGGGCTTTTTCTTCTGGGGCTCTTTATTCTAGCAGGTGGCCAAGGTGCTTCTTCGCGGCTTGTCATTGGTATCTTGTTCTTGGGCAGCAGGCTTGTAGTCTGTGCTTTCATGGTCTGGAAATGAAAGAGGGTTTGTCTGTAGGTATATGTATTGTTTTAATTTAAGGAATTTTTTCACCTTCATCCAAAAACTTTTATTTTTTATTTCGTAACAAGTCATACCTTAAAAATTACTAATATTATTTAGTCTAGAGTTGTTTTTTTCCTATCGATGTTTGTTTGTGATTTTTCAGCGGGGAAGTTCTGGGAGTAATTAACAAAATAACATATGTTCTACCAACCACTTATGCCCCATTCTCCTCCCTGGGCTTTTTTGCTTCCTTCTGGCCCTCACTTGTCCCCCAGTCCTAGTTGCAGAAGTGCTGTTAGGAATGTAATTTCAATTTTTATTCCCCCCCACCCCATGGAGCTCATATCTATCCCAAAGTTAGAGACAAGCTTCTGAAAGCATTCAAACACCACAGATCACAGCCAGCACTTCTTCATGACACACAAGTCCTGGTTGAGTGTATTATTTTTTTTTTAAAATAATACAATGTGAGGTAATACAGATAACAAAGCTAACACTTGCTGTTCATCCTTTTTACTGAAAATGAGCACGGGGCTTGTATGTTGCCCAGAAGGTGACGTCTGAACAGAGTAAGCAGCTGCAGTAGAGAGAGGACCTGTCCATGATGGACCTCTCTCAAATTCCGTGGTAGGTGGGGTAAGGACACATTTCCTTTTGCATTGTCTCTTTAGCCCAGTGTGGTCCTGCAGTCAGGCCTTTTCTATGACAACTGCAGCCCAAAGATATAAGTGCTCTCAGCTGCTTGCTGGGGCTGAATTACAGGGTGGAACCAGTAGGTTTTCTGATGAGAAGCTATCCAGCTCAAACTCAGTGTAGTCAGAGGAGAGGAAAGCATCAAGGATTCTCACTAACTGTGCAAACCGTGCTGTGGATTAAGACTAGCATGATCTGGAGGACGTTTTACAATTGTTTATACCAGTCTTTGGAGAGTAAGTGTGAAATGAAGATTGTGGACTGATTTATACATACAATTTCTGTGACATACTTCTGTGCTGCTGCAGAGCTAATTATAGATAACTATAAATATACTATTGAGAATCCTTTAAACATTTGGTTTAGCACTTTGGAGGAAGTCAATACTAAGTTTAGTAGACTGTGCTGAATTATTGACCCGACAAATTATAGCCATGGACTACAGTATTGTATTGACATTACAGATTGTGCTGTCCTCTTTAGAAGTCATTACAGCTTTTAATTCAGAGCGTAATGAACTTTGAGATTTATATTGTATGGGATATTGACTCCATAATATATGACACATATGTTAACCTGAATGCAGAGTAGACAGTTGTTAAAATGTCTTCCATAAAAGCCACAGAAATGACATAATAAATGTAAATCAGATTTTTATCTTTTTTCCGTCTCCTTGTGCTCAAGGGGCTGTAAATGCAGATGCAAGAAGGCCCATGGTAGGGTGGTGGTTACTAACAAAATTCTTAGAAATAAATCCATTATTGTCTCCCCCCGTTTGTATAACCTTTAGCATCCTGAAAACAATCTAATTTTGAGGCTGGAAGAGAAGAAAAACAGGGACTTGCTACACATGGCTATAAAGGGAGAAGTGATGATTCTGCAGGCCCATAGAACACATTTTATTACCAAGTTCATAGTTGGTTCCAAGACTTGTAAGCAGAGGAGGGCATGGGCTACATTTCTCTGAACAGCCTCAGAAGCTGTCCAGAGGTTAGGGCATTGCAGTGAAGTCCCAGCAGTACTGAATCAAGGAGCAGTTTGAGATGCACTTCTCTCATCAGCATGTGCTGCTCATGTCTGGGATACGCATTGCTCTTTCAGATGGGATAACTCAGGAGGAATTGCTGCATCTGGTCCCTTTTTGTAGCAGCTGTCAAAATGCAGAAACATGCTAAGATAGTCCTGGGGAGGATTTCTTTATTCCAGGGAAACTCTAGGAGGATTTATGTAGCCAAAGTAAATGGTAATTCTCTGTCTCTTTCCAAAGTTTTTCTTTTAAATCCACTCAGGAAGTGAGTCTTTCCTGTTCCTTCATACTGCCTGGCAGTTTAGTTTGCCTTGCATTCTCATGCAGCAATAAAGCCTGCCAGAAACAAAATCAATCTGACAGTAGAGGATGTTGACAAATATTCTCTACATTGCTGTTGTCTTTCCTTAGGATTTATTGCTGGGGGAAAAGACAATGTGCAGATTCCTGTCCCTGTAAGACAAGTAGAGAAAAACCAAAGAAATGTCTCCCATATTTCTGAAATGAATACAGTCGATACTCCCAGCCTGCAGTTTTATTTAACTCTGAATTTTGGAGAGAGGCAAATTATATGCCATCAGTGGAATAATAATATTACATTATTTAGGCTTTTGCTTGATAATGGATCGTTCAAAACCTTCTGAGAATCAGAGGTGAGCAATAATTTATGAGCTGATCAAACGTAGATACTATATTTGCAGCAATACAAGTCTAGATCAGTTGACTTAGTTGGTGAAGGTCAATTATGCTACTCAAATATTGATAGGATCTTTCTGAAGCACAAATTAGTTTGTTAAACGCATAACAAAAATGAGTCAAAATAATGAAAACCAAAAATTAAAATATCGATCCCACTGGTGCTAAAACAGCTCTGTGGTTTTAAACATTTGGGCTTTCACACCACCTTATGATCCATGTTCCTCCTTCAGGGCCTTAAAGAGTAGGAGATGCTGGATTGTGTAAAACAGCTGAAGAGTTCTGTCATTTTGGGCACGTATTTGCTCAAGAAATTAATCTCATGTTTAATCTGTTTTGAGATTGTATTTTAATTTGGTTTGCTGCTGCAATAATTGGCTAAGGTTTGCTTATCCATAAGGATAGTTGCAATTGTAATTTGAGGGTAATTTCAAATTGAATAGGAAGCTCCAGATCCTTAATCTTTTTAATTGGCCACGTTATTCTGTTCTTTAATTGAAGTGGTAAATAATCCCTTTGAAAAGCCTGAGACTACTGCAAGAGACTAAGCCTCTAACAGCCTGAATAAAAACTTATTTTAAAGAACAGATGAATACCAGTAGAATTTAAGAGGTTGTGCTGTATTGAAAAAAGGTAAATTCTGATGAGGCCTGACAGGTAAAGCCAGATTTTCAGAGAAATTAAAGCTGTTTCTGAAATTTTTTGTGAATGGAAAATTGTACTTGCTTTAGGAAAGGAAATTGGTGTGCCATTATATCTTTGATTACCCAGAGTCCAAGAGCTGTTGATATGCAGTTTAGCATTTAGAGTCAGGCTTGAAAGATCCTGGAGATTTATAATCCAGACTGAAAAGGCAGTAAAGTTTCACAGTGTCATGTATTTGCATGAGGGATTTTCTTTATCATAAAAGGGGCAGGTTTCATAACAGGAATACATGTAGAAAATGTGGAAGAAAGAGGGTCACAAGTCCTTCTGGGTTTTGTTTGTTTTTGAGACAACTTCTACATTTATATCAACTCTCAAAACTCTTCATCCATAGGAACAATATCGTAAGTCAGTAAGAGCCGTGTTTATGGTAGAAAGTTTTTTAAATTGGGATTTAGGGCACACAAAATGGTGCCATCAAAGAGTCATGGCAAAAATGTCTTTTTTTAAAGTTTGTCTTTGTGCTAAATAATTGCTCTGCAAAGGCTCTGCAGTGAAATTTAGAATTGCACAAACTTCTGTAATATTAACTATTGGCTTGACTAAATGTATAAAATTACTTACAACTTCATACAGAGTGGGAAAAACTTTTCTGTGGCAGCACAGATGTGCATTCCTTTAGTCATATTGACTAATATGTCCAGGTCCAGTCCAGTGAGGCCAAACCCGGGATTACTGGAAAGCAGCTGTTTCACATATCCAACAATCGTGTCACAGTTTCAGCATGTTTTATGTTTGCCTGTTATTAAGTAAACATATTTTCTGCAGTAACCCTTGACCCTTCTGCGAGAAGCTTTGTGGGTTTGCCACTGGTGGATTCATTTAAAACACCCTGCAAAAAATAAGGGAAGGTGGTGAGATGTGGCCTGTACTTTACTAGAGGTTGCTCATCAGTACCTGGGGAAAGATCATGGGAATCAGAGTCCCTTTGGTTCAGTTTTTCATTGGAAACACATAAAGTCCAGGAGATACGTGCCTAAAATCTTGTGTGTCCCTCTACACATCACACTCCGTATCTAATCCTGTAATTCTTGCACAGGAGTTTGGATTTAAAAATCGTAATTAAAAATCGCCAAATACATTCCTGATTATCACAATTGCCATCATAAACCTGCAAGAGCTGACCACAAAACATACAAATATAACCTTCTAGCGAGTTCCTATTTATTTGCTCTCTCCCCCCTGCCATGCATCTTTTAATGGGCTTAGCTGTCAGACAGTTTCTAATTTTGAGTATCTTGTGTCGTCATCCCAACTGTCCTGATTTACAGCCAGCCTGGCTACGTGTTATGGCAGGGATTTTCAAGGATGACCAAGCTGCAATTAAAATCTCATCAGTAAAATTCCTGATCTGATGTGTGAATGGATTAAAATCACAGTAGGTGATTTCACTAACCCAAGCCTTTCCCCAAATGGTGTTCTCTTTGTTCTCCTAAATAGATCTGTCTTCTTTCATTGTTGGTTTTCAAATGACTATTTTTCTGGAAAAAAAAAAAAAACCCAAACCAGATTGTGCTTGCTCATTTTGCTCTGTGTACTTGCCATAACTTAAAAAGTTTCTTTGAAGATGTGGACAAAAATAGCTGTTTCTCAATCTACGTAATTACCGAAAAAGCATCCATTTTCTAAGTCTATAAGGCTTCTTTTTTTCCTTCTAGCTAGCATGCTTTTACCCATTAACAGCGCTTTTGGGTGTCGTTCTGGAGGCAGCCTAGTCTTCTTTGAAGGACACGCTAATTCTTACACTTGATTCTTAACAATAATTTTATTACACGTGAAATTTTACTTAGAAAGAAATGAGATGCTTGTTAAGAGATTACTTAGGCTGCAAATTTAACCACTTAGAAGTTATAAAATGCTAGAATAAAGTTCATTTTAGCTTCTCAAGGCGTTTTGAGAATAATGCTAACAACAACATATGTTCTCTTAGATTTTTATTTTTTATATATACATATTCCTTGTGTGCAAATTGAGAATTTCTGATGTTTCTGTTTGTCCAAATTCAGCTGTATTTTCACAGGGTGGTAGAAACACACAACTTGTTAGACTGTTAAAATCCAGAGGTATTTCTCCAGGCAGGACAGCATTAGATCTTCTTCCATGAAAGGAGTAGCTGATATTTTAGAGCATGCATAGAACATATTTTCAAAACCATTTTGGCTCTCATTCGTATCCTTTGGAGAGATGTGCCTTACTTCGGAAATTGCAGATTCATTTGAGGAAATTGGTAAAATCACCCTGGCTTCTACTTTAAGAATAAAACCGACCAACACACCCCAGGCAACCATCCAGCAAGCAGAATTATTTCATGCTGAATAGTTGAAGTTTGGCAAAGAAATGCGGAGATGACATCCAGGTTGTATAATGGATTGTGCTAGAGAGGTGCATGCAGTGATACAGCTTTTCTGATGATATGAAATATGAGTGGATTGAAACCAGTGTGCTGGGGTGTTAAATGCCCTTCAGAGTTGCAGGTTGGTAGTGCCCACTGAAACTGCCCTTGAGAGGTTTAAAAAAATTCAGAGATTGCACTATTGTGCTGTACATTTGGAGGCTTGGGTATCTCTAGTTGTGTGAATCCACAAAGTGTTTGAGTCCTGGTCTTCTGTTCCAGTACCCTGTCAGGATTGAGCCCCTTGGTACTTTCTTCAAGATGTGTTTCGGTCACCTTCAAGAAGACAAACTTCTTTTGCAAAGCCAAGAAGTATAAGCGTGCTGCTGCTTGGGGAAAGGTACTTAGAATAATTATGCTCCAGAGAACAGAACTGAGAACATTTATGGGGGAGAGACCAGAAGATTGCAGTAAAACTAACTGCTAAATAAGGAAACATCATTAGACAACAGGGCTAACCTTGGATTTGCTGCTTTGCATTTAACTCTGCATACTGGAACAAAATATAAACAGGAAAGAGCAGAGTGCTCTGATAGGAGAGAAAAATATTTTTTGTGTGTCTGCTGTCAACAAGTAGAGACAGGACACAGATAGCAGGAAAAAACCAAAACTTTAAACAGACCCCCAAACTCTTAGATTAAGGCAATGAAATAAACGCAAAATTATGAGTGTGTTTTGGCATGACTGAGTGTAATGCTGGACACAGCCAACTATTAGCACACTTAAGGTATAGGCTGAATTGAGTCCCTATGAAAAGTGCCTTTTTCAGTTTGTTTAAAGATAAGAAGACCTAATCATACACCTGTCTCAAGTGTCACCAAGTTGTTTCCTGAATTATGATTTGATTATGTGTTGTGTAGGTGCCTTTCATGCTCAGAGCAGCTGGCTTCTGCAGGAGGGAGTCACTGACGGTTGAGGCTTGAGTGTGGTGTAGGGCAAAATATTTTGGGAAACGTGGCTTGGCAAGAATTCAAGATCTTCCAACAACTTGCCATTGAGTTCATGTCTGTTGTGTTTGCAGAATGACTCGTATTTCCTCATTCAGTGTAAATTCCAGTTTCAAGCACAGCTGGCAAGACTAGAAGAGTTAGAGGCATGCACATGCAAATACCTTAATAAAAATCATTTTCCAGCTCTATCTAGAGTTTTATAAAATAATAATGAAGAAAATTATGCATTCAGATTAATAGTAGATGAATATAAATTAAACCTTTAGAGATTCACCCACTGATTCTAATCTGGAGATTCTCTCTCTCTTTTTTTTTTGTGTTTTTTTTTTTCCCTTTGATTTCTAAAATGCACATATCCATAAACCCTGGGAGCATGCAAAAATAATAATGATTACAGCTTTTACAAAATAAATTATCAAGAAATTCTTACTCCCCTCTAATTAATTCCCCGATAAATACCAAACAAATAACTATGTCCTAAATTCACTCCTATCTACAAGGTAAGCAGCAAATGGAGATAATAAAGGAAATTAAAATATGACAACAGCAGGTGAAGTGAACTGATCTGCAGGAGGATGAATTGAGCATTCTCCGACAAGGAGAATTGTTTGTCTGCTGGTGCAGCATGGAGAAGAATACAGCCATTGAGAGTTGCTGCTGAGTTACTGCACTAGGAACTACGTACATTTGAAGAAGCAAAATACAGTTTGCCTTGTGATGAAGTGATGCTTTCTTATGCTTACATTGTGTGCTCACCAAAATGTTTCTCATCTGTTTGGCTGTACATGGACATTTTCAGTTGATACTGTTTGTGTACTTCATCCTCCTGTTGAGGATCTGGCTGGGAAAAGCTTTGTTTTTCAGCTTGTTCAACTTCTGCTGCTTTTTTTTCTGATGTTCACATTAAGAGATGGAAGTAAAAATTTTCTCTGCAATGAACCTCTGCTGAAATTGTTCAAGTATCAAGCCCTACAAAATAGGCCACTTATGAATAAATATTTAATGAATTATTGTTTTACCTGCCCCGTGGTAACTTCATCTATAAAGCTGTATGGTGGTTGGAATAGTAAGAAGTCAAGGATTTGGTTGTAAATAAATACGATTCCTTCAGGCCTGTAGTATATGAGAAGATTTTCTTTGTTAGTTCTGTGGTTTCGGATATTGTTTAGTGCATGTATTATTTTCGTATTCAGAAATGTGTCTATAACTCCATTTAAAAAGTGATTTTTGCTTTCAGTGTTTAAAGAAAAAGTCCTTAATTTGCCTGTACTTACTAGAATCTATATAGCTCATCTCCTTTTTCTTTACAGATTGAATAGCTCCTCTTCCTCTCAACTGATTGTACGATGCAAATATTTATAGACAATAATCATACCTCTCTTAGCCTTCCTTTTATTGTTCTTTGGAAGCCAAGCTCTTTTAGTCTTCCCTAATAAGAGCATATTCCCAGTTGTGTCATCACTTTGAAACCCCCTCTGTAGCTCCTTCAAGTGAAATTCACCTCTGAGTACTGGTGAGCAGAATTTTGGATGATGCTGTGTCAATTCTGGCTCATGTAATCAAAATTCAAACAGAGGAGATCTTCAAAGTTCCCTATGCCAAGAAAAAAATTATTACCTTAGTTACGTATGATCTGGCTGGCAAGTTTATGTGGTCTCTTTTTCTTTTCGTATGTGTTTTTTTGCTTTTGTTTGTTTGTTGTTTTGCCTTTACCTGATTATACTCCTTTCATCATCTGATCTAAAGCTTTGCCTGTCAGCCTAATGTGCCTACTGCTTCTGGGGTCATTTTTCCTCCTTTTCCTTTCCTAAAATGTAGATGCTGGTTTATGTTTTCTTCAGTCTCCCGATCTGGTACAGTTTAGATGTAAGGCCAGGATGATATATTTAAAAACTGTCAGAAATCTGCACCTTTTAATGACAGATATGTTAGCAAAATAACTGATCCCAAGAGATGTTTGTGTCTTCAGGAGCAATCTTGCCAACATGTCTGTTGGTGCTGTTTCAGCTTTAAATACATCCCAGAAACCAAACCTTGGACCCTAAAAACACAGAGTGCCTTTGTTTACAAAGGTGAATTCATGAGTTTTCAGCTATTGTCTTCTGTTCTTAAGCATCATGTTATAGTTGGAGTCTCCAGTTGGAAGTGTGCCTGGACTATGGATTTTTCAGTTAAGTAACAAATTCCAGGACCTTAGCTAGAGCAGTTGGCAGGAATATACGCTGAGCTTCTGTACAGTTTTCAGTTTTTATCCTTTTACCTTTTATCCCTGCATGAAAGTCACAGGCGTGTAAATAGGGCATGTATTGCTATGTTGAGTCTTAACCCTAAAACTCCTATTTCTATATAGGGAACAGAGCAATTCCAGTTTCCCAGTTTCTCAGTTTTGTTAAATTTACACGCATGAAAAGTATTTATTGGTTCAATATACAGTAGTCAAAAGCTCTGGGAAAACATGCATTTAAAGCCATAAATGTGCTGGTATTCTTTTAGCTGCATTAAATTTACACTGTGTGAATGGAGGACTTGATCAGCAGATTTTTCCAAGATTGAACAAGATTAACAGGAGATTTGCCTGAAGAGAAGCTGCAAAGTCAGGTGTGGTGGTAGAGCAGTGTGGGACAGTAGGCAGGAGTTGTATGGTGGCTCTTCTGCCTGAGATCAAAGTCTCTGCTCCAGCTGTTCGCTATTTGAGGCACTTGGCTGAAAATCTTACACTTTACTTACTTCAAAAAGAAAACCATAACGCTGGGCTGTGTAGTCTGTGATAGCTTGTCAGCGCTAAATAATGGCACAAGAATATCAACCCCAAAATATGATATGGCGCTTTCTGCGAAGGCAATTAATCGTCATAATCACACATGATTATGACTTTTTATATGAAAAGAATTTTCTTAATAGAAATACTGCTTTTTTTTATATATATATATAATCTGTTGCTTAAAACTTTAATTTACTGTACTTTTTTTTGTGACTCCAATGCTAAAAATTGCCAGGTTATTCTCAGTTATGTGAATAAAAATCAGTCAAGTACAATTATGAAGGCTGCCTACAATATGCTTTGTATTTTCTTTGGAAACAGATCCTCCCCCAGCTCTTTCCTCTTTCGAATATGGCCGCACCTCATCAGTTCTCGTTTTCCTCCTGTTGTTACCCAGTTGTGCAAGTGGGGCGAGCAGCTCTACGAGAGCAATTCTAGCAGAACTAAAGCAATTGCAACTGCTGCATTCCAGGCTCTTGTGTCTGTACAACTCCTACTGCCAGCTGCTGGAAAACCAAATTGTTTGGATTAGAAACTTCTAGTTTTGAGCCACAAGCATGCTCGTGTTGCCCCAAACTTGCGAGACGAACTCCCATTGGTGCAGGGTGTCCCACTGTGTTGCAGCGTAGTGCAGCGGGATGCAGCTTCTGAAGGAGTTTCAGGTGAGCTCCTTGAAACTTTTAAGACAAGAAAGCAGCCATACAGCTCATCCACAGCTGGCTGGCCATGGGAGGCAGCATGCTCTAGTGGTGGACGAAATAAGCTGGGACCTGTTTCTAGCTCTGACAGGGATCGATTTCTCATTCGGTTTATAGCACATTGCTTATGACAAGCCTTGTCTGTGCACTGATTTCCCCAAACAAACAAAAGAAAAAAAGAAGTTCACTCCTATATCTTGTGTAACAAGCTTGCATCCAGCTACATCTTTGCAGGTCACGCTGCCTTTCCTGGAAAGGTGGAGCACTTGTAAAGTCAGATGCAAAGGCACCAGCATGTTAAGGAGACTAATGGGTGTTGAACTAGGATACTGACATACTTCTCCAGCTTTGCCACTGTTTTCCTCTGTCCTGCTAGATTACTTCACCTACCCACTTCTCACTTCATCCACTGATTATCTTCTGTATTTAGCCTGTAAGATGAAGGATTGTGGCTTGGTTTTGGGGGTGTATACTGATACACTAACAGGGAAGTAATCAGTTTTATAAACCAGGCTGAGCTTATATGCGAGCAAGCACTGGTGGCTTTGGACTGGAGCTGTAGCTTCAGACAAGGCTGAAGAAGTCTTATCTGTTCTTATGGACATTTTCTGTTTTTCCAGTGCATTACTTTTAATATCTGAGATGATTGCTGATTATAACACTCTGATTCTTTGCTGTGTCTTTCACCTGTTTGTGCCATCCAGTTTGCTGAAGGCAGGTAGCAAATCTATACCTTTGTGTGTTCTGCTTCCTGACTACTAAAGACTCCTGTTGTGAAATCTATGCACTAAGAAATCCAAGTAAATGAAGTTTTTGTTAATGAAGGTAGGAAAGAACAATATGCATAGATGTTGACTTGTTTTGCTTTCATTGGTAAAAGGGTACTTAGCATGAAAGTTATTTCTAATTTTTTTCCTAATAGTCCAGTGCTTCGTATAAACTGCAGACTGTTTTTACTGTACTAGAAAGTGTTGCTGTTCTTATGTCTCCACTGATACTCTGAGAGACTGAGTATTACTAAGATAGAAAAAACTTTTCAGTTTATGACTTACTCTTTCTTCTGTAGGACTGCTTGCTATGAGGTAAGGGCCTTTCGGTAGGGATGTAGCTTGGTGCTTCAACAAAAACCTGCAAGGAAAAAAACTTTTCAAGGTATTTGGAGCTCATTCCCAGAGCAGAGTCAAATCATAACTCATAGTTCTTGCTTTGCAGATGCTGAGGTCTTCCAATTCTTTTAGAGTTATGAACAGTTGATGAGCACATGATATAGCTTAACTCAGGTTCAAATTTGCAGACTATTCATTGCGGGTTGTAAGATGTCATTCTGTTTGGACAGCAAGTTTAGACGTGCAAAAAGTTTTACTAATCCTCAGGAATTCAATGGCTAGTCTAGAAATACATGTTCAGTTTAACCTGAGTATTTGTTTCATTGTTTGAATGCCTTGGAATTGCTTCTTCGTAAGCTCTGTGCAGAGAACATCACCTGCAAGGAACCAGAAGTAGTCTTGATTGCTTTGGGCAGGACAGCTCCTTTGGGATGAGGAGGCAAATCACTGCTTTACATTCAATTTATTCTTAATGATACTGGGGAAAAATAGATGTGTTTTTAACAGGGGGATTATATATGACATCACCTAGATGTGAAAGCCCCATTAGTGCTAAATGGTCACTCTCACTCTGGAGAATTTCAGTCCTGCAGTTAATCTGAGTGTGGCTGGTTGATCAGCATGCTGTCAAAATCTCTGAAACCTGAATGCCATGCATTCTGTAAATTGTTGTAAATTGATGAGTTTGCATACATATTTACTCTGAATCTATAGGACCAGATACTATTTTAGCATATCCTGTAATCAGGTTAAAAATCACCTCAATCTGATTAACATTTTGATCTAAATGTTTCCTTTCTAACATGTTGTAAGGAAATCAGTCACTTGTGTTTTTATTTTAAATAATACTTTTAAAAGGCAGAATAAAAATAAAAGTAACCTAGAACTGCATAATTTTTTTGCTTCAAGACTATTCAGTGCTTTCATATTCAGAAAACATTAAAATGGAGTCTTTCAGTGTTAAAGAAACATTTCATTATGATTAACTATTCCCAATAGATGATGTTGTTGAAGTCTGTGTTTGAAGTTTGTTTCAGTAATACGGCCTTTCACCTTTGAAAACTATCACCAGATGTTGCCATCTAGTAGCACTAAATGGTGCATGTTTATAAAACTGCCTTCGATTTTCAAAGTTTGTTTTGCCAGCACTGCATCAGACAAACTTAAAAGAGTTGTGTTTTCTATTGAATTGACTGGTAATATTTATAAGAATTAAATAAGCTTTCAGGCACACAGTTTCCTCTTCTGATTTGAAACTAGAAACAGCAGCTTTCAAAGCTAAGTGGAAAATGAGGATTTTAATTAGCTGTGCATCAATGAGACTGTCTCCCTAAGTGGCAATGGCTGCAACATGACTATGGGAACGGTTGCTGGCACAATTGGTACAATGGGAAAAAAGACCATCTGACCAGAAGGGATGTGGAAATGGAGGTTGAACAAACATAGGTCAGAGCAATAAACCACTGATCAGATGCAGGGAGTACTTGAAGCAGCGTGGAATTATTTTTTTTTGGCATGTAATTAAAGACGTTTGGTATATGGAGTGACTAACCCATGCAACTGTTGTAATGCACACCACTTTTGCTATGCCTCCTTGACATAGTTTTTGTGAAATTCTCTAGGACACTTGATCCCACTCTCAGCTCTCTGTGCTGCCAATGGATCTTAAGCAAAGCTCTCCATCGGGATCAATAAGGAATCCTCTTTGTAGCTGGGGTTACGTCATGAGCAAGTTCCCAAGGCACTGTGAAGCACTTGGCATCATTTTGGGCAGTTTAAAATAGGAGTGAGCCAGATCCTCAGCTGGTATAAATTGGTGTTACTATATTAAATTCAGAAAGGCCTAATTATAAGTGCTCAAGCAGTCACTGAGGATTGCACAATCTATTGCTTTTTTGTGTGCTCACCCATAAAAGTGCAATTGCACCCAATCTAGTCCTATATGAATGCACCTCTTGTCTCAGCTGCTAGTTGAAAACAAACATGGTAGGATTAATGATTCACTTCTCCAGAGTTTCTGTATTCTAAATAACTGGAGGGATCTACCACATGCATTAAGAGATGTTACTCTGTTTCAAAATTAGTAAGTCCCAACAGAAATGTCTGGAGGATCTCTCAACAGGAAAAAGTTGAGCTTGCAGACATTTTGGGTAGTTTGTTTGCTGTGGTGTTGTGTGTTTTTGTTGTTTTGGTTTTGTTTGGGTTTAGGTGTTTTTTATGTTTGTTTTGTGGGTTTTGTTTGTTTGTTGTTTTGTTTTCTTCCAGTTTCTGTGGCTTTTGTGCTGTGTGCAGCCAAAGTGCAGTTTTGAAGTCCACACAGAGGAAGTCAGTAACAAAACTGCTGTTGACTTCAGCAGAGGAGGGCTTGGGCTTTTTTGCTGTACAGGAAAAGGGCATTTTTCTGTCCAATACTGAAGTGTATTTTCTGTTCACAAAAGTCTGCCTGCATTTTGCAATAGGGAAATAGGACATTGTCTTTTCATTCATTCAGGAGGAAGTTGCTCTCTGTCCTCTTAATTAGTTGTTTTAAAGATGAAAGCAAGTGCTCAGGGGTCAGGGAATTCCAGGAGGTTTGGTATTTTTTGAATCAAAGAACTTCTAAGAAGTAGCACATTATGAATTCTGATTTATCCAAGCACTGCTCAATGTTGCCCACAGAGGCACTTATGTGGATGCGTATCCTACTCTTGTCTACTCAATTTAGAGCATAGGCTACAGAAGTTTTTGGGCTATTGATCCTGCAGACCCAAACATACATATTCAATCTACTTATGGAAGCAGGATCATTCCTTTCTGCTACCTGATGGCGGCTGAGACTTTGCACTTTATTTTCCTGTGGCTTCTGTAATTACCACGTAGGAGAGAATCACCCTGAATTAAATGGTCTTAACAAAAAGGGATAAAAAAAGGTTGTAGGGATTGCATTTTCTGCAGGTGGCTTGGGGGCAAGCAAGTGGCTTGAAAAATAGTAGTCAGATCTCCAAAATGACCCTATACCTCCTCATCCTCCTCCATCCAGGAAGATGCAGACCTGAACAGGTTTGTGCGGGTTCCTTGTGATGATGTTGAGGATGCTGGTTGTTGCCTTTTCCTTTTCTGTATCTCGTTCGAATGTGTGTTATTCCGTTTAAAAGGCTCTTTTTGTGTTTATGTTGTGGGGAGTCTAGCTGCAGTTTCCTAAATGAATTAATGATAAATTCTGGTGGTTGTTGCTGTTGTCTTTTGTTGGTGGGTTTGTTGTTTTTTTTTTTTTTTTTAAAAAAAAACCTAAAATGACAGACTAATTCAATAAAAGCAACTTTTCAAATTCACACTCTGTGTGGCTCAGCATCTTTGTTTAAGATCCAGTTTTCTTCAGCATCTTTCATTTCTCTCATGTTTGTTGTTAATGCCTGTCTTTTTAGTGCTTGTCTGTCCTTTCAGTCAGCAAAATCTTACTTTTATGACATGCTCTGCATGCACCCGTAGCTCCTGTATAACATTTCACAGTGGGCTGGAGACTGCTTCAGGGTGCGAGTATTATTTGTTGTGGTAAACATAACCCCTGGCTTCTCACCAGGGAGAGGTCAAGGCTATGTTCTTGTCCGATAACAGCAGACCTGGGCACATCTGCCCTTGCTGAGTGAGTCAACCATAAATCTGAAGTGCTGTCTTCTCCGTGCTCCGCTCTTCTCGTTTGCTGTGTGCCATTTTCTGCTGATGGACTTTCAGCCTGTCTCTGCCCTGTCTTGGCTTCCCTTTTCTTGATGCTCATGGAATATGCTGGCTCTCAGCCCTGGTTTTCTTTTCAATTTCTTGCTTTTCTTGCAGTGCTCTCTGGTCTACTGCTCCCTGTAATTATGTCTTGACTCTTCCGTTTCCCACTTTAGTTCTTACCCTGAGTGTGATAAACCAGAGTGCAACCTGAATATAGCTGTATTGTACTGCATTATTTAGACTTCTGCCAGTATCTGAGTGGCCACGTGCATTAACTCAAAGATAAACCCTCTGGTGTGCCATTTTTCTCTTATTTCAAGTTGCACCTGCTGCCATACCTGCACACATAGATATTTCATAGTGCTTCTTTGGCTCTTTTCTGCCTGGTGTGTGTGTGTGTATGTATATATATATAATTTTTCTCTTGTGTTGAGCAGAAAGTTGCCTTGTACTGCTGGCATATCCTGGGTGGTAATGTGATATAATTGGCACTGTCACATTTCACAGGAATAACTTGAGAGTAACAGAGTCATTCCCTTCTCCCAGCACTTCTTTAAAGAAAAGGGAGGGGGAAAGAATTCAATTCTAATTGACAGGTAATTTGTAGCATCTGCTTGAGCACTAGGAATATCATGCTGCATTTTGAGATTCAAATGTGACATGGACTAGAATTCAGAAGAAGTAAAATACATGGGGGCAGATTTGCACTACTCTTAACATCACTGGGGCTGGAGACATAAATTCCACTGAAAGAAGAATGGTATGGATGTGGGAACATTATCGTAAAACCCAGGGATGGATCTATGACTGATAAAAATCAGCATTGGTTTTTCACCATTGCAATCAATTCTCTTTGGTGAGGAGCTGGCCCCATCCAGGCCTGGACACCAGTCACATTGGGAGAAGGAGAGCTAATGCTCACCGTCTTCTGCAATTTTTAGATATTCCTCACACAGTTGTCTCACTGAAAAGTAAGAGATTATCCAGTCTTGGATGCATTCAGGGCTTTTCTGCACTCCGAAGTATTGAGCTTTGCCCTAACTTCTGATGTCAACTGTGCTTGTCAGGCAGGATGAGGATCAATGTAGCTTAGGTCTGGAAGCGAGGTTAGCTTCAAACTGGCCTTGAATGTTGGGGTCATAAACCATGAGGTGCTGCTGAGCTGGAACAGGGATAACTGTAGACAAAACTTTTCTGTTCAACAATTGTTTGTCCATGCGAGAGGCTGCAGCACTGTCAGAAGAGTGCTCACATCTGTGTGCCTTGTGTGCTGGTGTAGTTCGGGTTATTTCCTCAGGAGTTTTACAAAATACTGCCTTTTATGACCCTGACTATACTTCTTTCTAATCCCTGCAAGTTTTGGTAAGGTTGTCCTCTTTCAGGCAAGTAAGAGCAAAAAAATAATGACCTCAAAAGTGCAAGTTTCCCCTAAGCAGGCTAGATAAAATGGGTAAAAATGCTCTTGCAAGTCCAGCATGTACAGAAGAGAATTGGGATTGCTTGGTATGGGGGACAGAGGGGAATGTGATGAATATACAACCACATGAAAATTTGGTGGTAGAGCTTATGTCTTAGTAGCAACAAATGTCTACAAGAGCTGTGCAGGCAGAGATCCCTTAAAATGGAAAAGAAATAAGACAAAATAACGTGTCCATGAGAAAGTTGGTGGTTTGATTGTTTTGGTTTGGTTGGGGTTTTTTTTTTGTGTGTGTGTGTTTTGGGTTTTTTTGTTTGTGAGGTTCTTTTGTTGTTCTTGTGTGTGTGCGTGTTTTGTTTTTCCCTTTTCTCCTTGGAATTAAAGGAGATTTAAATTTCTCCAGCATGGAGATTTCAAATTCTCTGCACAATCACAATTTGTAATCACTACGTGAAGGCTGAAATGTATTGAACTGGTGTAACTTCAATTGCAACGTGGTCACACTCCTTCTGAAGTACTTTTTAGTCTATATTTAGTATGTAATTGAGCCATGCTAACATGGGCTATTAGTCCAAATGCTAGTGGAAATGAGGCAGACAGTATTAAGATGTGCTTTAAGATCATCAAGTAATGCTAAATCAGGTCAGACGTTCCTGTTGCATCTCGCAGAGCAGTTGGTGTTGCTCCTGGCAAAGCACACGTAATGCCATGTGGATGTGTGTGCTTGCAGGGGAGCCAGCAGCTGGGAATCACACCGCTCTGCTCTCCAGCATCCTTCCTCGCAAGTGCACTCTGCCCAGGAATGTTAAGACATTCAAGAAAGAACCAACATGGCAGCATCCCAAAATGTCCTGTTGCAGGATAAGGTTGAGGAAAATGATGTTTGCTGAAGACTGTAATTCACTGGGTGTTTGGAGAGGTGGACGTTCCATGATCATCCCAGAAGGGTGGGTGCACCCCTCTGGGCTGGCGCTGGCAGGCACACCCTAGGCACTGTGGGCCCTCATCCTTCCCATGCTGCCAGGTGCCGGCAGGGAGGGTGCAGACCCAAGGGTTTATCGGTGAAAGGAGAGTCTTCGTGTTACACGTGTGTAGGGGAGGACAGGAATCTGCCAAACAGAAGCTGTCATCTTGTTCCGGTTTTGTTCCAAGTATGGCATGTGTTGTAGCTGTACAACTACAACATGGAGTTGTGGGTTATCACAACTCCGGAGTAACATATGAACTATGAAATGCCTGTCAGACGTACATCGTTCTTATTGAGCAGTAGTCACTAAAATTGTTGGATCCTGTTATCGTTGTAGATATAACACTTCTTGGGTGTTTTTGTGCACTTTTCAAAATATTCTGGCAATAATAAAGTAGTTTTTTTCTGTTTGTAACATCGCCTTTTTCACACTGTGACTAGCATCAAAATGCTAAAATAGTAATAAAAAGAAAAAAAGTAGCACAGCAGCTGGTATTGAGTGATTCAGGAAATTAGCTTGACTCATGGCTGCTATATATTCTATGTATCATAAGAGACCTGCACATTTTTAAGGAAACCAAGTTATGCATCGTAGTATTGATATTAGACTAGCTTAAGTGCTACAGAGCACTCCTTGAAACTGTTCCCAGTTTGGACAGGCGTCATTGCGAACAGGCAGACGTGGGAAGTGGGGCACTGTTAACACAACAAGGCTTTTTGGCTATTGTAATAATTATCTGTGTTGCATTTTTGCCTTCTAGGAGACTGAGCTGCTAGATATCAGCCTTGTCAAAGATGCCAGATGCGGAAAACATGCCAGAGCTCCCAAGGTAGGAATTTTTTGCTGTGTGCTTACACGTTACATTGATGACCTAGATAAAATGGAAGCGAAATTATATGCAAGAATTTTTTTTTTTAAAGTTCCTTTTGCTATTGTCTTTCTTCATTTAACTTGGTTTGTGATGAGAAGCATTAAAATTGGTAAGCTGTTGTTCGATTATGTGTGTAAAATGCTTCTGGAAGCTCTGCTGTCAGGGAGGGAACAAAAATCCTGGTTTGTCAAAATAAACCTAGAGAAATGCCTGGCTTCCCTGATGGCAAGGAGCTGATAGTTGTTTAGGTCCACGTGCTGCTTGTTTTCCTCTTTCGGTGCCTCTTGAGGCCAGATAGAGGTGATTTTTTTTAAACTGTCGTCAGAGAGGTCAGCGTATCAGCTCCCCTAGGTCTGCTCTGATGTATTGCATACTGCTCTGCTGTCTCTAAACATAGTAGGTTGTGTATGTGTGTTCTCTCTGGTGTTTTTCTTTGGATAGACAGAGGGACATCAGAGGGAAAGACAAAACCCTCTGCTCTGAAAGCAAGGTAGTGCCTTGGGGAATCACAGGAATGATAGGAAAAAAAAGGAAATCTCCTTAGGGACCTGGAGGTATGGCCATGCTGCTGTTTAGCTTAGCTTGAACTGGTGGGGTTGAAGCAGCCCAAAGAAATGCTTCTCCTACACTTATCTTGTCTGGGTCAGGATGGCCACAGCTTCCCCATAGCCTCCTGCTGTGCTTCGTCTTCCTTGAACCCAGCCCTGGGGTCAGAGTATGGCCCCATGGGGTCCTCATCCCCTTGAAGGGTAAGCGTTAGGAATGGAAAAGATTGTTTCTCTGTGCCAGAATGTGATTGTAGTTATCTCTGAACAGACTATTCAAATTTGGTTTTCAAAGCTTTCCATGTAGTGCTGGCAGCATTTTAAAGGCTGAGTTATAATTGAAATGCAGCAGAAGTACTTTGACATCCACATTAATACCAAATGAGTTCACCATGATTAATGGTTCTATGATGAATAGCAATAAAGTATTAACAATGGCTAGAACATTATTTTAAAATGCTACCCGCTTTACAGAGGACATTCATGTTCTTCTAACAAAATGTTTTTAGCTGAAATTTATGCACAGTTATTGCCTCGATGACTTTTATTTATTAGGTTACATAAAGGCTGTTTTTGTTACAACATGTTACGGATTTGACAGCAGTGGCATTAAATGAAGGGTATGAGAAAATCCTGAGTTTTAGGGTGGTGAAATGCACCACCTGTGTGAATGAGTTTGCTTTTTGTCATTGATTTGTGTGTGGGCAGAATGAAAACAGCACCTGGAATGGCTGTTGATGGGATCTTGGAAGTGGTGTGAAATGAAACTCTCATTTTGGGGCCAGTCGTGTCAGTTTTGCTTTGGTCCAAGTTGTGGGGCTGAGGAATGTTGACTGCAGGTGAGTCAGCATCACAGAAGCCCTGTTTGTGTCACGTCCACAGAAGATCAAAAACTGATAGAGCACCAGGAAGGCTTGGCTCTAAGTCAAGCAGTGGCAGCTTGTGATTGCATGGTGGTTTCTAGTAAAAATCCTGGTATACTGGCTTAAGAGAGCAGCAGCACAACGTATGCATGATACTTCCTGATGTTCCCAGATTTTCTGTGTCTCTTTTCCACAGCTCTCCTTCCAGGTGGGAGCAACCCTTGCTTCTTTATGCTCAGTTGACCATAAAGAATGAACTCTGGTTAGGGGTAGTTCCCATGTGTAAAAAAGCAAGCTTCCTTCATGGAGCATGCGAAGAAGTCATTCACAATCTGCTTGTTGCATAGTAAAAGCATGATGTGTGTGATGATTATGTTGTGATGATGAATCCAAGCTGCATCCAGCAGAATGGTTCTGGGGTGGTTTACTGGTAGCTGCAGAGCCTCTTGCCCTGTTTGTAATGTAGCCTACGGTATGAAATGCAGACATGAAATGGAGTTTAGCTGTCTCAGCAACAAGTACTTCTTACTGCTGTGGTACCACTTAACACATGTTTATTATCAATCTCAGATTAACTTCTCATGATCTTTGTGGGTCATCATTGACTTGGGAAATTGCTTCCTGTAGTTGCCTTGCCAGGCAGAAAGAACAACATGCTCTTGTGCATTGATGCATCTTTCACTGTAAAACAAGAGATTTAGGTGACTTTTCAATTCGTTCCCCAGCTATGCCTCCCTCTACTGATAGTTCTGGAAAATTTTTATACCATGGTAGGAGATTTCTGCTAGTTTATGTAAATTTTTTAATCTATGTTCAGAATTCTAAGAGTGGATATCATCTGTGCATTGTCGTTAAAAACTGAAGAAGTTAATGGGAATCTTTAAACCTCTTTTAGTGTGTCTCTGATCTACTCATACCTTTTGATAGAAATTAGTGTGATCTTTAATAAGCCTTGACGTTTCTTTAAAAAAAAAGTAATTTTTATTTTTATAGTAAACTAAATTTCAGTGTCATTAATGACATCCATAGTAAGGTACCAGAACCTGGTAGGTGTGTTGTTACAGAAGGCCATCAGTAAGTAACGATTGTAGAGGATTTACAAGCAGTAATAGTTACCAGAAAACCTTTTCCTTCCACATCACCATCTGGAATATGCACTTCATCCCCATATGCTGCCATATCTACCAGCAGGGACGTTCTTTGGTAGCTTAGTTAATCTGCCACGCTCTTGGTCTTTATGATGGCTAGAAACAGGGTCTATTCTCATGCTGCATTCAGTGAACTTTCTGTACAACCATCTTAATTTCTGCAAAAGAGAGTGAAACACAAGTTTTTCAGTTTTGTTGGTTGACATGCACTGCTCATGGTATTTTTCTCATTTTTCTTTAAGTCCAGACATACATATTTTCTGTTTTTGTGCATGTTTGTTGCATCTTCAAGTCATTATTGTAAGGAGGGGGGGGGAAAAAAAAAAAAGCTTTTTCATTCTGGCAGTGTTTTCATTGATGGAGGATAAACAACCAAGTGCTTTGTTTTTATTTCAAAGGCATTGTACTCTTTTACCCTATTTCAGTGTCACTAAATCTGTTGAAAATGTATTAACATTTTTCTCAAGATATTATGTCCAGGCAATGGATTGTCTTCTGTAACGCTTTGGCTAAGTGGGCACAGTCTGTGCTCTTCAGAAAGGTAACGTTAAGCATGCTCAAGTTTTGTATTATTCCCTAGGCCATAGTGCGAGTAATACATAGACTCCAAAAACTGGATGCATAAATGTGCTTATGCTGCATATGCTGTTCATGAGCTCAGAGCTTTTTCTTTATGGGTTTCTTATCCAGGAGATTTGGTTCCTTTCTACATTCTCTATTATATTTAGCCTCAGAAGTTCTCTTGAAGGCACAAAAGTGCACCTCTTATCTTACAGCTATCACATTTAAGGGAGGTGTCACCAGGAATGAGCTGAGATCTCAAAGTTAACATGTTAGCACCAGGTTGCAGCCATGCAGGTAGTCAGCTCTGCTTGCCCCTTTGAGTGCAAAACCACTTCTCTTTCTCCACATTCTGTTTTGGGATGATTTCTTGAGTGTCTTGAAGCTTCTCTTGACCTTCCTGTCCCCTGGAGACTCAAGGGCAGAGCACTAATACTATTCCTGGCCATGACAGCAGTGTAATAAGAGTAGGGAAGACAAGACAAATTCAGAAGACTTGCACAAATCTCTGCCCTACTTTGGGTGCCTAATGGCACCCAAAGGAACTTTTTACATTTAGGGGGTTATGTAGACCCTGTGGGTCTTGGTCAGAGTCAGAATGGTTTTAGAGAAAAGGAAGTGGGGCACAGACACTGAAGGTTAGATCAGTCAGAGTGTTTAGGCTTTGGAAAATAAGCTCGTATGTCTTTCATGGGGACTTAGGTTTCCAGTGGAAGGGAGATCTTTAGTGGGCACCAAAACACTTGATGCTTGGAGCATAAGATAATCCTTTGACCCAAAATCAGTTAAGTCGTATACTCAGATGCATTACTGAGAAGCTTCAGCATCCACTCTTTTCCACTCTATCAGGGATGAGTCCTTCTGTCTTCAGCTGCTATTTTCAGAAATGATACCGGAGTCTTCCGTCTCAATGCAATATACATTCAAAGGCTTATTCTTTGGAATAAGGGCAAATCTCAGGCAGCACAGAGCACTGCAGCAGAGCTCTAAACAAGAAGAAAACTGAAAGCAATGTTCTAAGGAGAATAAGAGAAGACATTAATTGTGTATGTTAGGACGAAGTGCCTGAATTCAAAATACAATGAAATTTCTACGGAAGTGAGGGAATCATAAGATGATTATCAGGACTTTGCCTTTTTAGTAAGAGTTAGAATCATTTAGAAAGGAGGGAGCATGACAAATTTTGAAATTAGGGGATTAATATGCAGGTCTTTTTTGTTTTTTTGTTTTTTTCCTTGGGAAGACATGACTGCCCATAAATTCAGCACAGGTTTTTTTGAGGCATGGCTTTTCTTACAGCTTTCAGGGACTCAGAGCTGTTGCTGGTGTCAGGAAGTGTGCAGCACCAGGATGCTCAGGGCTCGCCTTGTTTTTGTTTTGAATGCTGAAGGAATGAGGAAATCATTAGCTGCAATGAAATAATTATTTATTTCCTTTCATTTGCCCATTACCTGGTAGCACACTCTCAAGCTTTGTGTTGACATGCAGACTAATGACAAGACGTCTTTGCCCTTGTAAAGTTTAGCAAAGAGGTCTGCAAAATGAAATAACGAGCAGTGAAGTGAAACACATGCTTTTGTACAATGAGGCATAGAAAATAGCTCTAAATATTCACATCCCTTCTGTGAAGCGTGGAAGTGCCACTCAAAAGAGTGTCCATAGGGAGACATAGCTAAAAATGTCACGCAGCAGTAAATACTGGAGAAAGGTTAGGTGTTAACAATTTGGCAGCTGCAAGGATACTCACAGGACTAGAGAAGTCACATATTTTACCATCTTGTATTTACTTTAGCCAATAGCAGTTTCTATGGAAACTCAAATCTTAATGCAACCATATAAGTGTTTTTAGCAAGAAGAAATACCAGGATGAGTTGGCGGGAGTAAGGAAATAACCCCATGGCAAATGTTCATACTGAAAACTTTTGATGCATTTGATCAGTCTGTTTTCCCTCAAAAATACCATTAATCAGGAAATGAATTCCCTGAAGTGACATTATGCTATGGAACCTGTAGGAGACAAAATTATGGATGATGGAATCCCTCTAACGCCAAAATGTTTACAGAGTGTGGTCCCCAATTTTAAAAAACGGTCGCAGCTTTCCTGCCCCAATTTTTCTCACTTTAACAAGAAAGCTCTACAGAGAAAAGTAATTAAGCTTTTTTAATGTCAGAAATTTGCTAAGACCTCAACTACTGTTAATATTATCACCAGCCTCTTTGTATTTAGTGGGTTTTCTTGAAATGCTCAAGTAGAGTGAGATGATTTCAGGAGTATCTCAGCTGTAATTTAAAAACTACACACTTCTTCCTCACTGCACAGGGTTTGCTGGTTTCTAATGCATCTGTAGAGAAAAATCAACATTTCATGAACTAAACAGGCTTGAAACCTAAAAGGAAAACTAACATGGAAAGTGTAAATAATTATTTCAGTGAAAATCTGTTGTTTTTCAGGAAAATGAGGATGTGTAAGTCTATTTGAATTGTCAGAGTGATCAAGATGCTCTCTTCTGCGTTTGCTTCTGTACTTCAGTGCGCAGACTTGGAATCAATAGAATTTTACTGACATTTGAGTAACATTTATGCAGAGAAGCAGAAAGTAAGACTGCTCTCTGTTATGTTGTTAATAATCTCCTATTTCTTAGTTTTTAACTTGCTGCCTGAATTTACAAATGCAGGTGAAGCACTTTTTGTGAACCCACTCAAAGCACACATAAATCACAAATAACTCTTAGTTCATTTGCCTCCAAATAAGGCTCTAACTACCAATTTGTGGGTCCTATGAGAACAGCCTGTCAAAAAACCTCTAACTCAATCACTTGATTTTCTCTGGTATCTGAACTTATAATTTTACTGGCAGCCCGTGATTTTTATTGTCAGGTTGCTTGGTGTTCTTTTATCAGGAGAACGGAAGAGGCCTCTGTCACTTCTGAAATATTTGAAGGTCAAGCAGTTATCAATTTCTTTATGATAAAGTCAGTTCTGGGACAGTTATGTTGTGTTTAAGGTTATGATTAGGTTGCATGTGGGAAATAGCAAATATATTTCTTTTTTATTTTCTTTTCGGTCCACTCAATAAATTCTGTGTAAGAGTCAGCTGCTGCCATGGATTGCACAGGAGAGCAACAAGCCTGCCCTTTGCGGCACCGACTTCTGTCACTCTGCCTGTCTCAAATACTGCTATTGCTGTTATTTTTATCTGCTGATATATGCACGTTGTTTTCCCTTCAACAACCTTGGTGCTAAGTTAGAAACTAATGTAAATTATGCCTAAGCAATGTTCTGTTTCTTCCAAAAAGAAATGAAAATGGAATCTGCACACAGCTTACCTTCTTCCCACTCACCTTTGGGATAATAGTGATATCTTTGAACATCCCCCAGTCCCCCCAGTTCGTTTGTTCTTCTACATGACTAATTTTGTTCATAGTAATGATTAAATTACATAAATATTATCTTTTGATTGAGATTTACTTCGTTAAGGAAGGTTAAGATTAATTTCTCTGGATAGTTGACCAGTGTTCATGTGGTCACAGTTGTAAAGATGAGGAAATGCGAGTAGTTGAAATGCTACAAGGAGGGTGGGAGCTGTGGTCACTCTGAGTCTGGCCTTGGACCCTCCCTGGTGCGGATGAGCCTCACTCTGTTGTTGTCTGCCCACTTCCCTCCAGCTTGGCATCACCTCTCTTCACTGGGGCTGAACAGGCTCCTAATGGCATCCAGCATCCTTCGCAATTCCAAATATTCCCCACCAGTGCAGACTTTTTTTCAGAAGGGGTTACCCCGCTGCCCACAGTAAAGTCCTGCTGCTTATTCAGAAAGGACAGCAAGTTTCTGTATGGCTAGGATGCTTTTGAGTTTGGTTTTTTATTATTATTATTTTTTTACTTATTTGATTTTTAAATCTGTTGCAAGTGAACTTATTTGAGAAAGAGTCTCATCTCCAAAGGTAAAGCTGTTGGTGCTGCTATCCAGGGAGCACGGAGGACAGATCTTCACTTCTGCATCACCTGGAGAAATGTCATCATCAGAAACATTATTTGTGCTATTCTGGAAGCAAAGCGAAGCTTCCTGAAAGTGCAAACAAAGCCTGGGGCATCAGTGACAGCACAGTAGCCATTTTCTTTCTGCTTCATCGGGTCACAAGTCATGTCTGAAAGACGGCGGCTTGCTTTAGCGCAGTGGATGAGCGCGAGCCTTTTGCACCTGCGCTCTGAAGCCTGCAGAGATTCCTTGCCTGCCGCGGGCTGCGGTTCACTTGGCTGCTCATGCCTGAGGCTGAGGCCACCTCTGAGACGATCAGCATCCCAGTGCACCACCAGAATGGCCCCAGTTGCTGAAGGTGATTTTATTTACAACCCTCTCATCCTTAGGGAACTGGGACCTTTTCAGAAGCTTGTCATACAGAGTATAAGTTAGCTCTGTCTGGGAAGTTCATCTCATTCACTATTTACTAATGTTCGGGGTACGGTAGAAAGCACAAGGTTTTGTCCAAAGCTTTCACTATGAATCACTGGAAAAAAAATGTAATCTGTTTTTTTGGTTTGGGTTTTGGTTTTTTTTTTCTTTCGTGCCTGATGATGGTTTCGGTTAGCTTTCTGTGCTGCCCAGTTTTATGTTTTTCTTTGTTATATTTATAAATCATGCAGCTTTTTGTTTGTAAACTTTATGCCAAAGTACGCAGTACAAAGTATGTAACAAGAAATTCTCTATTTTAAGAAGCACAAATTAATTTTATAAATGTGATTTTAAAACTTGACATTTAAATTTGAAAAGGTAGACACTGTTTAATTAAAGATGTGATATTTGAGTTGAGAACAGCAGAGAGCATCAGTAAAGCTGTGCCTCAAATGTTACTGCTGAAGATGCTTTTGAATAAATCTGCGTGCATCCTTTTTTCTTTTTTCCTTTTTCTCCTTTAATATGACTTTCTGTGTGATTTTTAAGAGAGATTGACAGAGACAGCTTTGTGTACTCTCAGGCACACATAATACTCCAAAACCTATTATAAATCCATATATAAGCCACTCTCATGAGCTTTTAGACCGCGGTGGTGGGCAATTAATGTAGCACACTGGAGGGCATGGACTCATCACTTAACTGAGCATGTGCTTGATGCAGATGTGAAGTTCAGTGCTACAGCAATATTTCCTGTGATAGGGTAATTGATTGTAACCGCCTCTGCACTGTTTCAGCTTGAAGGTTTAGATTCCTCTCCTTGCCTTTCCCTGCTGTGACACAGGGCTCTCAAGGTGAGAACTGGGTTCCAGAGTGGCACCTCTCAGCTGGTAGGTACCGCTCCTGGTAAGCCTCATGGTTGCTGCCATTGGCAGTCGTCACCTGTGCGCTCAGGCGCAACAGAGGTGTGCCTTCACCAGCTCACCTCGCGTGAAGAGACCGTACCCACTGCTGGCAGTCTTTTTGACATTTGTGCTGCTGATCAGGACACGAATGTCTTATTCCTCCCTTCCCAACTAATCATGCTGAGATGAGAATGCTACTGGGACAGTGTGTCCAGCTGCGGCTATCACAGACCCACGCCCACTGTCAGTCGTGATAAAGCTCACTTGAATCTGATAAATCACATTTTTACAGTGGGTAAAAATTTAAAAGTGGCATAAAAATTTAAAAATTGCTGGGACAATACAGAGCTATTCTGGAGGTGCTTTTTGTGATGCTGTTAATATTACCTATCGATGTTGTATATAGTATCTTTTTGTTATCTTGCATCCCCTGTGTGTTCATATCCATGTTACCTTTTGACTTGCACTAAGATAATCAAGATTTGGGAAAGTGCAGTCCTTTTTTTCCCACTGTCAGCGCACTATCTAAAAGAACAAAGTCCTATTTCATACATAGGGCTCCTAAGTACAATACTAATACAAAAACTAATAAGTAAAATGTTGCTTTCCATAAAGATAAGAAATGATGCATTCAGCCTCTGTAATCAATGCTTGGTTCAGAAAGAATTTCCAAGTTTTTCTTTAGAAGATGTAAACGTACTAAATAACTGAGTCATACTAGTCTTTCTTTCTGAGTGGTAATCTCCATCTAGAAATATTTCATAAATATTAAAGTATATATTTTAGCAGTTGTGTGGAGCTGTGCATGCAGTGAGTGATCTGATGGCAGTGCAATACCCTCAGGCTTCAAATGCAGAATCAACAGGCTCAAATGAAAATGCCAAAGGAGAAACATTTTTCTGCAGTCATTTAGAAGGGATGATTTAAATTTCCCCATTTTATTGAAATCCAGCTTGGTGATTTTTTTTTTTTATGGCATCCCAGTAAATAACTGGTTGGAGAAAACTGTTATGCTTTAATTAGTAGCAAAGGTTTGATCTATTTGTTACCATCTGCATATATACTGCTCATTTAGCATATCCTTGCGACACTAAGCAAAATCATTTAGGCTTAGAAGAGAGACCCCTAAGAAACAAAAGGATTAGGTGTGGATCCTGAGTAATCATGGCTGGCAGAGACACTAGTTTCTTCTTAGCCAGTTGAAAGTGCCTCCCTGCTCAGCTCTGCAGGAAGAAGTGTTCTACTGGTGACATGACAGCAGGGTGCTGAAGAGCCAAGGAGGAGCAGAGGGTGATCAGCATTGGAGAGTCGTTATCCATGTTGAACGGGGCCATATGTGTGCTGCAGTGGATGTCAAACCCGCCCTGGAAACCCTCCGGCAAATGGCAGAAACCAAGCAATTTGTGACTGAGTTTAAATAAGTATAAGCTGTCTTTGGTCAGATCTTGTAAATCAAGAGTTAGGGTTGGAGATTTAGGGGAGTCGTAAAAAGAAGTCTTCTTTAATACTGAAATTATTTAAACTTTATCTCCATTATAACAGCTTCCATCTTCAAAGTTCATTATCTTCCCTATTGCATTAGCACTTTCCTGGTCTCGCATCTAAGCACATTTGGCTGTAAAACCACACATTCGCCTAACGTTTGTTATTTTCTATTTGTATGCTGGCCAGGACAGATGTCTAAGAAAAAGTAATGGGAAGAAACTTGGCTCTCTCACCTACAACTTTGATTAGAAAATAATTACAGCCCCTGCCATAAATCATCTTTGTTTCATCACTGCACCTTTTTGGTCTGTTTGTTTGTGTCCCAAGGCGTGTCTGTGCCAGTTGGACACCCCAGTCATACCAGTGACATGATCCCCATGGCAGACTTACTACTGTGCTTTGAAGCCACCCAGGTGTCTTGTGAAGAGATGTCTACCAGTATTTCATGGGAACATTTTATTAGGAATGTGAAAGTGGGACTCTTATGAGTGGGCTCCACATAAGGTACCTAGTGGGAGAAAATGGAAATAGCCAAGGGTCTCTGTGAACTATAAAGTAGAAGGAAACTGTAGCTGTTTCTGGTGTAATTATGCCAGTATATTTGCATAAAACCCATGTTAGCCTTTTTCCAGAGTGTCAAGTAGAAATGAGACTGTTTAATTATGCTTTAGTCTGCTGTGGATGTACAAGAAGGTAGAGGCAACTGCATCCACATATCTGATAGGGTTTGTTTTAATACAAACCAAACACCCTTCCTATGTAATTATATATAGGATTATGCTATCAAATGAGGCATATGAATACTTCATTGGGTAGTATTTGTGTAGTGATAACAAAAAGCCTTATAGCTGTATTGAGTGTAAGTTGTCTGTCTCTGGCTTTCTCAGCTCCATCGCCTCCCAGTCTAATCCGAGTTAGATAAACAGAATTATCAGCTGTTGCCACTGGGGAGTTCAGACACTTTGTTCCACTCCTGTGGTGTTAATGAGCCATTCACAGGGATGTTCCTGCAAAATGGATGGCAGGGCAACACTCTGATACACAACCATGTGTATGCAAGAACAAAATGATTACCAGTGCTAAAAGAATATTTTCTGAGGGCCAAAGGTGTGCGTCATGCATTTTTCAACCCTTGGTGATTCACTGGAATAAAGTGCAATGTATTGCTGGTAAAAACCACTGTGTATTAAGATTGATATGGAGTTATACCTGCTTTAGCAAGTTTTTTCTGGTTATCAAGTGCATTATGGATACATCTTTTCCACAGAGAAGCATTTCTACCTCTACAAAGTTGAAAGAGTGAAGTGCCATAGCCCCTTCTTGATGTATCTGATCTGCACTAGCAGTGCATAGAGATGGAGCTTCTACATGTGGTTCTTCTTTTGTATTGTTATTACCACTGTAAGTGTCCAATATCCTTCATATTTTGCTTTTAGTCACAAAAATCGGGTCTTTTTTCCTTTTGAGAAGATTAATCTGCTGAGAAATCCCATTCATGGACCTGTATGTTATTCCTGTTGAATAGAAATCATGTTAGGGGGTGGGTAAGAAAGTAGATGAATTGCACATTTTCAGAACTTACCTGCTCTTGAGTATGAAATTGAGTTTATACCCCTGAAGTGTAAAGTAAATTATTAACTAAAATGTTAGCCTAAAATGTCAAGGACCTTACCAAAATACTAACAGTGTACCAGTGCTCTGGGATTGTGGTGTGTCCTAAGAAGAAATTGTGCAGAAAGGGGCAGATTCAACACGAATCTTACACTCAGGTCCAGTGTACCTCTATTTTTAGTTAGTAGAACAATCTTGATTGAATCACCAAAGTAAGCAAAAAAAGCCTGTGAGTGTAACTGTAAATTACAGCAATCTATTAAAATACAGCTTGGCTCTTTTAAAGGTAGATATTGCGTGGTTTAGGTTTGTGAGCTTCTGAGCTATGTTATTTAACTGGGGGAATTTGAGTAGAAACCCAATTACCTTACTTTGGAGTAGAAATACCCTTGGCTAGGAGTTCGTGGCTGAGGTGTTTGCCTCTCTTTGTTGTTTTTTGGAATTAGAATGAACTTGCAAATATGCAATTGAGGAGCAGGCCTAGATGGTAGATGTTTTTCCACCCTGTTGTATGTCTGGGTTCATTCCTATCAAGGGAGATTGGTTTCCAGATACTATACCTCCTACAATGGTTAATCACAACAACACCTGTTAAAAGAATGTGGGGTTTTTTTTTAATTATTATTTCTTATTATTTCCTAAAGGAATCCTAAAACAAGTGTCAGTTTAACTTGCAAATGCTAACGTCATTAATGTGGGTTGTTTGAATTTTACCATATCTGCAATAGTCAATATCTGCACTGAAGAGCAGATGTGACCTGCAGACAGAAAAGTGAGCTGCTGGGGTTAGGTTCCTTTCCAGCAAGCCATGCATCTGGCAAGGTTTGGACATATAGGTACTTGGGTCTGAGTTTTTTTGTTTTCTTGCAGGAAAGTCCTGTTTCTAGGACAGTTTTAAATGTTATAGTTTTAACAAAACTGGTAAATAATTGCATTTTTTAAAAAAATAGAGGAAATGAGACCTTTCTGGTGCGTCCAAACACCAAATACAGATAAAACCCCATTACCAGCTCATTTATTTTTTATAAGAAATGTTGTGATGGAAGGTTCTGGTACTTTGGGGGAGTTTCATTGACCGTGATGTGACTTGTATCACATTCAGAGTGCTTTTTTCCTGTTTTGAAATGCGTCCAATATTGATAATGCCATAACTGAAATTGCACAAACATTTTTGTTGTTCTTTCTGTTCTGAGTTAACTTCCTTCCTCTAGATTAATGAAATACAGAAAAAAAAATCTATATGAGAAACTGTGAATGTTTAGTATAAATGACTTCACAATAATGTTTGCTAAGGAAGTGGCAGAAGCAGAATAGGGCTAAGTAGGGTCACAGTGTAAAGGGGAGAGGCAGTCCCATTCATCTCAGAAATAATGGCAGCAATTTGTGTGTTGCGAAAATGTTTAAAGAAAACAACAGAACTGAATTCAGGTAAGCTAAAGCAGGCTGCTTGAAGACATGCGTGCTGAGGGCGGTGGGATTTTGGCTTTGGCTTTTGCTGAGAGCTGAGAACAAAGCCAACACGGATTTGGATTCTACAGTGTATTTTTGGTGAAAAGTTCCAAACCACAAAATGGTTATTTGGCAACTTGAGAAGGAAAGCTGATTTTACCTAACCTAGTTAGTCCGGATTTGCTGTGTTTTATCTTGATAAGGACAGGGATGCTTTTCAGCCCTTCCTCCCAAAACCAGCTCCAAGGACCTGCCCAGGCTGCTGCTTCCAAGCCCAGAAGTGAGCCCAAAGCTGCAGGGCGCCAATCCCTCCTCCTTTATTTCTTTCTGTTTACGTGCACCTCAGACAACACGGTGGTTTTGTAGGAGAGAATTTTACCTTTATCTCCAGAAATATTTGTATCTCTTTAATTTTAACAGTGGGAAAGTCTTTCTTCACAGCCATGGACTGTTGCTCCCAGGGGAAATATGCCAGTTGTCAGTGGGTGACTGGCAGGAGAAAGGGGAGGAGAGGAGATTGTTTATGTCTCAGGGTGTGTGTTTGACAAGCCAGTGCAGGAAAAAAAAAAAAAAAAAAAGAAAAAATGGGAACTGCTTCAGAGGTTTGGTTTTGTTTAGTTTTAGCTGAAAGGAGACTATATTTTGGAGTTGGTTTTTGTATTGTCCTTCAGAGTGGTTTGCTGAGGTGACCCTAGCTAGGCAGTGGGGTGCTTTGGGATCCAAGGTATAGAAATTCACTCCCGTTTTGATCAGTACCTACAGGTCAGCTTTTGTTCTTATGGTCTGCACACAGATTTTGCTTTTCAGCAGTATGAACCGAACAACTTTGCTGTAGAGCTGGCAGTGTTGAAGTTACGCTAGTACGCACTAGAGTCATTTAAGTGAACATCAGTTCTCTGCTCCTCGTGGGCCCTCTGATAACATCAAGCCTTTGCAGATGGTGACCATTCATTTTGTTCAAGGGCTACTATTTGTCCTTCGTGGAAAGTCATCATTATTGACACATCAATTGTTGCATTGTGTTTCCGCCTTTAGTCAGTGGCAACACTTTTTGCATATTCCGAAGGAGTATTACTGCTGTAACTTGTTGTAGGCAGCACTGTGATATGATCTAACTGATTTTTTAAGACACTGATAGATTTGTTGCAGTATTTCAACTGGAGGAACTTTTTACACTGTATTTTTTTACATCCTGATAGAGTCAGGAGAGTTGCAAGTGGTGGGAGGAGAAGTAGCATTATTTACCTGTTATTTACATAATAAAAAAGGAGACTTTGAAAGCTGTGCTCAGGTCTGCTCATATTTTGATGATGCTTGACTTTTCCTTGTTGTTTATATTTAAAGTGATTTGTCCTCTGGATGCATTATCACGTGATATTGATAAAATAATTTTTTTTGTGTATGACACTTGCAAATTAGGTAACTAAAAGAAACCCTTTAACTTTTTTTTTTCAGGCATTAGATACTAGCTCAATTAAGAGCATTTAAATGCTCATATATTTAAAAAAGGGCTAATGTGTTTTCTACTTTAACTGAAAACTTCTGTGGGTAAATTACAAATTACAAGGTAACACTTATCAGGCTATAAACAAATGTTACACAACCTCTGTTAGCTTTCTGCCATCTGGCAAACCCCATCTACCCTCAGACACTTTTATGCTCTTTACAACGATGCTATTTGTGGCAATATGGAAAATGGGTGTTTACAGGAGAGGCTTCCACAGCTGGTAGTGCTGCCAGGGGAAGAGGTGGTGTGGTGGAGGTGGTGGTGCTCATGTAATGGGCTGTGCCACCCTGATGGAAGAGCCGTGAGTTATTCTCCTGACGCCTCTGTCTCAGCACAGACCAAAAAAGAGACCTTATGCTTGTAGCTGGTGGGATTGTGAGCTTCCCTCTCCACTGTCCCAGATCAGGTGCCTGCTGCTGGCACTGTGGATGCTTCCATGCTGGCTTTAGGAAATTTCAGATCTGTAAACTGTTTGAATATTTGGAATAATTGTTCAGTTATCTTTTTTCCAGCATTCAGAAAGCAAACTGAAAAGTTTGTGCAACACCACCGAGTCAGGAAGCATTAACATGAGCATATCTCTAGCACTTCTAGACCAGTTTGCTCACCCTTATTTAAGATTGCTCTTACATACAGTATCCACTGTGAACTTGCTTCACAATGAGAGCCAACAAGCATAGCTACAGAATTGTCCAAGATGAGTTTTGATGGCTGAACCACGCACATCCCATTTAAAGGAAATGTATTGCTATTCTGTCTGCTTATGGAGCCTGATTCATGAAAGCACGGAGCATATGCTTCTGAAATCTTGTTGGAAGGAAACCTGTAATGACCAAGTATTTGTTTTGCACATCCAGGAAAGGTGTGATCCCAGAACTGGGGAACTGGGAGACAAAGCAGCATTTAAAGAGATGTCTATATTAAGTATCCCAGAATGTAAGATGAATGATGAGAATGTAAAAGTGTCAGAAGCTTTTCCATGAGTAGTAACTGTGCCTGTTAGTCATGCAGTTTATCCTGTTGATAAATTCAGAACTGTTTGCAAGATTATTTAGAGTATTAAAAAAAAAAATTTAAAAATTGCATTTTCCTTCACCCCTGGAGCTAATGTCAAACACGCTATAAAACTGTTTGATATAATGTTATTTCAATTGCAGTTAAATATGAGAGAGAGGCTTATAATTCTAACCTGCTTACAAACCAGGGGGAAAAAAAAAATGAGGAGAGAATGCTTTTATTTGTGTGAAAATAGTGAACCATACTGTAGATGCAGATGGATGTTTTTCGTTCTCCCTTTGGGTGCACACTGTCTATTGCTCCAGGGAGTACAAAAATGAATTGCATGAATGCATAATTCAGTCTGGCCAGGTGAATGTTGTACAGTTGTTCTACCTGCTGAAATAAAAAAGGGGACTGAAAGTAGAAAAGCTAAGAAATGCGTGGTTTTCTGTGCATTTCTAGATGGGATTATGCTTGAGAATTGCAACACCACAGGTCAAGGGCTGCCATACACGTGTTAATATAGGTTCTGTGGTTTCGGCAGCATGCAGGAAAAGAAGCAAAGGGCACATGGCCAAAGCTCTTGTTGAAATCCATGTGCATGGGTTTGGACAGGGGGAGCAGAGGAGTGGATTTTGTGGTCACTTGCACTATGAAGACAGTTGTTTGTACAACCAAGTAGCTTTGGAGTATTGTTTATCACAGGCTTTAAAGCTAGAGATTATTCGTATCAATTGCCACAAATCAGAGTTCTTGGGTAAAGCCAAAATCTATTTATAGGATGCTTATCAGTTTGTTACATGTTTTTCAGTTTCCTTGATGGCAGAGCAAGCCCACCCACAAGAAGAAATAGGGAAAGAAATGCTTTTCTTGCAGGGCCTGTAAGCACAAGCAACAGGCATAAGGCTTGCTTTGCTGCCTTAGTTCTTTGCTCTCACATCAGTGTTTGATTGCACTTTGGCACAGGGATTGATTTTGTTTGGGTTTAGAAAGTAGAGGGCTTAGAAGCGTCTCCAGGAAACGAACGGGCAATCAACAAGCAAATCACCAAAGGAAAGGAAAAAAGCTCCATTTCAGTGGTATTTAGTCTCAAAATGTGTGGCTGGGTTCTTTAACATTCCCATCACCCAGAGGGCGTTGATTGGCTTCTTTTTAATTTTTCTTCAAAGAATAAATTCTTAGCTTGAAAAGCCAACTTGAGTGGGCTCTGCACGTCCAGGATCACTCTTTCCCAAGTTGCTCTTGCTGCTGATTAGTGAATATAACAAAAAGTAACACGATCACATTGCAAAAAATCGGTCTGACTTGTAAAGAAAAAAGAAAAAAACCAAACTAATAACAAAAGCACTAATATTTGAAACTATGTCTGGGAAATTTGATGGCTTATTGTGTTTAAAAAGCTCTCTTGAAATGCAGAGATGAGTGATGTGGGAAGAAGCTGAATCTGGGTTTAAATTCTTTTGCAAATGCTGGAATGGGTGGGCAGAGCTTAGTCTGGTCACACATAGCCGAGGCAGTCTTGTTAATTCAACTAGATTTATTTGGGTTTCAACATAATTTGATGCATCTGTTCTGATTTCTTTGTATATATACATTAGGAGCTTAATAAAAAGTTGCATTTTAACAAACATAGAATAAATTTTATTTCTTATGCATGAGACTGAAGTGAATGAAGTAGACAAAAAAAACCCTGCATTTTTAGGGAACAGTATCACAAAGGAGACTTGGAGGAAAAAAATTCGTATTTTAGAAAGGATAGTTATTTAAACACATTAAATCTGTTGCAAATATTTTTTGTTTTGCTAGACTAGAGATAGATTTTTTTTCAGATTGTAATGTTTTTTTTCTGTGTATTATAAGTAGGAGTCCTGTTACAAAGCATGAACTGTACTGTCTAAAATACACTCCTTTAGAAATGCTTTTATTTTTTTAATGTGGCTGTCTTCTTTTATAAGTGACTTTTTCTTCTGAAGAGTAGTAGAGATGGGTGATGATCACATGCCTTGTCTGGTAGGAAGCATCAGCATCTGACTGCAATTATCTTGGAGAGGCAACCAAAGACCAATGAGAGGACACTAAATTTTAATAACTAGCAGTTGGGGATGAAACACATGAAAAAAGCAGTAGCAGGGCCTGACACAAAGCACTGCATGTCATGGATCCCCAAGGGTGAGCTCCATGTGCTGTTCTGGGGAAGATGAAGCCCACTTTTCCTTTAAAACAGAACAACAGGTTGTACTATTGGGATGAACCTTTAGGCAAACATTATTTTTTGTCTCGTGAAATGCTCTCAAGTCCCTGCAAGCACCAGCTAGCCATGGAGACTCCAAGAAGAGGTGCAGAGATCTGCACTCCCGTATAGGACACTGTGAGTTGCCATCAGCCCCACAGCACTGAAAGCGCTACCTTAGTCCCTGCATTTTGGCCCCATATTCTCTGCCTTGTGTCAGGACTCCCTTGGAGCATCAGAAGCATTTGTAAGCCGAGGGATACGCAGCACTGGAGAACTCACAGAGCTAAAAGTCAGATATGCTTTTTCCCCCTAGTGTCATTGCAGGTGGATCGCGATATTCCCCGGCTGCCTTTGCCGTGCAGCCACGTGCACGTTGGCACAGAGCCCTGGGGAGCCTGCAGGGCTGGGCAGGGAGCAGAGGCTGGGAAGCAGGAGAAATGACATCTCCAAATAGCATCTGGAAAAGCCTGGGGAAGATGAGGAGGCAAAGCGCATCTTGTGCAATCTTAGCAGATAGTTAGTTTTTATTGGGAAACAGGTAACCCAGGAAAAAGTCCATTAAGCTGGTACAATTTTATTGCATCAATATATATGTTTCTCTACAATTTATACAACTATATTTACTTAATCCTAACCAGAATCAAACCAGTTTCTACTTTCAAGTGGTTTGAAGTGCCTTGTAAAGCACCTTCAGTTATGGATTTTTTTTTTTATGTCAATCTGTTTACTTACACCCAACCACCCAAAGTATTTACACTTAGTGTTGTTGCATTTTTAGCACATTTCTCTACTTCTTTTTCTTTCTTTATGAAGTTTCTTTGTAATGAGCCTTGCTTCTTGAAAAATCACATGTGAAATCACTCTAAACCAGGAGCTCAGTTCAATGATATGCAGCCTACATCACTACATGTCTTTGGTTAGGATCATGCATCAACTGATAATCAATTTAAATACAGTTTATAATCTATTTACAATTCCTATAACATGTTTCTTGGACGAATAAATTACGTTTGACAGTGCACTTCATGTTTGAGAACTAAAATCCAATTTATCGAATCCTAGAAAACTGGCCCTGTGTTTCTATTAATGAAAAACCTCACATCTTTCTGTTGACAAAATTATGCAGCAGGGATGACCACTAACCATCCATAAACCTCTTTCAGCACCTGTTAATATGTTAGAGCACCAGTGAGGCAGGAGGATGGATATAAACAAATCAGGAAACTTCCTGCTAGTCAGGTCTTTCCCTGCAAAGTATTACAATCTAATTGCAAATATTTTAATGTTTTTCTTGGTATATTTAAAGGCTGAGCCATTTTTATTTCTGTAGCTATATGACTATTTATTGGCATTATTTTAGTGATGAAAGGGATGACAAAATGAAAGATCAAGATACACTATCTGCAGTGCTATCAATGTAGTCTTTTTGCTGTGCTTTATAATAAACTGCAGGCTAGCAGCCATGGCATAGAGAGTGTTTGCAAATGTGTGTGTTTCGTTTAAAAGCCAAGGAGCAGAATAGTTATCATTTTTAGATCTGTGTCTAATGCAATTTTCCAGTAGTAACTAAATCAGACAGTGCTCTTAGTATTTGTTTGCTTTTTTTACAGTGAAGCAGGGATAGTGTTGATATTGTAAAATTGGAATGAAGCATTGAGAAACAGAGAGAGTGTTTATAACAGCATACATGCTTGTTTTACTCGAGTATTTCTTCGTTATGCTTTGTTGATGACTTTTCAAGTCCTTTCCAAGTTTACATTTCTTCAGTTTTATGAATCTTATTTTTAAAAATTAAGCACTAATTTACTGTTTTTCTACAACAACCATAAATTATGGAAGAGACGACTTGTAATTATAAGTAAATTTTTTAGGTTGGAATAGTAAAATGTTCTAAACTCATGAACTGCAGTAGACCTTACCTCAATTATCAGTGAAGAATTTATGCAGTATCTCATCCGTTTCCATAAATCTGGGAGGAAAATTCTGACAACCTTGTCACATTTGAAAGACATGCTATTTTATTTTAACTCCCTAACCTGGAATATTTCCATCTAACTGCGCATCTCTGAATCATCAGATTTTTTTTTTCTTGGAGAAAGAGAGATTGTTGTTAACTGTCAAAGCCCAGGAAATACGAAACAGGAAGGCCAAAGTTTTGTAACGCTATGCAGAAGGCATAGCTGCAACTCTAAGTAATCTTTCTTGCTACAGATATGTCTGATAATTGAAGAAAGATACACATCTGCTGCCACTGAATTACTGCTGTTGGTTTGCACAACTCCTTGGTTTTCTTTCTTAAATGTTTAATATCAAATAAAGCCGTCTTGGAAAGAGTACCTACAGAAAGGCAGCTTCATAAGACATTTCCTGACACAGAAGCAGTGGAGTTAGTACTGTTGTAGTTCCATCCTCTGGCTCTGAGGATTTACAGCAGTTGAAGATAAGCAAATGATGCTGTGGTTCGCTCTGTGGCACTTCATATAAAGTTTATAGGTCAGTTTATCAAGAATGTAAAGTCTTGATAGCACATCTTTCCTAATTGTGATTTGCTTATTACTTAGTTCCTTATTGGGAAGTGGTATTAACACTGGGATGCTGTTTTTTCTACTTTAAAAAAAAAAAAAGAAAGCTAAAAATAGGCAGAGCTCAAATGTATTTTTCCTTGGAACTGAAGGTGAGTGAGAGAAACAGACTGAAGATCAGTTATCAACAGAACAGAAAACTCAGGAAATTACCAGTGTGTTGATGTGCTGCACATGGCACTGTTGCGTTCACTTTCCTCTCCACCTTCAGCTTCTTTGATCCTCTGTCCTTTCCTTTACACAGGTCTCTGCACAGGTATAGAGCAAGTTTCTTCTTCAAGCAGCTTATCTTGAGCATTTCTGTGAACACCACCCTCCCTTGTCAGTCAAGAAGATGTTGAATTTTTTTATAGAAGATCTCAGTGTCTTTTTAATGTATTTGAGTTGAGCTGTAACATTTAAAAAAAGATGATGAGACTGTACTTGGAAGAAAATTTGTAAGACATATATCAAAAACTCTTGAGTAGAGCCGTGGCTAAATATACCCTGCTGTGGGTATAGAGTTACAGGCAAGGTATTCAGGGGAGAGAGATCTTTCTGAAAATGCTTCTTTCTCTTCAGATGTCCATGGAAGAATTTTCCTTTTGTATCCCTGGGTCACCTCCAATGGAGGATGCTCTTAACTAAACAGGGGCTCTTTACTCATGAAAAGATGCACAACCAAATTCTAATTGTGCGGGACAAAACAGCAACAGAGTGGACTGTGTAGAGGTCATAGCATGAGGTTATATTCACTGGCAAGGACAGAAATTGCCTCATGCTGAAATCTGAAAACGTGATTGTCAAGAAGTGGGTGGAGTCTGAAGGACTACATGTGAAGATTTGATTTACACAAAAAGAGGAAGGAACAGTAGTTTCTTCTGGAGATGATACCATCTTTCTGCTGTTGATTAGCTATTACAGAATATGGAAAATGCAGCTGTTTGATTCCCCTCTCATATACATGCTGTTCAATCACAAGCAGCATAATTTCTCTTGGTGCAGTTCCCATTTTGGTGTTTTAAAAGTGAAAGGCACGCAAAACCAGCACTTGCAACACAGTTCTGATTTAATCCTTGAATCGACAGTTGTTGTTGCAGAGTATGGTTCTGGAGCTTTAGAGTTTAATTGTATCTAGAAACCTAGTTTTAAAGTGTGAATAAGTTTAATAGGAGATTATTTATTTAATTAATTTCAAAACACTGTTTTATTTTTACTGAATTTTCTTTTTGATGGTTGGTGGCTTACTGAAAAGATCTTCCTTAAGGTTTACAAGCAAACCAAAGTTTATAATGAAAGTTTGGATAAGCAACTGAGCTAGCTACAGAATTTAGATAACATGAATACTTACAAATCAGCTTTGTTTTGTTTCTGAGTCCCAATGCCAACCATGAAAATTCTGCTCATCAAAAACATTTAGCAGAAATCGGAGCATGACTAATACTTGGTGGGAAAAATCTGTGCAAAAGAAAATGGCCAGAGAAATTCAGATATGCAACTAAATATTTAAAGGAATAAAATCCAAAGCTGTTCATACATCAAATAGCCTTTTCCCTTAAGGAATAGTATAATAGCTTCAGTGTAGAAAGAGAAGCACAGCCTTTTGGAAAAATATCAGTGACCAAAATATTCTACATATTGGAGACATCTACAGGGAATGTATTTTTTGAATCGAATTATCTTGCACATGCAAGCTGCTTTCTTCCAGATAAACAAAACCAGACGGATTGTAAGCAGCTTATTAAAATATTTTACAATTAAAGCAAACTCTTGGAAATGTACATTCTCAGGTTAGGCCTTGTAAACATCTGAGTTACACAAATGTAGTACCTAGCAGTGATTGTTCAAAATTTAACCTAGAATCAAACTGAAGTTTCCATTTAAACTAAATGAAGTTGGAGTTGAAGTCATTCTGCACCTATACAGGGAGCACTCAGCATTGTGCAAAATCAGTCTCTTAGTAGTCAAAAGCAGCAGTGATTCTACAATTAAATTCCTTTTATCACAGAGCTGTGAGCTGTATTTCATGCATTGCAAGGAAGTGAGACATAAGGAGAGGAAGCAATGGTTCTGTAAGTTAGCCAGTGTCAGGCTTTGTGTCCAGCACTGCGATTTCTTTTGAAGTGGAGATAACAGATAATAACATAGAAATAGATGGCCACTACCGCATCAGAATAATTACTGAACAGTTTTAACAAAAGAAGTTAAATAGAATACTGGAATACTGGAAACCGTATCAGCAATAAAGAACCTTCATTAATCTGGAAGAAGTATTTTCACTTTGAGGTTAGCATCAATTTTGCTGCCTTAATTTTATATCGGTGATTGCAAGTCACGTGGAGTTGAGTCCTCAGAGGCTAAGTGTATTAGGCAAAATCAGAATTAACTGAGAAATCAAGAAAAGCCTGATTCTCAAAAAGTAGCTTTGTAATACAGTAGTAGTGGAAGTGTTTAGGCATAACCAGAAGAACACTTGTTTTAAGCATACGAAGACAGTACATTATAAATCACCATGTAGACATAACTGTCAATAAAATGGGGTTTTTTTGTTGGTTGTTTTGTTTTTTGTGGAATTGGACTTATACAAAGAAACAAACACAAGCACGTGAACTTTTCCAAGAAATGTCTTGTACACAGCAGTCACTGAAGGTTTTTTATTTGGTTCCATACTTGGTAGAGATCTAAGGGTTTGAAGTTTGTCCTATAGGAGCTGCTGATAAATCATCACATATGTAAATTGTGAAGCTGGCACTTTGGTGTTAAAGTCATTGTACTGTACTGGGAGTAGAGGTAGCACCAACGTTTGTACCAGACCTGGCTTTTGGTAGAGAAGTCTGCTGAAGGAAGAGGAAAGCTTGAGTTAATGGTCTCCACTCCACAGCTTGTTATAAGTGGCTTTTATTAAATGTGATGGGTTTAATTGCTTGTCTTCAAAGAGGAGGAAAAAGGTCTTTGTGTGCACTTGGGCACCTTTATGCCTGCCAGGTAATTGTATGTATGCAGTCAGTATGAAGCCCAGTTCCTGTGTGTAGCCGCAACACTTATCTTTGAAGAGTTCCTGTTGAAATGAGGATTTGGTGTCATGGAGCTTCAAGTCTGAAGAAGGCAATGGAGTTCAGGCTACTGTTATTCTCTGGGTGTAGCTGACAACAGGATTAGCCATGGCTGGTTTATATCATTATAGCCAAATTCATCCGGTGGAAGGGGTCTACCCAAAGCATCTCTGATGCAATGCTCCTTTATAGTCTCATACATACGAGCTCATGGAAGAAGGAAAGCTCTTTCATGAGAATTTACATTATGTCTAGGTGTGTCTGCAACTCTGTGGGATTGTCCAGTTGTACTATAAAAATATTCTCTCTTCTGTCTAGTAAGCTAATTTCTGGGGCTTTTTTTAGGTCTGTGTAACGTAGAGGATTATGCTGTAAAACAGTGCTGATGCAGTTGGTTTTGTTGCTTGATTTTGATTTTAATATATACGGAGAACTTAGACTTTGCTTTTGGTGTTGTTTTGGCTGAATGTGTGTATGTCCTTATGCTGTCATTTCCTCCAAAAGAATTGGTTTAATTCGTGTTTGCCACGCTTTCAGGGATTTGGCTACAATATTGCTTCTTGCCATACTGTTATTCCCACCTGCTGGGAATTGCAGGATGTATGACTCTGCAATGAGTCTCCACAAGTAGCTGTGCTTCATATAAATGGGGAAGTGTATGTGCTCATGCCTTCATATAACACTTCTCTGAGAAGGAGTTAATACGTCCCTGTGGACACAGTAAAGGAGCCGTGGAGTTATGTTTGCCAAGAGCTCTGGGCTTGTAAAAATTCCCCCTTGTGCCTCCAGCCCAATAACTCACCTGAAAGCACAGTTCATCAGAAACTGTAGGGGAGGTTCAGCTACTTCAAAACATTCTCTTTTAGAGGTTTTCCTAGAAAAACTTAGGTAGTAAAAGTCCTATTAGAAAACAAGCATAGAAGCAGAACGGTTCTTCTACTGGCAGAAGTTTATTTCCTTTGATGAAATGACTTTATTGACAAAATAACTTATTTCTGTCATGAAGCTACATCTGTACCAAGACGTCTGCTGTTACCTACCAGCGAGGCTCAAAGATAGGCGGAGACTTGAGTTTTCTGTGGGCAAGAGCCACCTACAACTGCTTACTGACAAGAATTGAGAATTAGGGTCTTCAATACAGAAAATAGGAGCTTCTGATTTATTGTTGATGTCAGTTAAATGAGGAGGAAGATTCTGCAATCCACACTAATGGAGTTGAGATACTGAAATTAAATTTAGGACTGAAAAATTCCCTGGCCTTAGTTAAATTTAGTGGTTCATCCACTCAGTGGTAATTGTACACTTGCAATTCCTTCATCCGGACTGGACTTAAAATATATACTTTAGTGATTGGATTAAATGAAATTTCAACGATCAACTGGAGTTAGGAAAAATACTAATTAAACCCAGGGAAGTCTATTAATATAATTAGCCTCAGGGCACGACAATTCAAGAACTGGAAACAAATTAATTGTAGCATCCTGTCATTTCCTAAGCAAAATGTTTGAATTTGGAGAGAAGATAGAAAAAATGTAACGCTGCTTAGAAATCAGAAGGGCTGAGTGTGTTTTACGTGTTTTATACCTTCTGGGTAGTTTTTATTTCACTCCTGACTTCTGACACCAACACGAGATGACGCTGTTTATTGTAAACTGTGCAAGAAGGAATGGCTTGGTTTGAAGAAATGCCCTCTTCATCGGCCTCATTAACCAGCAGTGGAGTTTGCAACTTGAATGAGCATTGAAAACCAAAAATAGTCCTTGAAAAACCTTTGGACTTATGTTTAACTCTTACTCTTTCAGGTTCTATACTTAAAAGTGAGCTCTGTGGAGCACAGGGAGAACTGTTCATGCTTTTTTCTGGTCCTCTCTTTTTAAGGGTGGTTCGATTTTCTTTCCTTTTAAGAATCTTCAAAATCAGTGCTTTTACCTTTCATAGTTAGACACATTTGATACATCAGACTGAGAATGTGAAAGGTGGGAGTAACTTGGGTGCCATTCATTTCTGACAGTTTTAGCCAAGGTCCATAGGCTGTCAGCTTATTCAGTACCATGGTGCAAGAAATCATGTTAAAATACTGCAGCCTCTTCAGAATGCCCTTGAAATGCCCCTTCTCTTTGAATTCAAGGAATAGAAAGTACTGTGTTGCGATGCCTGGGTTGTACTGTTTTGAGCGTTGTGGCACTGGCAAAGGAGACATTTTCTTCCTTTCTCTTTCCTGACTGAGCACTGGCCCTGCTGCCATGCACTAGAAATCCTGCTTAAGATGGTTTCACCAAACATAAAGATAGCAAATGCAGCAGTAAGTTTATTTGATGGCAGTCTGGCATAACATTTAAAAGCAGCTACATAAGCTTCCGGCAGATAGCGGAGACACTTGGTGCAGCGCAAGTGATTAGTAATTCCCGGCTCTCACTTGCTTTTAAATTGCTGCAATCTAAATAATTTCAGTTACGTCAGCCTCTGATCAGGTTGAGGCAAAAACTGGACTCGAGATTTCTATTTGTCTTACTGTAGTTTTTATTCTATGTTTCAGAGAGTGTTTAACTTTCAATTTTCTGATGCGTTAAGAGAAGAAACTGTTGTATTCCTTATTTACTATTATTTTTGAGGCATGGCAGAGGATGAATCCTTTCTCTTTTTGGCTTCCAGTAGTCTAACTCAGGCTCCTTGGCGTTAAAAAAACCACCCAAATTAAAAGGATGATAAGACCTAATACTCTTCGGATATCCCAGGCAGCACCAGAGGCAACATTTGTATACATCATACAAAGTTGAAGTTTAAAAATGTAAACTTTTTTTTTTTTCTTCTGCAGTCGACAGATTTAAGGTCATGCATCTTGTGACTTGACAGGCATTTTTTTCTGTGTTAATGTATTATCTTTAAATCTTTCAGGGTCTTTTTCTGTCTCTTTGGTACAAAGGGCAAATGCATGAGGCATCTTCACTGATCTACAGCAAGTAATTATAAAACACCTTACTTCAGCTCTATGAAATGTTCTGTCCTTCTGTGTGTGAACTTATGCAGTTACTGTCTCAGTTTTAAATTTTAGATTAAAAAATGCCATTTTAGGAACTTAAGATACAGTTTAAAAAGCATCAGAATTGCTTGTGTGCGAAATGCACGTTTTTGAAACTGAGCAGAAGGTAAACGTTATGGGCATTTTAAATCGCAGATCTACTGTTCTAAGTTAGTGTTACAAATTCAGAAAAAAATATCAGTGACAACTACTGTTTTCCAGCATTTTGCAGATTTAGCCATACAGTTAAGTACCTCCATTTGGCCTTACAACGTTAACTTAAGAATCCCTTCTTTGTAAACCCACACAAAATTTGTCAATTTTAGTAAGAGCATACGAGGAAAAAAATGTCTACAGCTATGTCAGTCCCATGTTAAAATTAATTCAAATGGCTTTTTAAACACGTGGGGCTATTTTCTGACTGCTGTTCCTATGTTCGTTTTGCTTTGCTATACAGGTTTATATTCTGCACTCCAATGGTGCTAATGCAAAGGTGAGGAAGTGAATTTTGGTTACTATTACAGACTAACTTCAAACCTTCTGATCTCTCTAAGCCTTTGCTTTGTCAATAGTTGATGTAGGATTAAGGCTCAGAAGAAAAGCTGTTTTGTGGTCCTCTGGGGAATAATGTTGGACAGGCAGCATAGGGATCTTTCTTTCGTCGGGCTTTGTAAACAAAGTCAGGACTTTAATAGAGATGCTTGATCTGAGTCTAGCTGACAATTAATCATTTTAAAAGTAATTAAAGTTGAACTTCAAAAGTAATCAGTCTGTTTAGAAAGAGGGCTGAGACAGCCACAGAATCAAAAATTCACTAGAAGTTTCACAGTAGGGTGAAAAAAATGTGTAAACATGTTCTCATGAAAGATTTTAGTGGTCCTTACTGCTTAACCTCACCTGGAAATACCATGTGTCTCCTGAACCACACATGTCTCTATGTATTGCAATTGCTTGGTGAAGTATCATGACTTAATACAGGTTCAGTTCTTAATAATAATCTTTTCTTAAATTTGTCCTTTGTGGAAAACATTCCTAAGGGCGGGGGGGGAATCCCATACTCATCCTCTAAATGTCAACAAAAGCATCAGTTTCAGCTGTCAGGATGCTTGTCTGGGCCTGATGGTTTACTGACCTGCCAGATATACATTTTTTTTAATTATTATTTTTTAAGTTTTTTTTTTTTAATGCAGCTTTACTATGTGTGAAAAAGAAACCACTGCCACAAAAAGACGAAAGCATTGGTTGTGCAGAGACTGTGCTGTGTATTGTGATACTTTGGGTTTATTTTAGTAAGCATGAAGCTTGGGAAGGGCTTGTTATCATTATGTTGGTCTCACAAAGGTTTGAAGCTGCCGCTGTCATCAAGATGAGAATAATGGTATGAGTTGGATACCAACCAGAAGATTTTTCAAGCTTTATCTTCAAAGCAAGCATTGGCATTTGCAAAAAGTTGCCCAAAACTTGCATATATTTGTTCTGCAGAAGCTAGACATAGAACAAGATATTAAAAACTGGAGAAAAACCTCCAGTTTCTTATGTAGGTAGATATGTGTTTAGGTACTGGTCAGCATGAAAAAATAGGTGCCAGGATGAGTTTAAGCATGTCTCTGGAATTAAAGTTGTAATTTTTTATTTGCTTGGTTTGTTATTTTTTGTTTTTGTTTGTTTGTGGTACTAGTTAAAATTTGTTGTTTAAGAAGGATGTCAAGAGAGCAGCAATTATGAGAAAAATCTACAGGCTATGTGCACAACATTGCAAATTATATGTGTATGTAAACAATATATATATAATGTGTATATATAGTGTGTGTGCGCACACTATATACTGAGAATTAAAGGGAATTTGGTGAAGAACAATACAAACTCTTAGGGCATTGCAATCACTGACTTGTGCAGAAAGCAGGAAATTTTTGTTTTTCACTTGACTAAACAATGACCAAGAAATTTACCAGAGATGGAGTTTATAAAACAAGCTGAAGAAAAAAAATCTCCTTTCCAGCAAAAAGAATCCAAACACACCTTATCTTCCCCTCCTCTTTGCTGGGGGAGAACAAGTGGCAGCAACCGCAGTCGTCAAAGTAGACAGCACTTGCTGTGGACAGGATATGGTTGACGAAGCGCTAATTAAATTCTTTTCTCTGGCTGCCTAAGCCTGCTTTCAACTCCACAGCACAGATAAAAATGTCTTTCCTTCGCAGAAGCTCTCACTCTGGTCTCTGCTGCATAAACTAAAACTTTGTCAGTGGGAAAGGTTTTCGTGAAAGCATTCATGAGAAGTCTCCGGAGCCATTTCAATTTCCTTGTCTCCAGATCCAGGATGCAATCTCACCGTTCTTTTTCACAAAGCTTAGCACGTGGAGCCTTCAGGAGAGTCAACAGGAGCCACTTTTCTCTGCAGGCAAGTGCCCAAGGATCCAAAAGTCCTTTACACATATTAAGCCTGTAACCTTGAGATCGTCCCAGACATCTTTGTTTGCTGCTGAACCAAGTGAGCGCTTCGCTATGAAGTGAGGCTATGCTAGAAAGGCACAAGTTACTTTGGGAATTGGAGATATCAGTGTGCTATATAAAACATGATAAGGTAACATTTTATTATGCAGAAATGCAGTAGAGAACACAATTTTTTTATCTGCCATGGTTTTATTTAATTAACTGGCACTACTCTAATCATGAGTTAATTGCCTGAATTTTGGATGGTACTTCATTGACTCAGGCCAGCATAATGCTGTGTTACAAACGTAATTCAAGTTTGTCATCTGTTTTATTATGCAGGACTTCTTAATATTTGTAAGGCTGTGTGCTAAGCTTTCTCCTGACATCTGTCCCAAGAGGCTTTCCCTGGACTGTGTCCTGAGTCTCTGCAATGTGTGGTGAATTCTCTTAGGCCCCGATCCAGGAAAGCACTCAGGCATGTATATAACTTGATGATTGTAGCTTCAGTTGTTTATTGACATCAGTGAGAATACTGACGTCATGAAAATTACGCACGTGATTAAATGCTTGGCTGGGCAGAGGCCTGAGCTAATTCTCTTTTGTAAGCAGATTTGGACACAAATTGACGCTACATTTCTGTTGTCTTTTATTTATCATAGGATTTTAAGGTGGAGGTAATTTAATCTCCCATCAAAGACTTCGGCAAACACAAACATTAGAAGAAAACATGTAAATGCAATTATACTAGAGCTTGTCAAAAACACTTAGCATCACGTAGTGAAGATGTTACTGGGCCTAAACTCTGTTGGCTTGAGGAACCTAAGAACTTCAAGGATTATTTGAAAATAGCTGATGAAATATAAAATAGCAGCAGAAGAAAATATTTCCTTCCCTCTGGTTAATAAACCTAAGGAGTAATGTGTCTGTCTGAAGAAGCCAGCAGAAAACTCCAGGTATATTCAGTGTAAGAGAACAACTTGTTACCTGGTGCTGGACTTCTTTTTTGGTTGTTCCTTTTGTGGTTTTTGTGTAGAAAATTATTTTCACCATTCTGTAAAATGTGCTGGACCAAAGCTCCTACAAAGGTGAAGTTGATAAAAGTAAAATGTGCCTGGTAATGGCTGGATAACTGAGAGGTACCATCAGTGCTCTCTGCTGATTTTTATCGGCCTCTCAGAGCAAAAAGCGTTTGCTTGTACTTTGATAATCATCTCCAAAATATTAATAAATGAACTCTGATGAAGTCTCATCTTTATATTCTCTTCCTATACCAGACAATATTTTATCTCCCTATGAAAAAAATGAATATGCAAATACATGAATGTCTCTGTATGTATTGTTACACGCTTGGTATGACTGGCTGTGTGCAAGTCACCATCCATCTGCGTTGTGGCACGTGTCTTTGCACCTTTATGTTCAAATAATCTTTCCTGTTTCAAGATCAGGTATAAAACTCACCCACAGCTCTGGAGGGCCCCCCATGGCTTTAAGCTAGCTGAGGATGTGCTATATATTTTCTTTACTTATAGCTATGAAACTACTGTGTTATATGAAATTGTTGGTGTCGGAGTAAAATGTTGATACCTATATTTGAGCTGATTGCATTTTGCTTCGTACATATTTCAGCAATGTCAGGGTGCTGCTTGCAGAGGGAAGGGAGGAGAAGCTGGATGTGTACATGTTTGATTCATTGCTTCGTAAAATGATCATGGTCCCGTGTCTGATTGCTCTGTGTAAGGTTATGATTATCTCTGAGATGTCTGCATTTATTAAATGGGTTTTGTTTTTAAAAAATATATCTATACGACAGGCTCAATTTTAAAGACGTACAGGCAATAATTCTGTACCAAACAAAAAGCTGGCATAGCTGACTTGGGTAAATGCCTATTACTAAAAAATACCAAGTGAACTGGTTGGCTTGCTTTCAAAACTTAAAAGCAGTAGTGCTTTCTATTGGAACTGAACAGTTGCTAAGTATTATTTTTCTCCCTAGCCATTTTTCCCTTCTTTCATTGATGGCAACAAAAGAAGAGCTGTATTTGTCTTTGCATCATTTTTGTGAAGCTTATGTTTCTATTTCAGTAAGATGTTTTCTGAAAACAGAGCAACTGAGGCTTTCTTTTTGAAATCTATCTATATTTAAATCACTTTTATTCATTCTATCATTTTTTATTTGTCACATTTCCAAGTAGTAAGTTGTCTTCATGGAATAGCACGGTGTCATCTGGCTACATGAAGTGGTTGGAGCTGGCGCCGTTATTGTTACAAGCACCAAGGATGTGCCTCATTTGCCTGTTTGCTTCTTTTCTCCTCTAGTCCCTCTGCCTTTTCTGATATCTCTCTCCAAACTATTATGAGGGACACTGAATTCAATGCACTTAATTCAGGTTGGTGAGCTGACCTGCAGCTGCTAGCAGTGGTGTCGAAAATTCTGATACTCTTTTTCCATTTTATTTTTTTATGTTGCTTGAAGGTATATTTGAGAAATACTAACACTTTGTGACTCAGTTCTATTTGTGACTATATATTACTTCATGGTTCTTCTAATGGTTCAGTAGTATCACTTTGTCATACACCACAGGTTTTTGTGAGAAGAGGAGATGAAAAAAATCTATTTCCCAATAGTTTTGTAAAAAGAAGTGTAGAGGAAAAATAAGATATTGACAATTTCTACCCTCTAAAATACGTCACTTAGGTTTGTACCCTAGGAGGTTCATGCTGTTTGGTTGTAGCATCTGTTTTGCTGCCCTGGGAGAGCTCACTCTCTCCAGAGTGCTATTGAACGCAGTGGTTCTGGTTCACCAGGTCAGCCCTGGTTTTGTAGCAAGACAAGGTGTTCAGGTTTTGCAAATGCCTTGGGGGTCTGTGTGTGCAGATAAGGAGCCTGGTCGCTCTGCTGTCCTGCCCAGGAGGAGCTGGGGAATTACATCCCATGATTCCTGAGCCGAATCCACACTTGAGGTGGGTAAGATATTTGAAAATTAGTTTCAAGCTGCACTAACCTAATAGCAAAATTGCCTATCAATACTAAATCGAGAAAGTTTTTCAGTCTTTTGACTTGAAGAATGGATCGAGTCCCCAAATAACTTATTCTTATGGTTAATTGGGTGCAGAAATAAAAAGATGTGACTTTTTCCAGCTCTCAGTCCATCTTCGCTTTTCAGGCAGTAGATCTTGTGTCATGCTTCTGTTTGGACAGCGCTTGGATTTTCTCCCTATTAATTCCCATCTGGATTGCTGGAAGGAATAAATCAAGATTTTTGGAAAACCAAATGATTGGGAACAATCAATAAAGTGATTTGGTTATCAGTGGTGTAGCTTTACAGTCCAATTTGCTATCTATCTCCTGCTCTCTGGCAGATGGAAAGATGAACAGAGAAAACCCCATTTTTCAGTGTAGCATTGTAAGACTCCTTGAACTTGAATATATTGAACTTGGTGGTCCCAGAAGTTTGGGGAAGGAAAGCTGTCATCTCGCCTTCAGTCTAGCAGTACCTGTTCGTCAAAACGTAGTCAGGTCCAGAGCTCAGGTCAGCACAACTGGTTTTAATTTCATGTAGCAAAAGCAATTGTGCATACTCCCTTTAGATAATTTTTTTTTTTATTTTAATGTTCTGTGCATCGTACTGTGCCGTCACTATCACTTTTTTGCAAGCGTTATGAAAAACTGCGAATAGCCACATTCAATCTGTGAAATCGTTCTGTTCCTTTCTGCTGCTTCAACAATTTTATCATTGTGTCATCTCCTAAAGATTTGGTTGCTATTGACAGTAAGCAGGACACAGCTTTAGTGTTACTTGGGTGATTTCAAAAAATGAGATTCCTTTTCTTAAAAACACTTTTCTAACTAAAGTCAGCACCATGTACAGATTTTACTTGCCCCTTTAACACAGAAACAGTTACTGTGTTTGCCAGAGGACAAGATTTGTCTCAGAGATGACACTTGCTGATTGTGAGTGAGAGGGACATAATCTTTTTAAATTGAGGAATGTTTTTTGCTGATAGAAATATTATACACTGTTGTGAGTGGGAAGGGAGACTGTTTGTGCAAGAGAAGGAAAATCCAATAACAGCTTGAATCCTCTCAGTGTCAGCTGGAATATTTTACAGTATAGAGGTGCCTACCCTATCATGAAAGCTTCAGGTTATACTGACTTTTGCTCATACTGCTCAGCAGTAGTGCACAGAGGTCAAAATATCAGAATCTGACCTCATTCTTGAAGAACAATATCAAATTTTCTATGAGCTACCACAGAGTCAGCTACATAGCTTTTAATGGGCAAATATTCCAAAATAAATGTAAAGAGATGTTAAGTTATAAATTTATGACACTTAAGAAAAAAAAACCCCACACCTTTCACCCTGTGCCTAAGTTGGGAGCTTCCAGTACCTAAAATTGCTTTAGAAACGGTGTACCATCAAAAACCTGTGGTTCAGAGGAATGTGCTGCAGGATTCTGTGACTGCCGATAAAGTTCACATCATCATTTCAGTTTCCTTCTTTGTGTCATCACCTTGCTTGGGTTATATGTAACCACTACTTTGCCTTTCCAGGTATGTTTTAGTGGTGTACATTTTGACAACTTTAAAACAATGTACTGTGTTATCCTGGATCCACCATAAATAAGTGAAATTGTGCCATATGGTACAAGACTAAAGGAATTGTCCTGCAAAATATACCATCCTCCTAATTTATAAACAAGCTCACAAGCAAACAAAACCCACCACTACCACAACCCCCTTTTGAAAAATACAGCTGTAATTATGTGGTGAACCATGACAAGTTTTCCTGTGGTACCTAAGGAAACTAATGTTATCGCCAGCCTTCTGTGTGCTCCTGGTTATGTGGTGGAGGTGGAGGTGGGTACATCTCAGTTTACACACTTATCTCATCATTGCCATGAGTCCATCCATCCTTGCTGCAAACATGGACACAGAGTCCTTCCTAGATGGAGTACAACATTGTTGAATTCTGTACAAACAGCCTTAATGAATGTGAGTCACTGTATTCTTGGAATTCATTTCTCCACTGCAAATGGACATAATTATGTGGCTAAACTGAAAGGAGCCATAAACAAAACAGAACCATCACAGAAGTCCTGCAGGAAGCAATCAGCTAAGAGCCTTGCCATCGCAGGCTTGCGGGAAAAGCAAGTGCTCTCAGTAGAGTCATGGGAAACAAAACAAGGATGGTGAAATACCAGCTTGGGCTTTACATGCAAGGACAGCAAGTAGGAGTCCAGAGAACAGCAGCTGCAATATTCACAGGGCTGCAGTCCATGTAGGAACATGGTGGGCCACCTGCAAGGCCTGCAGCACCTTGTGCGCCACTCAGCCTGGGTGTTTCTCCTGCCTATATCCAGCAAGTTGTGCCTTGAGACTTTCCTAGTGGTGGGATTCTGCCTTCCACATCACAAGGGCTTGCCAGGTTCATTTTCCTAGGTGGGAAACCTTGGAAGTAGCTTAGGCATTTAGAAGAACAAATGGTATTTGTTGGCTCATTTGCTCTGCCTCAGCACAGAGGTGTGCTCGGTGGTAGGATGTGTTATTCATGGAAGAGGGGAATCGACTGCGTATAACTTTGCTTTGGGTTTCTGTGTCCCTCCATTCCTGTACAGTGTGTGCTCTTTTCACACGGTGGCATCAGGCTATTTATGAACCTTCAGTACAGGATCACAGTTGCTCAGCATGGATTGTGGAAGACTCTTAAATCTGTCCATCTACTCATCTGATAAATGCAGGAGGGCAGAGGACAGGAAGGTGTAATAGAAGGCAAATGCGCAACAAAAGCTGAAATACAGGTTAAAAATCATGAGCTTTTTTCTCTGTGTGCAAAGCAAGATCCTGTTTTATGCTCCAGAATCTTAAGACAAAGGAGATCTGTTATTCTCTTAAGCAACTGAGCCCAGGTGTTCCTCTAAACATGCTGCGGACATGGACTGTCCTGCTCAGCAGTGTCTGTCTGCAGTTTCTTCCCTTCAGATGAGACTCCCTCTCCCAAGTTCCTCCAATAGCTGAAAGGAGGCAAGGCTGGAGCACGGCATTTGTCCGTGCATTTATCTTAGCGTGGCCTCTTTATTCGTTGCTTCAGATCAACATGTTGGCAGCGGCTGTGAGTCATGTTACCCTGAACTGGCACTGGCAGCAGCAGGAGGGCAAAGAGGCAATTGTGCTCCCTCCTTCGCACCAGTTCCTCTGCCAATGCGGCATTCAGAGCACTACAATGGCATATTGTGCCGCTGGGATTGTGTGCTCCTGTTTTGATGGGGTGGGGAAACGGTCATTATTTTTATACAGTGGGAGCTAGCAATCCGGAACAAGCTGCTTTAGAAAGCGCCCAACTTTCCTTTCATTATTACCAAAATAAGAAGTGTATTATGTGGCGAAAGGACTCCATGCTGCTTATGTTGTGGAGGTTTTTTTCCCATCCGTGTTGGATATTTTTACCAAACCGAAAAGGTTCAGGAAAGCCTTTAAGTAATGTCAGTGTGCAACCTTTTGTGAGGGGAGATTATACTACTAATGGTTGGTAATTACAGTAATTTTTTTTTTTTTTTTTCTTCCAAGGAAGTTCACAAATATGACTTTTTCTTTGGGAAGGAAGAAATCCTGAAGTGTGTGGTTAAATGGCTGGTGTGTTTCAGAGAAAGACTGCAGATGGGTTGTTTGGAACCAGAAGGTAGTGAAAGGTGGCAGCCTAATTACTGAGTTGAGATGCCTCTAGAGACAAGCGAAGTGCCCACATCCACGTATGGCTTTCTTAGGAATTCAGCCAGTTCAGCTCCAGGAGCACTTAGGAACCTTCAGTAAAATCAGAGATAACCAAGAGTTGGAAGTTTCATCAAACAGAAGGGGAAAATCAGTATTGTATATTAAGGACACTGTCATTATTAGCAGTGAATAGCCATGTCAGAGCCCACTGTGCACAGCGTTCTCATGTCAGCTGGGCTTTGGCTGGGAGGCCACAAGTGTCTTCAATAGGGTTTCCAGTTCCCAGGCTTACCTTTTTCTTACAAGTGTGAAGATTTGATGGTGCCACTGACCCTTATCCTCCCTTCCCACCTCCTTACAGTTCCCACTTGCAACTGCCACAGATTTCCTCTGGTGAACTACAATGACAAAGTGATAAAACAGTTCCTGCACACCTTGACCTTTGATAGTCATACACTACAAATTTATTATTGGAGTTTTAGTAATTGGTCTGAAGTTGTGCAATACAAAGGACTCGGTGTTACTCTGTTCCAGACATGTGAATCAAGTACCTGCTTTTTTTTCTTCCTTAAATTTTGGGGATGTGTGTTAGTTCACCATAGTTTTGAATAATCTTCCTATATACATAGGAACATGCATACATACATGGACAGCTATATCTCTGCCTAGTTATTGAGTTCATTGAGATTTGAGAAACATTCTTCAACATAAGCAGGAGTTCATATAGTTGTTTGTCATTTTAGGAATGCTGTGGTGCCATTTTACCAATCTATTACATATGTTAATAAAAATACAAGCCTCCTAAGTATCCCAAATTATAGCATGTTAATGATTTGTTGTTTGTCAAGATTGCAGACAGATGTCAAAAGGCCTTTAGGCTTTTAGGAGCTAGGTTATGCTTTAGGGCAAAGCCATGTGTTGAAGCTGTCCTGTTTTCCAGAAGCACTGTGCTGCTTATCACCCAAGAAGCCAGGAAGGACCAGACCTGGGTTTTCATCTCACAGCCAAGGGCTGGAGGACTTTGGTGGGTGTTCAAGGGATGCTCTTCTTTTTGGTCCTGTAGTCCAAGGCAAAACATGGTTACAGATTAATTTGAGACACAGGGGAAGAAGTAGTCTTGGAAAGTGAAGAAAACAAATAATGTGATTTTGTCATGTTTTTGACATGTTGCATTAAATAACATGCTTCTGCATGAGCTGCCAGATTATGGTATGTATTTGCTTTGTTTTCTCTATATTCTGCTCTTTTGCTAAAGTACAACTAAAACATAGCTGAATGCATAACACTTGCTGTCATATTTACTTTGCTGTGCATTTGTGCATTTGTTTGTTTCTTTGCAAACCAACGTGGCTGAGCCTGTATGCACACATAGGTTCCCACTACCACAGGCACCCTTAAACATTAACACTTGCAACAGGCTGGTTTTTTATAGCTGGCACATGCTGCTTTTATGTTTGGGTAAGGGAACTTGTCATTCCAGGTGTCAGGTGTAACTGCTTCTTGGCTAAGACACCTTCTCAATGTTGAATACTGCTCAGCTTTTTATCAGCGCCTTGGTTCACTGCTCATTCTGTTGTTCTCCAGAGTGCTCCCATTGTATGTCTGACCACATTATTTCTGCAGCCAGCAGCCTGCGCTGCACAGGTACGCTTCACTAGCTCCTTTAATGCCAACAGAAGATTTGTGCACGCTAGTGCTTTAGGAGTGTTCTGTTAAGCAAATCTCTCCTGTTTCACGTTGCAGAGCGGGCTTGGCATACATGAATGGGATGAAACTAAATTAGGAGTTGTGCTCCCAGTGCCTACCTAATGTGCTTCTACCGTGACTGGCTGTTCATCTACAGTGCTAAAGCAGACCCTTTCCTTACCTCTAAGATACATAATAATTGAACATCAGGTTTTCAACACCAGCAGGGTCTGTGCGCTACAGATCTGCTCCAGGCATTCTCTCTGCTTGCTAATGTACAGATAACGCACAGGGATGCTGGAAGCTGTTTCCCTCCTGCTTTAAGTTAAGGCATCCTGTACTGGACTTCGGTAATAAGTGATGTTAATCTCGCTGACAGAGTCCATTTCTTCTCTCTGGCAGTGTTAGATATACTCAACTTGTAGTCACTGAAACTTTACATTTATGGCTGCTTCAGGATTTGTTGTGGTTGACCTGTGCTTGCACAGGATGGTAGAGCTGGGAGAGTTTTATCAGGTCTTTAGGTCCTGGACCCCCTCATTTCATATGCTTTGTCCTAAAATCCTATTCAAAAACATCTTAAATTCCTTTGATTCCTGAGTTTCTCTATGAAAGTATTACAGGTTGAGCCACCCACTTCTTTATCTAGACCTCAACTAGAACTGAAGTCTGTGGACATGCTGTTTTGTCCAATCAACATCTGAACCATTCACAGCATAGGCAGAAATGGGGGGGGAGAGCTGCCAAGTGGTTCCCATGGATGTGAAGTACAATGGGAAGTGACCTTTGATTTTTTTCTTTATGAAAGAGACATTTGACATCTTTATTTCCTTTAAATGTTTGCTTTTGTCTCCATAAGCATTGCCTCTTTTGATGACTGCCAGAGCATAGCCAGGTCTTTCTTCTGATCAGATGTCCCCCATTTGCCTGTGAGAATGTGTGTCAGTTTGTGTACAAAAGACACTTAAGCTCTTGCATCTTAATAGGTGATCTTTGCCAAATTAATAAACTGGTACCTGATAAACATACAAATTCTGCATAAGATCACGGGCTAAATTTGAAGTCCCTTTCGTCTCTCAAATTTCTCTTTCAGCTTGTGTGAGCTTTACATGTTTGATATATGGCTTGTCTCTTGTGATGCTGTTAGATAATGCCATCATCATACCTCAATTTAGAGACACTAAGTGCTGGAAAACATGTTGCTGATAGCTAATCATAAAAGAATAAAAACTGACAGCATTCAGCAAGGTATGTACAAAACCACATCGGACTTCCTGTAAGAAAATAAGAATATTGCGTAGTAGCACAGGTTCTGCCTAACCTCTTCCTCCTCACTTCAGTGCCTGATGCCATTTGAGGCTTATACTGGCCAGTCTGGGAGTAAGGGGAAAATAATTTCTTTTACTCAGTCTCATTTGCTTGTCTTTTGGTATTGAGGAGGGACAGATCATAGTGGCATCAGGGTTTTTCATTTTGTGGGAGGGATTATGACCTGGCTTCTGTTGGAGTCATGAAGATGTCATTGTCTTTTCACCATGGGTGAGACCTTCACAGAAAATCCTGTAGTTTTTTCCTCTGTCAAACACCACTTGCCTTAATAAGGTCTTCCCTGAAGAAGCCCAACTTCACTCCAAGTAGATCTGTGAACTTCACCAGCCATCCTTGTCCCCCTTTACATTTGTTGTTTTCCCATGGGATTAAAACCACTTTCTCCTCTCTGTTTGCTAGTATGAAATAATAAGATTGTTCTGGTGGGAAAGGAAATGTGTTTTGACACCATTGTGTCAGAGTGCCACTTTGAAGGTGATTTGTTTAACTTGTGCTAAGTTCCTGTTGGCATTTCTTTGGGGTTATTATCATTTTGTAAACATTACGGAGTAGGCTGCCGAGTGCCAACTGCTTTATATTTTCTGTTAAATAAAACATACAGTACAGCCCGTTCACATGAGCTAATCTCCAGTGCCTACATTGTTTTGCATCTTTGGGACCAGCATCTGCAAAAAGACCGAATTTGTAGTAGGGAGCTGTGAGGCTGTGGGCACCCCAGCAGAACGGTGGGTCCTGATACCCACAGTGACTTAGACTGGCAGATGAATGATTTCTTCTCCTTCCATGTAGATCTGTGTCTCTGAGTTGAAAGAAAATAAAATGAGGATTTAAGGAATCCGTGGTTTTGTCTTAACCCACCCATTACAGGCTGCTAACATCAGGTAATATCAGGTGTTATCTCAGAGTCAGAAACTGCCTAAGTTTTACATTTTTATAAATGCTGTCTTTTTTTTTTTTTTCCTCTTCCCAATACACCCATCCATTTTACATCTGTGTCTGTAGCAGGTGGTAGGGATTCCTGGGCATTCCTTTTTATGCCCTGAGACACAATGGCAGTGGCACAGCAGCTCCCCCAGCTGTGCAAGAGCTACACAAATCCTGGGCCAGTTCCTGGGTGGACTTGCTGGCCCAGGCTGTCCTGCCTCCTGAGAGGACCCAGAGCAGGCAGTGCTGTACGGTACGTTGCTCGCTCCGGTAGAGTCAAGGCTTCTGTGTGAGAGCGTGGGAAGGTCAGTATGTGTCCCTTTGTTGTGTGCTGCACCAAGATCATGGTCCACTACAATCATGATCCTGTCAAGTACCTGTCAAGAGAGCAGGACTAGTAAATGAACCGTATATAAGTTATTGAACATCAAAGGTTTTATGTGTTGCTACATTTTCCATGTGATAGCTTAGGTAATGTGAGGAATGGCAACAGGCGGGAGACTGTTATTTGAGTTTGGAGTTTCTTAACAGCTTTCCCTACTGTTCTTGTAATGGTCAACCTTGCCAGTCAGATGGACCGTGCGGCCCCTTCCAGAAGCAGGGAGATCTGTCCCCTGGAACTAGTCGCACAAGGCTGAAAGCTTTGTACTTTCACGTTGAATCTAGTGCTTCTGAGAAGCTTTGGACTGAGATATATTACAAGCTGGATAAATTCATTCTGCCTCCCCCCTGCTTTATGTCATATAATAGTGACAGAAAAAATGGCAGTAGGAAAAGGCTGCTATTGTTAAAATAATTAATCTGGCTGATAGCCTCTTCCTAAAGGGCCCTTGGGAAAGAGGACTGCCAAAAGTAGGCTGCAGGCTGGGTGAATTTGCATAGTGTGAAAGGTGGGACATTTAATAATAAATCTGTATTTGTTATCTTGGCCTTTTACAATGGAATGGAAGTACCGCCAGCACTTTGACGTCCAGAGTAAATACCCTGCAGTGTTTGCTAGACTAGACTAAAATGGGCTTTCAGGGGGGAGTTAAAAATGAAAATAAAAAAGGGCATTCAGGCAGGGTGTTGTGGAGTAAGTTTTGAAATGCTGAAAATCTTGAGTTTCTCTGGTTTTGGTTTCTGGAAGTATTGAACAGATTAGCATACATTTGGTTACGTGAAGGATAAAGCCTGTTGTTAGAAATGGTGGCAGTGAATGCAGCACATTATAAATTTAATAATCTGCTTCTGATAGCTTTCATCATTTTCATAATGTTTCCTTGACAGAATTACCTGCTCTGAATTTAAGTCTAAATGATCTCTTTCCATAGATTTTTCTGTTCGTCACTGCTTTTTTAGCAAAAACGGGCATTTAGAAAGCTACCCAGATTTAAGATAAAGACTCTCATACATTCAGTATCCCATCATTTATCACCTGTGAATCAAGGATTCAGCTCTGGATAAATGATAGTTACTGGTTATCTCAGGCTATTAGAAGTTATTCTTTACCAGTAGTTGGGCTCCTCATTTTAATTGCTTTTGTATCTAACAAGGGACATGTTACAAGCAATTTAAGTTTATATTTTTAAAAGGCAGTGTTGGCCAGCTGGGTTGGTGCGGTTCGTGCCTGCAAATGTCCTGCAACAGCTCCAGTTTTCCTTCAAATGAAGCAACAGGATGGTTATTGTTGTCATCATATCTGCTGTCATTGTAGGAAAAGGTAAGCTTTCAAGATGCAGAAAGATACTGCTTAAGTGTGTAATACTAAGAAATGTTTTGGGGTTTTTTTTCCCTACTCTTCTTTGTGTTCTTAACTTATTGGAACATTTACACATAATTCTGGGGAAAGTGTTTTGTTTAAAACTGTAGCTGGCTGATCTCTAAAGTATTCTTTCCTATGGTTGTGATGGTTTTTGAAGCTGCGCTGGGTACTGTCTGTTAATACTCTGCCAAGTGTGGGCTCCATGGCTTGTTTAGTGCGTTACTGTATTGGGTTACACCAACAAAGGTTATGGGAAAAACAAGCAGAAAATGAAACAATGGCTCGGGATGGCCACCCCCCAGTAAGCAAGTCCAGATCTACGAGGGTTCCCCATTTATTAACAGGGACAGGCTGATTTCCAGCCTTCAGACACATTGCACAATGCCTGGTGCCACGCAGGCAGAAGCCAGTGAAGCACAGCGTACAGAGCAGGGGGCTGCACTATCCAGATGTGAAGGAGGCAGATTAAGATCCACTGGCTAGACTTGTTGAGCCAAGATGCACCTGAAAATTGCTATCTTAAAATCTTTGTCTGTAAATGCTTTATCCCACTGTTCAGAATAACCATTTATTTCAGCAGTGCATTCACTAGCTGTCACTGACTGCTGCAGGGAGGAACCAGAGGTGCTGACTCAGCCCAGATGCTTAAACACAATTAATATACAGTATCTGCAACACGGGGTTTAAATCTGTGTTACAACCCTCCCTTCTCAGTGCAGTATCACCACACCTAGAGAGTTACCAGTATTGCTATTCTGCTTTCCTGCTTGTTTCTTTACTTACTGTGACTTTTGTTATCCTTTGCATATCCCCTTGTCCCTATAATTGTCCAGCATGTTGTAAGTCTCTTGGCATTATTTAGAATCAATGCCTTTCCATATACATGTCTGGTTCACTGGCCTGCTTCGCTGACAGATGCTTAGGGGCAAATCTAAAGCTGGTAAAAATAGAGCTCCCTGCAACAGTTATAATTTACACCAGCTGAGAATCAGCCGCTTGTGCTCTATCTTAAAATATCCATCTCTGAGCATCAATTTGTTACTTAACAAAGAAAATGCTCCCAGTCATCAATTTCTCATTCCAAATCACCATGAGTGTGGTTGTTTCTTTGTTTTGTTTTGTTGTTTGTTTGTTTTTAATAGGAGCAGTGTTGCATAATCTGGACTATAACACGTGTTCTTGAAAGTGTATTTGAAATATGTATTTTATTTCTTCTTAAAATATATTAAGAAAAGAGTTCTTCCTTTTGCTATGGGAGATGTAAATCCTTCATACCTGCCAAATCTTTCTGGTTGGCTGCTCTCTCTTCCACATGTGGCAGGATGCATGTAGTTTTCTCCAGCTGTTTTCCAAAATACTCCCTGGAACCAACTTATTTAACTGATTTCAAGCATGTTCTCCACTTTAAAATGTTGGTAGGTGGGATAATTTTGTAGTATACCTGTAATCTCTCATTATGGAAATTAATGGATAAAACCACAACTTTGCATCCCCGTCTTTATAAGACTGCAGCGTCAAAGACCTAGTCTGTGTTATAGCTGGAAAATCATTCTCCAGTACACAGCATGATGCTGCCTGAGTAGGGGGTGGGCTTCTTGCTCTTGCAGATGCTGGTGGCTGCTCTGGGCCTCGGCATGTCTCATGTCATGACTAACCAAGGGCCAGTGACTCAGGAGAAGGTCAAGTCGCCACTGGCTTTGATGTACTGAGGTTCAGAAGAGCCAAACAAGCCTGTTTTACCCAGGTTTTTAATTCTTTGAGGAATCTCCCATTAGTTGTACAAATTGGAAGCCACTGGCTAGTGATTTTTGGCTGATTGGGGGTTTTATGTCCTAAATATCTACATGATTGCTCTCCTGCCATGTTAACGCGTATCTGCTGTGTGACTCCTCCTTTTTCGTAAATGAGCAGAGGTTTATGTGTTCAAATCTACCCCATGCTAACTATACCAAACTTTAGTGATTATTTTTACACAGCAAAAGACCTATTTTTACTCTCCTCTTTGCTGGGAGAAGTTCAGTTTTAATGTTCAAAGTAATACAGACTCCTGAGTCTGACCTTTATTTAGCTTTCTACATCTTAAAATGCTTGAAGTTTTCTACTCTACAGACCTTGCAGCGGGGTTCCCAGAAATGCCTTAGCTCTTTGTTAATTTGTAATCTATATAAATATGAAACAATCATGGATTTCTTTTAATACCCTGCTTGCACAGTCATATGGAACATCTTTAAAAAGGAAAAAAAAATAAGAGAGGTCTATTTTAAATGGGAAAGCTGAAGAGTGAGATAGTAGAGAGGTAGAGATGGAGAGTCAGTACTGTTCAGGATGCTGTTATTGCATGAGGTGAAGTCTGGCTTCTTGCATGATGCATTAGAGCTGATAGGCTTGCTCCTTCTTTTGGAGGCATCCAAATTGTATTTCAATTGTCCCATAAAGACAGAAGAGTTTCTACATGTGGGCCAAGTTGCATTGGTTTCATTACAGGTTATTTTTGGGGTTGTCTGGTTTGGGTTTCTCTGAGTTTGGGGTTTTTTTTGGGTTTTTTTTCGGTTGGTTGGTGTTCTGCCCTTTTTTGTTTGGTTGGTTTGGGTGTTGTGGGAGGCGTCGGCTTGTCCGAGGGATTAGAACGAAAATTAGATAGCTAACCTTGAATGAACATGTGTGTACCCTTGAGGAGGCCAGAAAGTCCTGAGAAAAGAACGACCAGTTCACAAACAGGGAAAGCTTATCAATGTTATAACAGAAAGAAAGCAGCACCTAATTGTGGGCAGGTGGTTAAGCCAATCAGGTGTGGGCACTTATTATTAGAATGGTTATAAAAGGGCTTGCAGCCCCGGCAGCATTAAATGCGTGAGCATTGGAGCCTTCGGAGAAGTTGAGTGAGCTTGTCTCAACAATGACATGTCGAGTCATACTTCCACATTTGGGTTTTTGTTTTGGTTGGTTTTTGTTTTGGTTGGTTTTTATTTTTTCCCCCAGCAGTGAATTGCATCCCTCTTTCAAGAAACACAAAAAAAGGAAGAGCAAATATATATATCTCAATGCTGGATTTGTCATGTGAATGAGATAAAAAAGCTGATGCTTTCTCAGCATTGTAGCTCTGCAGAAGTAATACTAAGAATCGTGATGGTGGGATATGAAAGGAGAGGAAGTTATTGTCACTTCTGAATATGATCAGTGACAACTGATCATGATGCTTGTGTTACTTCCTAACTGTTGCTGCTTGTTCCAACTTATTTGGACCTACTTCATCGTATTTCCTCCTAACAGATGACCACAGGGGCTATCACAGTATGCAATAGTTGATGAACTCACAGTGCAAAACTTATCTTAGAGCCTTCTTGTGTTCATTCAGTTAATCTTCAGATTTAGGTTGCAGGTGGGAATCTGTTTCTCTGTTTTAAGAGTTTCCAAGGCTGATTTCTTCATTGTATACATGTGTTTCAAACTGTAGTTAATACACGTTGTTCATACAGTAAGCTACAGAGCCTCTGACTTAGTAGAAATTAGAAACAGAAGAGCCCTATTCCAAAGAAATACAGCATGGGCAGCCTTCCTTTCTGTCTCTGACATCTGCCCATCAGGCATAGACTGTAGCAGGTATGTAGCCAAAAGAACTACATGAGCTCTAGACTGATTACAGAGATGGAGGAAAAGGTTAAGTTACCAAAAAGGCATGACTCTAAATGCTGACACTTTTGTATGAGGTATGGGCACAAAATCACAGAATCACAGAATGTTAAGGGTTAGAAGGGACCTCAAAAGATCAGCTAGTCCAATCCCCTTGCCAGAGCAGGATCACCTAGAGCAGGTCACACAGGAACATGTCTACATGAGTTTTAAATGTCTCCAGAGAAGGAGACTTCACAACCCCTCTGGGCAGCCTGTTCCAGGGCTCTGTCACCCTCACAGTGAAAAAGTTTTTCCTTATGTTTCTGCGGAACCTCTTATGCTCCAGCTTACACCCATTGCCCCTTGTCCTATCATTGGACATAACAGAGAAGAGACTGGCTCCATTCTCCTGATGCTTGCCCAGTATGTATTTATAAACATAAAGCAAGGTATAAGCAATTGTATGAACACTGCCTCTCTCTCTATTTTCTGGGGAAAAATTACTTAAAGGCATTGCTTTGTTGAAGCTTAGAAGCCTTCTGGTCTGATAATCTGTCTGTGGCCGAACTGCAAAGGAAATGGAGAGAATAGTGCATAATGTCTGGATCCTGTCCCCAAGTGCAATGCTAGCTTGCATCAACAACCCAAATATCAGCTCTGTGATCAGGCAGGTGGATTAGAAACCAGGTCATTATGGAGTCAGTGCAAGTATAAGTTGTAGCTGACAATCCTATCATGGTATTATTTTGATAGACATTATCAGTGTGCCAGCTGAGAACTTGGAGGCAGATGGAGAGCATTAATGGGTAGCATGCAGTCATCCAGCAAAGTAGCAGCAACTTCTGAATGGAAAATGACAACACGTAATCCATTTGTCTGAATTGCCCAGCATATGGGAATATCTGACAGCGCAGTGAAGACATGATGTCATTTTCCCTAGAGAAGGTGCTTGCAAAATGTGCTGCAGCTCTTGCATTCAGTATGTCTTCTGCTCCTCTGCGTAAATGTCTCATGTATTCTTAGGCATATGGTAAAGCATGTACATGTCCTCAGATCTTTACTTACCTATCACCTCTTCTATATATCCTGTCTTAGACTTTTCCTTCTTGTTGTCTTTTAACTTTAGTCTTTGTTTAATCCCGTCATTTTAAAATGCATCCTCTTTGTTTCTTAATCTTTTAGTTGACAGTGCTTTGAGTTCCCCCTTTTCTTTCAGAAAGGAAAACCATTCATTTGCCTTGTGAATATAAAAAATATGACTTACAGATAACACAAAAGGAAAACTTATTGGAAGAAACATTGCAACTTTCTTTTAAAATTCCTTCATTTGTATTTCAGTATTGATATAAAACGGTATCATAAATTATACTGATTTCTTTTTTCTGCAACCTTTTTTCTTTTCTTGCCCACACAGAGCATTTAATAAAAGAAAAGAAAATGTCACTGAATCTGTGAAAGTGTCTATATATATTTGTCAGAAAAATGCAGTAGAGTGGCATTATGTTCAGGACCCAGTCAGAGTGGTAATTATTCTTTCAGCAGTTTAAGACTGTACTTGTTCCTTGCATTTTAAGTGGCTGCCAGAGAACAAGGCACCGCAAATTGATTAAATATTAATTGTGACATTGAAAATTTCTGTCTCATATTGTTTGGCTGCATTGATCCGTAACCTGCATTTAAACAGTGTGATGCAACTGCTTAAATGTGATTAAAGTATTCAAGGCGGCATTTTATGTGAAGGCCGTCTACATCTATATGGAAAAATACATTTTTTTACCTTTAAGTGTGCCTTGGGAAATGGTTCAATGTTAGTTCTGCACACAGAAGTAACAGTGAGGTCAAATGAAAATTTCCATACTACAGGACTCACCTTGTAGCTTAGTGGACATTTTGTGGGTGAAGCCCTGATAATATTAACAGAAGGATATTATTTTGATAAAGAATATGGGTCAGTGCAAGACTTGCGTGATAAAAAAATACATAGATTGCCTAGGTGTGTCTCTGCTGGGCACATACTTCCCCTTTCATTTAAAGAAATTCTGCAAGTGCTCAATTATTCCAGTGAAGGGCATGATGCAGATGCATAGGCCCCATCTATAGTGCATTGAAGGCAGGTCGCTTTAGCCAGTGTGGATCCATATGGATGGTCCACTTATTCTTCCACAGTGGCCACTATCAACCACTGACCATGTCAGCGGGCTGCAGGTGTACAACTCTTGCTCCACCCATTGCTAAGGCATAATGCCCAGGCTCTCGAAGGGCCTTTTGGATTAATTTTTGATGTGTACTTTTCAGAAGTCATCAAACTGCATATTTAAACTATAGCAATCATTGGTAATCAGTTTACTATGGATTTTAATACAGTTTTCCTTTCTAGTGCAATAAAAATACTCTTAATTTCATTGTCCCATCAAGAAAGCTTTCCTCTCCTTCAGTTTTATTTTGTACATTTTTAATTACTTCCCATTTCAAAGTGCATAGTTTTGTTTTAATGTACTACTGGGGAACTTGTACTGTCCTAAAAATATTAGTTGTTTTAATGTTAAAGTGTTTCAGTTGGTGTCTTCCTACCACTGGAGATTAAGAAATTTCCCGTTTTGTCATGTTTCATACTTGGAAAATATTTACCTCAAGCTGTTTTTCCTGTGTTCTGTTCTGAGGCATTTCACATGATGATGGGGCTCTGTGTTTTGTGAATTTCAAAATGCTTTGGGAAGATTCATTTTGAAGCCCCAAGACTTCTTCTAACCATAGGAAAAATGATAGCTATGTGTACGTGTGCATGAGTAAATTTTCCATATACTTCAACCTTTCTGATTTCACATTTAATAATTACACAGGCTAAGGGCACAATGTAATTGTAAGAAAGAAGTGCTTACTTGACAGTATCACCAGCTGATTTGAAGTGACCCTTCAGCCATGCGGTCCCTGGCCCCCTGCTTGACCGAGGTATTTCCTGTTCTGCAGCCACAGGTCCCTTACCCCAGATCATCTCACCAAACCCTTATTCCCAGTATTCCACTGGTTTACTTCCATCCTTTTTCCACTTGGTTAAGCTACTCTTTTTAATTTCATGGTTGAAGTCTTAAAAGCCTGCCCTGTTACCTTGTTTGTCATCCACATTGCCTGAGCCTCACATCTATCCTCCCACATTCTCCCTAGCAATTATTTTGTACTGAGGCAATGCCTTTACAGTCAACTCACTCTTTTACAACTGGCAACAAAATCCCTAGGTATTTCCCCCCCCAAGCTAGTTGTTTCTTTGAAGTGACTTTTCAGTTGTCACTATCTAAAGCCAAGTGTATAGGTCTTTGTGGGGGTTAGTCCTGTAAACACAGATATAAAGGCTGTTTTCCCAGGGCTGAACGCTCCCACTTGATGGTACCGTGTTTGGCACCCTGGAAGATTGAGCACTTTGAACAGACTATCTGAAGGGGAGATGTCATGGTTTAAAGAGGAAAGCTGGGTTCTTAGCTCATGTGTTGTTTTTTTACCAGACTTACATGGTGGTTTACAGCAGCTGAAAGTGCCAGGGAGGAACACCGTTCTGATAGAAAGCTGCACAGCTGATGTGGTTATTCTGATCTCTACTTGTTCCACCTGGGTGTAATGAGGAGAGCACGACTGAGATGTTGCAGTTTGAGACAGGGACAGGAAGGTCTCCAAGGTGACAGAAGAAAACTTTACTGTGCCTCTTAATTGCATAGAAAGAGTGTAGTTTAAATAGGGGCTGACCTTGTGAGCTTTTTGTTGTGACTGTATAAGGGGTACAGAAGAGTCAGGTCTGAGTATCTGTTTGAGAGTAGAGGCTAATTATCGTGTATCTTTGTAATATTTATCCTAAATATCCTGTATGTCCTGCAACATTGTATTTTCCATTGGAAAGGAAGCCGTAATTTATCTTCATAAGCAATTTTGTCCCTCTTTCTGCTTATTAACTTTTTTCCTCTGTTAATCTACTATTCATGACTGAAACATATTCTTGCAATCCTTGGTAATCACCTATTCATGGCCCATCAGTCTAGGGGTCATTATTTTTTAATATTATTAATTTAAAGTTGATGTTATATCGATTCATCAACAGCTGGTTAGAAGTGATTCAATTCCACTGTTTCAACAGCATTTCCCAAACTTGCTGTGTTTGAATACAGTGCTGAATAGATGTAAGCAAATTCTTTGTGTGTGTTTGAAAACTGCTCAGTCACAGCAGCCTGTTCCTCAAAAGATCTCATTGCTATTAACTAATTACAAAGAGCTGTAAATATTCAAAGTGCTCCACAGACATACACGGAGCTTGGACTGCAAGCCAAAGCAAGAACGCTCCAAATCAGACATGGCACAGCAAGAAATTGCTAAGAATAGACCCAGCTCTTCTCTGTGTACGTTACATGGCACTCACTGCAAAGGTATATGACCATTTCCTGGGAGCTGCTGGGATTTATTCCCTCCGATGCAGCTGCATCTGCACCTGCACCACTTCTGCTTCTTCTTTTTGAATATGTGCCTCCATGATGGCACTGCTGGAGGTTTGTTAGATTTTTAGGCAAGAAGGTTTCATCGAAGACCCTGGCTTAAGCTGATGAGATTTAGGGGAAGTCAGAGAACATGCCCTTTCACGTTGCCATGCTGCCTCTCTCTGTCTCCTCAAATGCCCATTCTTTGCTATGTCCCCTCTGCCCACAGCAGCCTTAAGTGTTGGCCAGCTCCCTGGAGTGATCCCCACAGAGAGGGGTAAAGGTATGGATAACAGGGTGCCAGCTGAGCTCCTGAAGTAGGGGGTAGTATTTCTACAGAGGGCTCTTGCAGGTTCAGCAGTTGGGGCACTCAGCACTTGCCTTTTTTATAAATTGATTTTGTATTGTCTGTAAATAAAGCTCTGTCCAGCTGTTGGCCCGCTTCACTCATGTCTTTTTGTAGATGACCTCCAGTTTTCAGCCATCCTGGCTCATCTCGGCACATGGTGGGTGTTGGTTCTTTTGTTGTCTCTTAGGGTTGACATTTTTCTGTTGGCCATTAATAAACTCTAGGATTTCTTCTAAATTACTATTTTGTGCAGCTTCTTGGTTTCCTAGTTATATATAATCTGTGAAAGTTAATAGTAACTAAAATCTTGCTTTCTGGGATATGATTCTCACCGGTCAGTAGTGATACTGAAGTGTAATCTCAGTTGATACAGATGAAATGCAGCTTCTGATTTTAAAAAAAATAAAAAAGAATAAACAGGCTCGCTGTTCTTCTTTTTCTTATCATCTCTTCTTTATTTAAATAATACTGGTCATTGTCACCCAATGTTTTCACCTATGTGAATAATTTTTTTGTAGTGTGTCATAAAACTGCAAGCTTTTTGTAAAAAAACTATTCTTTCAATTTTAACTTTCATCAGCCGTTTTCTCTGTTCTCTTTGAACAAAACAAAAATAATAATAATATAAAAAAAAAAAATTTGGAGAGTAACAAAATTTGACAAAACATCCTTGTCTAGCTCCTGTCCTCCCCACACTCATGGGGCAGTGGCTGGGTGTTGGTAGATCCCTGCCCTGGGCTTTGCTGGGTTGCCTGGTCCTGGTGCTGGGGCAGCTGGTGAGCTTCAGGCAGGGAGCCAGATGGCACATGGCCAGCAAGAGGGGAAACACACTGGAGTGGGGGGGGGGGGGGTGAGTAGGAACCAGTGAAAGAGAGAGGTTTCTTTTGCACGGAGGCAAATCGTTAATTCCCATGAAGTGAATAGCTTTGGGATGCGGAAATAAGTTAGGCTCTGTGCTTTATGGACCTTTCTCTGAACTTTGTATTTCTCAGTGTTCTTCCAAAACTACAGTGTTATATTCCATATTTTCCTTTTGTTGTAGTAGTGAAATAGAGAAAATTGTGTTTCACATGTGATCCAGAGGGTGGAGAGGAAGCCAACAGGTTTGGCTGTGATCTTCCTGTCTCTGTGTGCTTCAGAAACGACAAGCTGCAAGGGTCAGGGTGCTGCAAGGGCCAGGGGCTTGCTGGACAGTCAGGGCAAAGCCCTTGCGCTAGGACACTGGATACCTTCCTAGGGATGGGCCAAGGTCACACTGGGATGTCAGCCCCCATGCTGGGCAGGGCTGGAGATCAGTAGATCCTACAGCATCACAGCAGTGGGGACTAACGGCCCCAGGCTGGGCAGAAGTGGCATTGTGGACCATAGATAATGAAAATTAAGGTATTCACTGAAATACCCTGCTTTGCTTTTGCTCTACCAAACCCCTCATCAAATAAACTAAATAAAAATGAAACTTAAGTCTTGCCAAAACAGGATTTTATTGAGTATGGACGTGAGAGATTAATTTAGTGTTCCCAGGAGCTCAGAGCATGAGAATATCAGCAAATAAAACTGTAGTTTGGGATCCAAATTGAATAATGAACTTGCTACTGTATTGGCTTGTTTTAATTGAACTAGATGGTTTACCTAGTTTGCTTTCCGCATTACAGAATGCATAGTGTGATTTCTACTTTGTTCTCCTTTTTTGAGCCTGTTCATTTTTCCTTGTTCTTGAGGTGGTTATAGGAGAAAAGGCGCTCATCAGCTCCAAGCTGAACAATGAGATGGTTTTATTCCCGATGCTGAGTTACTGGTCAGAAGTCTTTGCAGTTCAGTGGGAGATCCAGGTTGCAGAACTGTAACCTCAGCCTAACCAGGGAGAGAGCCCATGGTAACATGCAGTCACTGTTTTTCAGTCTAGGGTAATGAGCGTACCTTTGTCACTGACTATACTGGGTATGAAACTACAGATATCACACAGAAACTTCTATGCTAAACTAATCCTTCCTTCAGTTGGTTTTCATCTGTTTTTTTCCCAACTTTTTTTTTCCCAACCTCTTGGAAGAAAATATATGCAGGAGTACTTTAACACTCTTCTTCCCCTCCCACACTGCCCAATTCTGCACCCTGAAAAGAAGTACTTTCTGAAGGTTTCTTTTCTGACTGCAAAACAAAAGGAAATTTTGCCCCCCTTCTAAGTAGATGTCAAACTTTTGCTGTATCATCCATAGGCTAGGCTAAGGTCAAAAAAGAAGTGGGCTCCTGTTTATTCAGTCCAAGCTGCTCACCCACAGGATCATCCTTTTTCACTGCTTTCTGGGGAAGAAGGTTCTTGTATAGCTCTGCCCTAATGTGCGTCCCTGCTAAAAGTAGGAGGAAGACTAGGAGGAAACTATGAGTAAGAAGGGCAGTGCACTTTAGAGTGCAGCTTAAAAGCACTCTCTGATAAACATGAAATGCTTCCAACAAATTTCCTGACTTTTCCATTGGCATGTATGGAATAGCCTAGAAATGGCAGCTTAAGCTGCAAATTAAAGACATTTCAAAAAATGTTGCCTTAGAGACGGTAGTGCGTGCTGTGTGTAAGATTGAATTAGCTTTACTTTCTAGACTGCTGTTTGTGGATTATGCTTTAATGGCTCAATCCTACAAGCTACGGAGCAAATCTGATTTTATCCACTTACAGACAGGCTTTGCTGTAGTGTGTGCATGGTATCCAGAAGAATAGAGCTGTTTGCACACTCACATGTAAGCTTCTGTGGAGGTAGTTTTTTGAGATACTTAAGGCCTGAACTTTGAGCTGTGCAACTGAAGTGCTTTAGTTATTTACCTCTCCTGTCACTCCCTTTCTCCTGTCCAAAGGGAAATTGAGCTGCCTCACTGCACATGGAGACATATAATATGATGCTGAGTTAAACAGTAAGTCTTGATTACTATTATTTCTAGTACTTTCTGAAATATTTTAATCAGTTATGTGCACAGCAGTCCCACGATGAAGTGGGTAAGAGTTGCGTCTCTCATGGCTTTCTTTGCATGCATCTATTTCATAGGGCTTCCCTCTTCTTCTTGGGATGTTTCGTGATTCTCAAGACATCAGTTAATGTGTCTCTGCTGCATTGACCTTAGTGGCTGTGGCTAGATACTGTCCTTGCCCGGAGGCTGAGGTTTGTAGTACTTTCTCTTTAGTCTGTCTCTTCTACTGCATAGGGCTCACAGTTATTTCAGTCCTACGTGGGGTATGTGGAGACCGGTCTCAGGACCAGTTTTCTGTAGGGTCTTGGTGTGTGTATCCTGGACGCCTCATGTAACACCACAATACTTGCCATTTTGCAATGCCTGAGATTATAGTAGCAACTGATTTTGACTGATTTAGACATCCTATGAATAAAACACAAAGGGTATATTTTAGGAGATAGATTGGATAAGGCACCTGTCTGAATGACTTCAGCCAATGGAGCTGCGCAGTCACGAAGGATGATTTCTGCCTAGGACAACTCCAAAGCTTTTCTCCTGAGGAGCAGCACAAGTCCTTGCTTTTGTAGTTTGTGTTCACTGCTTCTTGCTTTGCTTTGTTTGAGGAGAAAAATTACTCCTTTCTCAACCCCTCTTTATTCAGTTTGTGTTTCATTTATCTCTGCTGTTGTCTCTCTTTTAACATCCATACCTTCGGTCTACATCTACAAGTGCACCGGCTGAGACTCAAGAAAGGTTGGTAGTCAGACCTAGTTCTGGGGAGGCTGCGGTCCTCCATATATATGTTCCAGTACGGTGTCTGTCATCTTTGCAAACAGCAAACAATATTCAGTTCATGACACATTTAAGAAATGACAAAATAATGAACCCCTACCTCAATGGGGTTTCTGAGAGATGTGAGGTGCAGGAGAGGGATGGCAAGACTAGGGAGGAAGACAAGTGTGGGCAGTGAAGCCATTTCAGGTGCTAATCCTCAAGCTCTAGCACCTCCGAAGATGCTGAATACCCTTGCCCCAGCAGGACACTGAATAAAAGCATTTCTTGGAGAATAAAGAGAGGATAAAGAGCTTATGAGAGGGTAGGCTGATCAACACTTTGTGCCCCCATTTGTACTTGGCAATTGATAAATGCATTGTATTAAAAAAATAGCTGAATTTGAAACAAAAATCTATTTTTTTTTCCTTGCACTCCTGAACACTTCTAAGATAATCTGCTATTCTGCCAGGGTGGTATTCAGCACAATCCGCTCTTGGCAAGCCCCGGGCCCACACAGCCTCCCCCAGCAAGCGTGGCATCCTGCGGCTACACAATAAATTCCTCCCCTGCAAAACCTGAGGCTTGATTTTGGCACAAGATTCTGAAAGTGGCAACCTAGGGGGAAGAAGGATTCAAATTCAAACTTCCCACACCACAATACAGAGACTTACCACTGAGTCACCAAAGCTGCTTAAGAATACTGTTATAATATTTACTGAAAACAACATTCCCAGCTGATAAAGCTAAAAAATGTTCAGGCCATATAAAATTAAATTCCCTGTTTAAAATGTCCATTTTCAGGCTTCTTTTTCTCACTGAATTTAAGGGACATCTTGCATCTCCTGTAAAAGGGTTTTCACACGGATGTGCTTCAGTTCATTTTTTGAGTCAGGTTATATTCTAGCTTCAGATGCTTGAGAAGTATGAGTTACAAATGGAAGCTAAACCAGCAACCTTTCATGTAGCTTTAGAGATGTGCATTGTTGGTATAAGTCTGTGTCACCACAGAAAAAAGAGGAAAAGGAAATGTCAGGGAATATTTTGACTAAAAATATTAAGTATCAGTGTTTCAGGGTTTGAGTGTAATTTTTTTTTTTGAAACTATAGTTGCTATTAGTGTCAACTTTACTTGCTAGAAAAGTGCTTATGTATCAGTAGAGGACTCTCTCCCGTTAATTGCCCAGTGAAGTTAATTCTGACTTACACGACTGACCTTTATATCTGAGGACAAAGACATCCAGAATTTGCATTCCACTTAGGACCAGATTCATTGAATCAGACTTAGACCTAATTGCGCTATGAATTGCAAAATACAGTCCTGCCTACGAGATGCTTTCATATTGTGGCCTCTTTATAATAATGTGTTAATGGCACAGTGCATTGAATTGATCTTGGTAATTATATTTCTGCAACTGTATGGGAACTTGATGACTTTTTAGGTGATGCAAGGAGAGTTAATAGTGAATAAATTTAAACTGTGTGTAACAATTACATTGTTGTTGGATGTGTACAATACTTTATATTTGCAAAATCAAATTTCTGTAGTATTTTCTTCCTGTCTTTTACCCCATGCTTTCATATCATCTTTCATTGCAATAACTCTGGCAATTCCGTAAGTTCTTCCAGATCCCTAACAATGATCCCTGCCTTTCCTAGGTGCTGTCTTTTCTAAACGTTTTATTAAAAGTGAATGTGTTAATAAAACTAGGTTTCAAATAACTGAATTTATTAAATAAAAAAGCTCCCAAATTAGATCCATATAGCCTTGGATGTTTTGAGTACAGTAATCACTCTGATAGAAGCCTAGCTGCAGGTGTGCAAACAGCTGCTCTGACTGGGTTTGAATTGATCTGTTACTCCCAACTGTAGAGAAAATTCTTTCCTGTTTAATATTTTGATAGCTGACCTACAGAGCACACTTTTGTGGATTTTCAGTTTTTCAGTATGGAGATGACTGGTCTAAAAAGTAATGCCTAAGATTTTTCAGACAATCTGAGGATTTTATGTGATGAATTCCACTGAAATTGTGATGGAAGTTGACTTTCCAAGTTATTAATACTTAGTTTTTTGTCATCTATGTATTTTATTATAAAACAAAAAAAAGTTAGAGGTTATGTAGGTTAGAAAAGAAGTGCGAAAACTAGGAAGTGTCATTTTTATGTAGCTCATTTAGCAGTGATGCTGACATTTTCCCAAGGAACAAAGCAAGGATTATTTTATTGTTTCATAATTTAACTAAATCTCATTGAAATTCCATAGAAAAGGTGTAAAACATTTCTGTAATATAAGTAACATCTCCTTATTTCCCATGAGAGGTTTTTTTTTGCAAGTGATGGAGAGCATTGGTACCTGGAGTAGCTTCCTCTAATTCACAAAATACTCTTTGCCTCAAATTGGGGAGAATTTGGCATAGTCCCTTGTGTTTTGGCTGTATCTGTAATTCTGCAAGAGATGGCTGTTGCAGCAGCTAAACCCAAGGAAAATTGTTACTCCAAAAAGTCTCATTAAAAAAATCAGTTGAACTGTGAAGAAAAAAAAAAAGCCATGTCCTCTGTGGTATTAAGTTAATGAATCTCCCTTGATTTCAGGGGTTATGTTATCATGTATACCATCTGAGGGATTCTTGCGTGCGCTGTTTAGTTAGCAGACATTGGCATTTTCCTTACATTTGGCTAATTAAATGGTATAAATTTAACCAGGCCATACACCAGTGAGAGGGGTGATGGTCATACATGGAGTAGTAGTAGTTGGATTGACTATATTACTGCTCTTATCATTGAGGAACTGTTTGCTGGTGTATCTCAAAACTCTTAAAGTAATTACCCTTTGACTTATAAAATAATTGAATTTCTTTTTAAAATGTCTTATCTGTGTAACTTTGTTGCCTTCTGTAAGAGGTTTTTCCTTTTCTGTTTGAGAGCGAAAAATCAGTCTTATCTTCTTTAGAGATTTACTGTAATAATGATGATTTTATGTTTCTCATTCCTTTCCTGAGACAATGTTTCTCCTCCTCTGCTGGAAGCTATACTTTTGTGCGCTCCAGTGCAAAATAAATTGGTGAATGAAACAGAACAGAAATTACCTAGAGGCTGGGCTTTTCTATTTTTATTTTTGTAAGTTTAATTTTAAGCAAATCTTGTCTTCTCACGGTGAGATTTCTTGGGCATCCTTGATAAACTGCAAGTGCTGCGATGTCTCTGCCTGTATAGGAGTGGCAGAAAAAGCACTGGCCTTGAAAAAAGTAATTTAGTAGTAGCAGTAGTACCATTATTATCATTATGTTTCCAAGTGTGAGACCAGGATCCGATTGTCCTAAATTATGTCTAAAATGATCAATAGTAGCACAGTCAATGTGTGTGGGAAGTGAATGAAATACCTGGAAGTTTTTAAGCTAGCAATTAGGATGTGCTTTTTTTCACTGAGAGTTTCCTTGAAGATGTGTAGATTTATTAGATCAAATCTGTGCATGTTTCAAAGACTGTAGGTAGATCATTTTAGATGTATTTTTTCTAATTCAAGCTGCAACAGGACATGTTCTTGGCAAGACAGTTGCTCTACAACTGATTCTATCCACCATAAATCTCCCAATGGACTTCAGACATTTTTACAGCATTCTGCAATTAGTGACATTAACACATGGTTCTCTATCAAATATGAGCATCAGTGAAGAGAAACACTTGTAGATAAAATAGGCAATCAGCCACAGGGTAAGTTAATCTTACCTCCTTAGCAATTTTTGGCTGTATGATATTTGTGTTGGGCAAAGAATTGTTTAAATGTTCTCACTTTGTTTTGCTTTGTCTTAGCTGTAAGGGTTATTTATACTGTTTTATGTGCATATGAAAGTACGTATAATCTGTAAAGATAATCATAAAGGCATTAAAATGGTCATATTTGTAGAGATGAAAAAAGCATCATCAGAAAGGCAACCGTTGCTCAAGGCAGAATGAGGATTACGAAGCAAGTACCACCACTGAGAAAGTTTATCTTGATAGAAAAGTGCCATTCCTAACATGGGCTAACAATAATAAATGCATTTTGTAGAAAAGGATCAAGAATTCACAGTTACTGTGCTGAGGTGATAAGACACATCATCTTGATTGCCATTTTGCCTCCTCCATTTATTTCCTCTTGATACAAGTTTCTTGACAAAGAAGAATTGAAGATTGAACCTAGTTCTCGGATTCTTGTTTTTCACGGAGGCAAAACAAAGTAGATTTGTAGAAGAGGATGAGACAGTACAGTCGTCAGGTAGAGGTCATGTAATTGCCTAAGTTTCTTCTGCTTTTATTACATGATGTAAATACTAAATTTGTAGTTCTGTCTTACCTTGAATATCAAAATACTAGTAGTGGCAAACAGATGGATTTCACATTTTATCAGAATACAATGCTACAACAGTGAGGCAAATACAAGTTTTTCTTTGTTTAATAACCTTAATCAAGTTTTTCTTGGGGGAGGAGGGAGAAATCAGTGACAACAGAAAGAATAGTGAATATTTTTTAAAATTGAGAATATTAACTGGCACTCTGTTAAGGTACAAAATGGCACACAATATAAAAATTTTTAAATTGGGAAAGAGAGAGTAATTTTTTTAGGAAGAATGATGAACCCCTGCCATGGTAGTTTGGGGACCATATGTATTTTATATAAAAGCTTTGGATAGCTAATTTGCAGTCTTTTTTATTTGCTTGTTGTTATTGTACTAACTGAGTTCTGTGAAACTGCTTTGCTGTAGGTCTTCCAAGAGGTATTATTGGTAATGGGTTTTTTTTTTTTCATCTCATTTGCCATATGCTCCTGCTTTGCAGTTGCTGATTCAGCTATCTTTTGAACTTGCCATGTATCTGTTGTTCAGAATGGTCCATCAACACAGAGTCATTTTAAGTAAGTAAATAAATTTATATCTGACGGTCTTGAAAGACAGCAGTGGTCTTCATCTTGGACATGCAGTGGTGTGTTAATGTTCTTCATGCTGTCTTACCTTTCTGTCTTATTAAAAGTTGCCTGGTCTACTTTTCTATTAAATAGTTCAAATAATCTATAAATTAGCCATTTAAAAACTCTCCTGTCTCTTCAAAATGACTTTTCCAAGCTGTTTTCATAGACAGTATGATAGATATTGAAACTGGAGCCCTAGAAGAATTAAATGAGTCTTGGTTCAGCCATTTTGCAATGAAGAGGAGAATGTCTTGCTTGCAATAAAGGGGAGAAGAATTATCCTGAATTACTGAAGCTTAAAACCTAAGGTTGTCCCCGAAGTTCATAAATGTCTTCTCATTTCCTGTGTGAAGGAAATAAATTTTTGGTCTCTGTCAGCCCAATAAGTTTAATAGTGAAGGTTGTGAAGTTTTTCATGTTGCTCAGGGATTTTGTCAAACTGGTGCTTTTAAGGCATCAGGTGGTGCTTTTGTGAGCACTTTGGAAGTAGACCTTGCAAAGATAAGCACCAGAATATGATCTAGTTGATCTTCCTCCAGGCAAATTCCATGGGAAAAAGAGGTTCTCCTGGGTCTGTTAAGGTTTGTGTGGGGTAGGATGCCAGAGCTGTTAATTGTCACTGCAGGATTCTCCTAACTAGAAGCTGTCATCATATTAATGGATTCAAAACGTCAAATGTCTGAATTATGAGCAGGTACAAACTTTGTATTTTAGGCACCTTTCAAACAATGTTCCCCCCCCCCAGACATTGCTTATACCTGTATAGGAGGCAGATTTTGAAAAAGCATTCTGTGAAATTTGATCTTTTGGATTTGGTTTGGAAATAATTTATTGCAGCTAGGTTTCTAATTTTAAGATCTTAATTATGGGAAATAGGGTCACCTCTTGTAAAACATCTTCAGGGTTTGTATAAGGAACAAGAAGGTTGGATGAAGCATCTGCCAATGCTTGGGGGTTTTTTGCCGCCTTCAAGATTTACAATTTAAATTTTAAATTCTTTTTGCTACTGAAAATATTGCATACATCTAAACAAGATATTTTCTCATTTATTCTCTTCTTTTTTTTCCTCAAGTTTCAGCCATGGGCAGATGACAGAGATTATGCAGTTGTAATTGGTCTGAGTTGTCAATATGATCGAGTAAGTTATGTGGAAATGAATTCTGCTTTTTAAATCCCTTTGTACTGAAATGCTTGAAAATTTGAAGCTTGTGGAAAGCAAAATGACCCAGTGTTCCTGAGAAAGCAGAATTAAGAGGTCTTCAACATGCTCTTTCTGTACTTTTTTGCTAGATAGATGGGCAGCTGTGTAATCAATAGAGCTGTGTTGAGTTATTCTGGCTGAAGGTCTGGCCCTTCTGGTTTTGAATTTAATATGAACTGGTGAATACTTTCAGTGTCCATAAAACTTGGATATATGGAGCTTTCCATAAAAACTGTCAGTCTAAAAATATTTCTGAAGAATGTCTCAGAAGAAAATGTTGTAAATATACATGTCAACAATATTTAAATATTCTTTGTGGAGGAACTGGACTCTGGATTGCACAGCTCAGTTCAGCTTTACCACAATTAAGGAAAATATTTGTAGTTATTACAGGACTGCTAAACAACAATTAAAAGCTAATTGATTGAAATGGTTCAAAGGTTCAGTTTTGCATGTAATCATTAAATGAATTAAGCTCTGGTGGCTGAAAGTTTGAGAGCTTCTAATGAAATTGTGTGGAAATAAATACTTGCAACAAATACAGAGATTTTTAAGAGGAAATCTTTGAACTTTTAGTTAGCAAGAAATTAAGTGAATTTCTTATGTATTTGGGAGGTATTTGAAATAACTCCTGGAAACAAGGAAGTAGCATTTATGCATTATTGAAATGAACATATGTGGATTGTTCTATGTTTTAGAGACAAATAACCAAAGAATTTGAGATGAATTTATATGTTCTTAATATTTTATTCTTCTGAAGAGAAGGCTGATGCTCAGAGCCATTGTCACCATGTGTTCCTTTTGAATTATATCAGTCATGATACTGAGGGTTGTGGGAAAAGGAAGAAAACAGCAAGGTAGCTTTGCAGGGCTCCCAGTGCCAGAAGAAGGGGGTTCTCCTAGAGCAGGTTGCTTCTCTACCATGTGAACAACTTCATCAAGACACAGTGTGTGGGAACGTGTCTCTGTGTTCGCACAAAAGTGTGCCACTAACTACAGACTGACCTGTGTAACAGCAGGTTTTCCAGTTGTAGTGACTTTATGGTGTGGTTCAACAGGATTTGCCCCCCGCATGCGCGCGCACACACACACACAGATTTAGCCACAGTCTTGTCTTTTCTTATAGCAGTTTGTGATTGCTTTGAAAAAGCGTAAGTTTTTATCTGTCATACTTTGTCAAGGAAGTTTGAACTAAAAATCTGTTAGCTGAAATCTATTTTCTCTTTTTCCTTGATCCTTCCTCTCTTGACTTCCCTCATTTGACAATGCTGTGTACATCACCACTTTGAATATTTTACTGATAATGAGGCCATTTCTCCCTTGTTGGAAATCTGTAATCATCTAGACATATTTTCAAAGGAATAGATAGATGTCACAATGCAAAATGTGCTCTATCAGAAATTTATATCTTTTCTAACTGTCTCAATTATTCTAATAAAAGGTTTTACTGTCCCTGCAGATCTTGCATCCCTCAGATCTGTCATGACTGTAATTATATTAAATTTTCACACAATGTAAAAGAAGTAATTCTGTTGTTCCCTGAGACCCCTTCCCCTGGCATATATGAAGGAACCTGAGATACAGTCGTGGATTTGTGTGCCCTAAGTCATAGGCTAAATCCTGAAGTATAAAATACAGATCAACATACATGATTCAGCTTTAAACATCAGCCTTGTGTCAGCATAGAGCTGTGGGCAGTGTTGCTGGAGGTATTATATTTGGATGAAGTGCAAAAATTAAGGTGTGGTTTTTTTTTTTCCCTTTCTAAGCCATGTTTATCATCTCTCCCAAGAAATGAACAGAGTTGTTCTCAAAAGATCACATCATAATATTTGAAAATCATCCATCATAAATATTTCTTCCTTGTGCAATGATTTCAGTTATGTTTCTTTTGCAAGCTTTTTAGAAGGATGGTAATAAAAGGAACAATAAAAGAAGTAAGATACTTCAAAGCAATTTCTTACACACATTGAATTATTTTTAAATATGACTGTATAGACCTGAAACCAAATCATCTTAAGGAATATTTTAAAGAGATGTGTTAATAGAAATGGCATTAAAATGGTTTTCAATGTTGTATTCAGCCTACTTAAAATTCTACCTGCGTTTTCAATTCTACTGTGTTATTTTCCTCCTATCTAAACTGTATCATCATCTGCTCTTCTTGTGAGTGCAGCACCATTAATAATGTTTTTTGCAGTATTGTTCTTTAGCTCAATCCTGTCCCCATGGCATAAAATTGTTGATTGTTTCTCAGAGCATGGAGCGAAAACTATGGAGAATTTTCAAGGAATAAATAAAACATGCTGCTCATTCTTAGTTAAATGCCTCAGAAGGCCTCTTTCCAGTAGGCAAAGAGACAGGGTGCTCTCTGAAACTTAACTACTTTGCTAACCAAAATGTGGGTCTGATAGCATGTGAATGGGTGGCCTTTCAGTTTGACAGTGATTTCCAGCTTACTTCATTTATGGATCTCTAAACAATTTTCAAAGGAGTAGCATCCTGCTTTGGAAAGCGCTCAATCGTAAGTTAGTATTTGGCATGTACTGCTTTTCGGTCACCATTTGCAGACATTTTGGAGACTGCCTTTAGTGCTAGCTGACTCACACAAATACCAGTAAGAAAGAAAACAAGCGCTTTATTTTGCCATTCACATTTCTGGAGAAGGAAAGTACAGTCTAGTGGTTTTCTGTTTCAAACAGAACTTTCTTTTTTATCTAAATAAAATAGTTGGGTTTTTTTTTTTTGGTAGTGAGTCATAGAAAACATAGAAAAGAAGTTACCTAAAATGATTTAAATATTGCTGTGGTTTCACTATTTTGATAGTCCCATCTCTAGATTTTGAAATACTGTTTCATAAATTCTATAAAGATCTTTGAAATTTTTTGTCATTTTGCATGCAGTGAATTTTTTCCATATTTCTCTGTTATTTCTGGAATTTGCTTGATGGGGAGACCCACACTGCGGATGGAGGAGGGACTAGAAATTGTTTCAGCTCCTGTCAAAATAGAGCCTGCTTACTCCGTGGCTGACCAACCTCTTAAGAGCTTTCCTGACATGGACCTGTTGCTTAAAGTCCAGTATAGTGAATTGGTATGAGGCAAGTAGAAGAATTTTGCTGACCTGAATATTAAAACTCTGGTATTTATTTTCTCATTCCAGTGCAGCCAGAGTTTTGAGCATTAAGGCACAGTTCTCCTATGAAGTTGTTTATTCCATCCGATTAGCTGTTAATATCTTGGTTTTAAAAGCACTTTTTGGAGAGCAGTACTTTGGTGTTCAGGAATCAAAATACAACATAATTAGTGGGTATATAAGAAAGAAAATATAAAGTTTGTTCTTACGATGAGTCATGTAACTAATTTGGTATTCTTTCCCAGAATGCTTTACTGTAGAATATTTTCATTCCAACTTTGGTGTTTTATTTACAAACTAAAAAGACAAAGAATTCCAGAAATTAAAAGAATGATCTTCATATTCAATTATACTCTTTAGAGAGAGGAAAAAGAAAGAAAAAAAAAAAAAAGAAAAGAAACTAAAGAATTACTTTCCTTGGTGATTCTTCAGTGAGCTTGTAATGTATACAGTACAAGTAATATTAATGAAATGTCATGTTACATCTCCATAGCTGGTTGGTTTCTTGTTTGTTTTTTGTTTGGTTTGTTGGGGTTTTTTTCAGAAACCTAACGTAAATTTTTTTTTTCTTTTCTTTTCTTTTTTAACAATGACAATAGTATACTGATAAGGCATTTGTCTGGAAGCCTCGAGACCTCTCAGGGCTCAGTCTAAGTAACGACAATGTTGCTGAGAGCTCTGGACTTCCCTCATTACCTACAATAAAATCACAATGAGCATAGTCTGTAAATGTGAATAGAATAGTACTTTTAAGAGTAAATGTGGTTGGAAATTAAATAGATTTTTGTCATTTGAAGAAGGATTTACAACTAGCAGGGAAATACACATTTTATTTCCAAGCTCCTTAAAAGCTGCTACAAATAATGAACGAACCCACCGTCAATGGGGTAGGATTTGACAGCAGGTACATTTTTAGGAATGCTCCTTGGGGAGGGACCACTGCTTTGAGGGACTCGCATACCTTTAATTAAAGTGTCGTATCCTGACACTGCCATATGATTATTCCCTTTATGCTGCCATCCCTTTCCAATTAGGTAATAAAAGGAAGTGGTGAATCGTTGCCCACTCTTCATCTTGCTGGGGATGGAGGAACAATGCTGAAGGAGATCCGTAGGCTGGGGAGCTTAGCATCCCCCTGGCTGGTGAAAATCCTTTCATATGCTGTTGTTTGTAACAGAGGCGGGTCTTTCCCTGTGTTTTGGAGGCTAAATGGCAAATTCTTATTAGCACTTTATGGGTATTCAAATCTAGCTGCTGCCTGTTTTCCAATTGCTAGACAGCTGAATAGAATAAGCTCCGAGATGTTAGCAAAACTTGTCATTTTTAGTTGCACTTCTATCATTGCAGTTGTGTAAACAGAACACAAGTATCTTACTAGGCTCTGTGCTGGCAAAGGAAAATAAACAGAAGTTTTATATGTTAGGTAGGGTCAGATTCATGATTTGCTGATTACATAAAACTGGCCTGATAACTCAGAAGAAAACAAAGAGCCTGAGTGTTGCTCTGACTTTGTTCTCTTAGAAATTCTTCTCTGACAACAGTAGCTCTTCCAGAACACAAAACTAACACTGTGCCAAAGCATTTCCCTCCATTACCATCCAGACCATAGTAGTATGCAACCAGTTAACAGCAACATCAGCATAATGCCTTGTAATGATGTTACCTTTTTCTTTGGTAACATCACCTTTCTGTATATCTGCCTCAACAAAGAAGACCAGAACCTATCCAAAAGGCTCAAAACCACTATCCTAACTGGAGACTAGGGCGTGAGGCTCAAGTGCTCCTGTGGCTAATAGAAGAATGGCACCAACCTGAATCTTAAAACTTTTGATTTCTCATTTCTTTTCCAGCATTGTTGATGAAGGATGCTTTAGGAGCTCTATATTTCAATAGACACTCTAGGTGTTCACACAGTGTACTTAGATATGTGACGCACCCTGAAAGGTGTGATTCAGAGTACGTAGTTCTGGAAGGGTGTGTTCTGCATGTGTCAAAGATAAACTAGGGGCAACCCAGGTTATGTGCCTAAAACCAAGGCAGGATGAGTTATCCCACCCCAACACAGAAACTAGAAAGTGCATTCACTGCTCATTGTTTATTTAGTTGCTTAGAGAACTTGGCACACTTGTAAATTTGAAAAGGATTTCAGAAAAAGCCCCACAATATAGCAAGGACAGCAAAGCATAGGTAAAGTTCATGGAGAAACGTGGAATCTTTGTGAAAAGTTTGTTTTAAGGATATGGGAATGAGCATCTGCAATAAGTTTGGGGTTTTAAAAGTAAATTCTGTTGAACTGTTTCACTTCTGTAGTCTCTTTAAGCTGATCTTCAAAGATCTATTTGGAAAGAAAAACAGCAATATGAAAAACTCCCCAAAAATGCTAATCAGAAAAAAAAGCCTTCCAATCCTTATAAATAACATTTCTCACAGAAGCAGTATTCCTCAATGTGTGAACAACAGATCTTTTCTGCTCTTGAAGTGGTACACTGAGAAAGCAGGAAATAAGAGGTGCAGGCACAGATGAGAGAGAGAGGAAAGGAATTAAAATAAAAAGGAATAGCCAAGACTGCAGTTGTGAGCTAGGGCAGTAGTTCAGGGTCTTGGAGCAAAGCTATTTGTTATCAGACTGCAGTGGCATAGGGACAACTGAGAAGGTTTTGCTGAAAGAATTATTAGTAATGGGAGGAAGAGGGAAGAGAATGGCTTACAGCGGTGTTTGGCAGCCGGGCAAGAGCTTGTAATTGTTTTTGCCAATTGTTCTGATAGAATTCTGGAAAGTATGTTGGAGAGGAGACAGAAGACATTGTGGCTGTCTGTGAGAGTAGCTGCAAGAAAAACTCAGCTGATGAATCTCTGAGGCTTAATTTGGGGGTGGGGATAGGACTGCCCAAAGGGTATTGCTGCAGGGTGCTGCAAGAAAGAAGATGTTTAAAACCAAGAGTATGGGAATAGGTATTTTGTAACAGGGTGAGGAAAGAAAGCTAAGTGCACCTTCCCATTTTTATTGGCAGAAAAGTCTCTGTACCGAGATGGCATAGACACAGTCAGAGAACTTTGTGGTTTACCCTTTGCCTTCTGGAATCATTGCTCTTCCCACTGCAGTGAGTCTCTCCTACCTCAGAGCTAGACCCTTTACCATCTTTGCAATATAGCAGTATTCTCTCGGAGTGTACTATGTATGGAAACGATGCATACAGAAAGCCTGTTTTTTTTCGTACTGATCTGACACTTTTATGCCTTCATACATTTTGTATCTGACTCCAGTGTAATTAAAATTGTCAAAGACATTCCCAGTATTGTAGTATATTGCCTCTGCAGGTGTGAAGGACCAGGGGAAGAAGAGGAGAAGGAAGTGTTGAGATATTTATGTTCATAAAACTAGTCCTTGGGAGGTGCTGCAGCCCTTCAGTGGTGGGTATCCCTTATGTACGTGAGAAGAAAACAAAATGCACCGCTGAGATGTGCAGATTCAGGAGAGACGCAGAAAGCACAGCTCAGCACACAGGACCGTGAGGACACCTGACCTCTTGGCCTGTGTGTCCTCATCTGATTTTCTTCACTGGTAGGAGTTTTGCGCTGTGCAATTAAGGAGCAAGAGAGGAAACTCTTGTGCTGTGCTGACAGATCTGCTGCGGCTGATGGCAAGTAGGCTGCTTCCTTCTGCCCTAAATGCTTCTAATGACCTTCCAACATGAGGTTGTCAGTTACAGGGAAGAGAGAGATGCACTGATAACTGCATTCCTGTGGATCACTTCAGTGGCACATATGACATGAAGAGAGATTTGGAAAAACCCACACAGGTATTGTTAGCACAAGCTTTAGAAATACCTTCAGCTGCCTGCAGCTCTGCAGGGTATTTCATTGAGGCTGTGCAAAGCAAAATTCTTCTGGTTGTCACCATCTGTCCGAGGTTGCTGGTGAGAAGGAGAGAAGGTACAATTCACCCTCACCCAGCTAGACTGTGCCCCTCACTTATTCCTCGCAGCAGGAAGAGACATCCGTTCCCTATCCGCCTTCTCTAGGTGACACCCAAAGCAATATGAAAAGCAAAGGGATGTATTTAGTGGCAATTTTCTGTAGAACAACACTGTGCAAGACTTGCTTTGTATTTTTCTTTGGGAGATCAAGAATTTCTGCTTTCTAAAGGTCTCTGTACTAATGGTATTTATTTTTTGTTTCAGCAGCGTTGTGCCCTGCGGCTTCAATATTACCACTTTGTGGCACTTAGTCGGTCATTTGCACCCGTTCTAACCACTGGCAACCGTAATGCTTTCAATATATAATAACTAAGCAAGGTAGTTTTCTAAAAGAAAATAAGCAGATGTCAAGGTCACAGCTGATCTTGGGATGACAAGTCCCTGGTAATAAGCACTTTGTTCGAAAAGATACACTCAATAGTTCTGCAGGAAATTTTAGCATTAAGGTTTCTGTTGTGGGTCACAAAAGCTATTGTTTTATCTGAGGCAGCCAATCTCCAAGCCATGTTATTTCCAGGGCACAGCACAATCGGGATGGAGTTTATTCAAGGGTTTTGGGCTCAGTACAGTAGAGAGAGCTGAGGAATCCTTATGGTTGTCATTCCCAACTCCCACCTTCTCCACGGTCTTTATTCGCTGCATCTCGTTTTCTCTTGCACCACACTCTCCATTCATGTAAACAAGCATGATTTTTGTAGGTATTTTTTATGTCTTTTGCAGTTTATTATACTGCTGCTGTTATTATTACATTCAAAAATGCCCAGACCAGTGTTTGGGGGGCATATGTGTGCACACCCGGGAGCTGGGAATGCTTTCACCTCCTCTGCAATTCAGAAGCAGGACAGAGGCTCTCAGCAGTTAGCTTCAAAGAGCCTCCTTGTTGTCTCTCCATTTCTTCCCACACGTTCACCCATGAGCTACCTCCTCTCCATGTCTTCTTCCCACCCCCAGCCCAGAAAACTTGTCATGCCATGTGCATCTCAACTCCTACACAGGCACAGCTGTCAGCTCCATGTCCCCTGCCTGCACTGACAACGGCAGCATCCCGTCCTTTCTGCATCTTCCAGAGCAGGATCATTCCCTTGCAAGCAGAGCAATCTCTTCTCCTAGTCACAAGCTTCATAGCCTCCCACCTTCCAAAGACACTAATGCTGGCTTATATATTTTGTTGGAGTAAGTTATTAAGTCTGTTTAATTTATCAGAATCAAAAAGAAACGTGAAACAAGCTTTATTTGGATTCTTAGGAAGCATTTACAAAACATTTTCCATGTTTTTAAAATAAACAATTAATAAGACACAGTTTTGTTTTGCTTATTTGATTTTAATGAAGAAAACTGAATAAAAACTGCATATATGAGAGGGGAAAAAAAATGCCAAAAGGTAAAAAGACATTTTTCATCTAAATAACTTTTGGACAAAGCATTTCAGACAGTGACAGTTTTATGTATTTTCTCAATTTGCTTATGGAGCTATAACAGAAGAAACAGGGTTTTTAAATCCTCAGCTGGGTGTCATAGGAAAGCTAATTGTAAGAAAGTAGACAATTAGGTATAAACAGATCAGGTACATACTGTTTTTTAAGAGATTACTTGTCAGTCAAGAAAGTGGCACTTTACAATATTCTCTGGGTGGGAGTAGCTCTTTCATTAGTGTAACTACCCTGTAGATGAGTGTCCATCTTTAACTTCACCACCAGATACTTATGTGTCCTATAATTTGCTTTGGAGGTAATCAGTGTGATGAGAAGCTGTTGTACTCCTGTCTAAATACAACAATTTGTCTGTACCTCTTTCCCTTTCTTGTTCCTCTGAATATCCCTGAAACAAGCTTTTAATGAATATCCCCATTCCCTTATCCCCGAAACAAACTTTTCACAAAGATTCAACATTTCTCCATGAACTTCACCTATGCTGTGTTGTGAGGTTATTTTCTAGTGCCCTATCTGGACCTTCCCAATTATCCTGCAAGCTTCTTCCTCCCTTTCTGTCCCCAGTGAACCTGGAAAATCCTCCTTCCTATCTTCAGTAGCCTTCCCTGTTGTTAAATCCTTTGCTCCTTAGGCTAAAGACTTCCACTTAACTCAGGTTTCCTTTACAGACCTTGTCTTTCAGACGTTGGTTCATTTTTTGTGTTGTGTGTGGGACCATCTCCACTTGGTCTCCATTTCCCTTGAAGGCAGTGCACAAAAGCAGGTGCAGGTTTCCACCCAGCTCCTTTTGCTAGAGATGCATGGGATCAGAGCTTTCAGTCTCATGGGGCATGTTTATGTGCACAAGCATTGCTGTATACATACATACATGCAGATAGATATTGTCTGACTTCTCACAGCAGTACAATTTACCTCTGACATTCTCATCCACAGGTTTGGGGTTTTTTTTTCCCATCCTGTACTCATGTGATTGTCAAGCCTACATTTTCTTACTTTTTGGTGTCCTGTGAGTAGCAGCCTGTTGATCCAGACCATATCCCCAGTTACTACGGATGGGTTTGAATCTGCTCCAGGCCTTGGGGCACTCGCCATCCCTTTGGGCTTTATGGCATTTGCAGATCAAATAAACATACTCTGTATTCCACCATCCCTGTCATTAGGAGGAGGTTGTTTCTTAACAGTAGCAAAACATCCCTCTAAAGGAAGAGGACATCTGAGAATTTAAAAACAAATAGGCAGCACAGTCTGTTCAGAAGAGATTGCTGCAGATTTGTCATTAACCATGTTGGATTAGGGAAATGTTTTGAGGAAATAACTCTCAAAATCTGCTGTCCATTTATTTACAGCAATTTGCTATAGGTGTACCTGTGGCAGATGAACAGTGAGAACTGGATTAGGATTGTCTTTTAATTTATTCAAATATCAGAATTGCTGTTCTGTGGGGACTTAGGCAAATCTGATTTTTTTTCCATCTTGACTGGAGGAAAACTGTAAGAATATATATATTGAATTTCTGTATAGGAAGTTGAACTACTTTGTCTTTGCAGTCTCAGTTTATTAGATAGATTATTTCCACCATTGACTGATGTGAACGTGGAGTTTTGGTCTCCTGAAATGAATCAAACTGTTGAAACTTAATTTGTTATGAAATTATACCTTAGGAAAAAAAATGTTTCTGGAGCCATAGTTTCAGTAATGTCAGAGGTTACCAGCGTGTTCTCAGATAATATCATAAAATGATTGATTTTGAATTTCTTCTACCAGTAAGGCAAAAAAAATGGCCCACTGGTATAACCCTGTTTTCCATACAGATGGTTTTATATGTTTGGGGTTTCCTACAAAGTCCACTGAATGAAATGCGTGTCTTTTAAGATAGGTGATCTGAGTGTAGAGTCTCCAGTTGAAAATGCTGAGACCATTAAGGAAGGACATATTTATTTTCCCATGGGTTTGTATGATTAGAACGTGATGGAACTGGATCCACTTCTTTTTCCCCATTTTTGTTTTCTCTCATTCAGACTTCAAAATAAAATTGATGAGAGAGGGAGAAGGTGAGCAACTGTCCCAGAACACAGCTTTGTAACTCAAATTAACATCTGGTTGTTTCTTTGTCTACCACGCTATTTATCCAAGCCACTGTCAACAACACTGCTGTTAAAATGCGAAGAGGCTAGTGAAAAGTAATTGTTTTGTCAGTGCTGAGATTGGGAAGGTTAGTTGTGCAGCAAACCTCCAGTATGCAAAACCAGGAGTAACTGCCCATTTTCCATCTGAATTCACAATATTCTGTTGCTGCATTAGCTCTTCTAAAGAGTTGCCTGTGCCTGAGAAGGTACCGCCATCTGCTTTGTTTCCTGAACCTGCACATGCATCGCTTTCCTTTTTATGGTGTAATACATATTATGGAACTCGTTAATGACTAGTTTCTATCCTGATTACTGCAACTGGTGAGCAAGAGCAGGCTTGCACTTAATTGCTGGCTGTGCAGGGAGCTGTGATGCATGGGGGAGGCTGGTCTGCCCGCTGCCCACAAACTGAGGTGACAGAAATACTCTTCTCATTTGCCACCATGTCCCCCCACTGACTCCATTCCTACTTCCAAAGGGCCTTGAGCGTTTCATATGTTCCTCTAAGTAGATTGTTTATTTCACTGATTTGACAGGGTAGGAATGAACAGTGGGAATGCTTTCCATCAGTAATACTTCTAATTATCTTGGCCGAACTTTTCTTTGTTTAATAACAGATTATACGACGTAGTTTGCCAGATTATTTAGTGATGTTTTCACTTTTGAATTATACTTTAAATTTCCTTGCTTCTAAGCAGACAGCAAATGTGTTAAATTGTTTCTGGCCCGTGTGGAAGTTAAACTTAATGCTTGTGTACATCAAAAGCATACTAAAATAAGGTACCTTTGCATCTCACGTGCAGTTTATTTTGGAGGTAGCTACCCACAATTTTGGGTAGTGTTAGATTTTACCAACTGAAGTTTTTAGGATATAAATGATGTAACTTGTTGCCATTTGTGTTGACTAGTGTATTTGGTTGAAAAATGACAAAAGTTAATTTTCCAGATCCGTAAGTTGCGTGCTTATAGATAAATCTGTGAACACTGAAATCACAAAGCTTTACCCAGAGAATACAATATTGCAGTTGGTGCTTTCTCTAGGCTTTCCTGGGACAAAAATTTAGTTTGATTTTTCACTGTCTCCTCATAGCAGAGGGACATGTGATGCATTGCTACTATTAGGAAGCCAGACTTAAAGAAGAAGTTGATTTTAAAACTTACTGGGGCATGCTTGCGAGTTTGAAATAAAGTTACTGATTCATTTATGCACTGAGTCTGGAAATATAAACATAGCATTATCCGGTGAAGCAAAAAGATAGTCTTACTTCCCACTTCAGATGAGAAAACCAAGAATGTAAAATACCTGTTGTCTAAATTTCCAGGGTGCTGTGTGTATTGATTTTTACACTTTCAAGTCTCTGAACAAAACTTGAGATTTCTTAATAGGGCCACAGGCTTTCAACCAACAGATTCTTGGTCTTTAGGTGATGTATAGAGGAAAGTTCCATTGGGAAGAATTACACAACTCTGTTAAAACCAGGCTTTCACTCTTGAGAGTTTAAAAATTATGCCAATTAGTTGAGGAGAGGTTCTTCATGTAGAGCATATGGGGGAGTTGCACAGTCAGTAGGAACACAAATTGCAAGTACTATATGCAGTTTGAAAAACTCTCTTAGCATGCTGAAATCTGGCCACCTCCCACTGCTTTTCAGTGGAAAATAACCCTCTCTCTTACTTGGTTTGCGAGCAGATCTTCATACCACCACTGCACATTTATCTGTAATTCTCTGACTGATATATGTTAAACCCTGAGTCATGTCCGATAGCCTTCCTACCTCAGTTTGGGTTTGTTGTTTCGTTGTGTCTTTTTTAAAAACTCCATGTGAATTAAATTCTTGTGAGAAGCTGGTAGGATGCAAGTAAGCAGAATGCAGAGATTTTGTTAATCCAGTTTAGCTACTGCCTTATAGGTGCTTTTATGAATGATACTGAATGTGTTTTATCTTCTAAAGAACTTAAATTTGAAGGGCAGAGGTCAAGTTTCTGTGACCGATGTATATTTAATGGAGAGATTTGGGTCAGTCTTCTTCATCTTGCTAAATGAACTCTGATGTGTGGCATGCAATTTCAATAGGTGGTAAGATTTAAGAAAAAAAAGTCACCATTCTGTCCTCAGCAATATCAAAAGGAATATGAAAAATAGAGTTAATAAAAAAAAGATCAGCCCATTTTCAGGAGGGACCTTGCTTCCTGGTCTCCCTCCTTTGCTTCACAGGCAGAAGATTCACCAGAAGGCAGCAGAAAGCAGTGTAACAACATGCACAGAGGAGTGGGTCTCATACTGCATGGACAGAAGAGGTCTGAATAGTCCTGGAAGAAGACGAGTCAGATTTGTTGTGCCTTTGGAGATGCTTTGTCTGTGGGAAAGGGCATTAGACACGGAGGGGGTTTGGTGTTTGCTTGGAGTGCACAACTGCCTGCAGCGAAGCTTTCATGACTTGGTAATACTGTGCCTCTTCCTGATTCCCAGGTCTCATTTCTTCTATAAGAAGTGACAGAGACATAATGTAACTTTAAGTAACTTCAAAGAGTATTTTCAAGACTTTTTAATAACACAGTAGAACTTATTTAATGCTCCAGTTATAGAGGAGTTTCTATAATAAGAACTCTTCAAATGTGATTGTGTTCAGTGAAGTATCATCCCTCTTATGTAAGTGGTGTTATTATGGAAAAAGCTTGTTCGCACACCCAGTACATTATTGAAAATTGCTTTTATAGTTCAGGTTCCAAGTAAGTCTACTAGTATTGAAGAAAATTATTGCAAATTTCCTGGTCATAAACACCAGAAAGCAGTAGGATTTAGGTTTTGATGGAAAAATACTATTCAGCTTACCTGACTAGTCTTGTAGAGGTCCATGGAATTACTTGGGTAGGTAAACCGAATAGAGTTTGATATCAAAGTCTTCAGTACTAGTCTAGTTGAGAGGCATCCCTGCCCATGGGTGGGAGGTTGGATTAGATGATCTCTAAGGTTCCTTCCAGCCTAAACCATTCTATGAATACTTTCTTAGAAATTACCAACTTGGACAACCTTGTCATATGATCTAAAGTGTGTCAATATTCTTGATAGATTGAGTAGAGGAAGTAAAAACAAATTTGTATTCACTTCCCAGATGTTAGAAATCAGAGCTACCACACAATACAGCTAAGTGTGCACTTCCACTCTTTCATGGTTTTATAAATCCCACTGCTACCAGTGATGCTTGAGCAAAGCCATCAGTACCTTGTCTAAGGCAACCGTGATGCCATGTGTTACTTTGTGCAAGCTGCTTTTTGCTGTCTCGTGCCAAGATGATGTTTGTGTATCTTACGGTATTATCAAAGTTGTTGCTTTTGATTTATACATGAGGAGGCTTTTCTCATATCCTTTCTTTGCTGCTTTGCCCTCAGGACAAACACACACCGCTTGCTATGGTTTCTTCCTCCTACTTTGCTATGTCCACCATCGTGGGGGTGCCTGTGAAATCATTTCACATGTCTGCCTTCTTTTCTTCTTTCTGAAAAAAATATAAATAGGATGCCTTTAAGAAAATCCCTGACAGGAATCAAAACATTGTAGACCTACCAACAGCACTTGTCCTAGAAGTTCTGTTGTTCTACTATTTTTTTTCCTAGTTTGTATCTTTTTAGAGATCATTCTGTCTCTTTCCTGCAATAGAGAGGTCAATAAATCTGCCCTGATTTCAGAAGACATCTCTGCTGATCATGCCAAGACTGGACATTAATCTAATGGTGTTGAATGCCCTGCAGTAGCTGTGTAGGCATACCCAAAGCTTCTCAAGTCACCCGAGGGGCAGGTATGAAGGAGCTATTTGTCAAACAGAGCCCCAGGATACTTTGGCAGAGCTTCCTTAAATGTCTTTATCAGATGCCATCCCTGTTATGTCTCCAATCATTTGATTAGACAGACCAGAATGGCTTCATTTCAGTATTTTATTTTGTCTGTCCTTCAGTTGCTTGTGATTTGTGGGGTTGTAATTTCCTGTGATTTCTTAGGTTAAACTCTCTAAGTATCCACGGAAGTCAAATGAAGCCTACCACAAGAGCATTGTTGTGATTAGCACCTTGTGCTGTGATCTGCTGTTTTGGTTTATCTTGAAAACAATAAGGAAAAGGACATCATCCATCCTCAAATTTCACGTGGATAAGTGTTAATCCTCATTTGAACCTCATGAATAAATAAGTGTATTTTGATGATGATGTGAAGAGCACACAGGATTATTGGAGTGGTGATCTTAACTCAGAGGGCAATTGCCATTTGTCAGCAATGTGTGGTACATGGGTGTTGTATCTGTTGTGAGTTTTGTCAGCAAAAGCTTGCACAGGCCATTAAAAAGTCAGGTTTTGTCAACTGCTGCCAAAAAAGTAGTCTGAAGGAGAAAAAGAAATAGTAATTTTATGTAGGAGTGGAGCTGTGGTATTTTGTAACTTCACAGAATTTACCTGAAGCTGACCTTGTTGCTTACGGGATTCTTTCCCTCTTATGTTCAGAAATGCATCACAAAACCTTTTGGTAAGTATAGAGCCCACTTCTCTGAATGGAATCAGTTTTGAGATATATGTTTGAGACTTATTTCCCCCCCTCAAAAATAATCTTAAAATCTTCAATTTCTAAATGGATTTTCATTTGCCTTTTCACTTACAGAAGACATGGAAGTAAAAGGTATGATTGTGTTTGTACAGAGATTATTGTAGGTGATGTCATTTAATAACGAGGCAAGTATTCTTTATGTGCATTACTGACGATTTGTATTTTGAGGGATTTACCAACTTTACATGACGGAAACTGCTGTAAAGAAATAGCTATAATAGATAAACTGGGTTGTCAAGTTGACAGAGAGTACATAAAACCCACCGTGTTAACATAGCTGTAACAGATGAGATAAACTTTTTATTTTTACAATGAAGTATCATTTCAGTATCTGATTGGCTACCTCATTAGGACATTTTTTACTTCCCAAGAGATATTTAAATCGTTTACTCCATTGCTAAAATGTCTTGTAACTTGGTAGCTCTCAAGGTCAGCGTGACCTTTTGCATCAGACCTAATCCTTTATTCATAGCCAGGTAGTCAAAGATTCAATTATAAATACATTAAGCTCATTGGGTGAACATTAAATTGAACAAATGACAGTATTGACAAGAAAAACACCAGTTATCATTGTACAAAAGAGCTCTTCATCTACAATACGATGAGGTTTTGCTATTCTTGTTTATGTGCTCATTAAAAAGTTATTGGTCACTCTTACATTTCAGATGTTATAATAAATGCATCATTTATATAGCCAGGTTAGGCTTACAGCAGGACAGTCTAGTTAAATGGAGCCCTGAGGAAAAAAAAAAGCTGGTAGTTTAGCAAGACATTAGGGAAGGAGGAGGAGATGGGTTATGTTGTGTTCCTGCTCCAGCTGGTATAAAGCCTTCCTTGATTTTGCAGGACCTGAATGAATGACTCGGTTCCTCATCAGCTCCTCCACCACCAGAGTTGCTGTGCCTGATGTAGCCTGAGTAGTAGGAGAGAATAAGAAAGTTCACGTTACTCAGTTTTCTGCCTTCAAACATTGTATTTTGAAAGAGGAATAAATATCATTTAATCAGTTTTGCTTTCCTGCACCTTTCCCAAAGCACTTCTTATGATTCTCCAGCTCAGATAAGGTTGATTGCATGAAAAAGGGTGAAATAGAATTGTTTTACTAGAGCTTCTTTTATTAATTTGTGGAGTGAAAAACCATGGTAACAGCAACTGAAATACGAACTTAAATACGTTTGTTCTTGTCCTGATATTATCAGGAGAAGTCATGATGTTCCTTTCTTTATGTTCTGGTAACTATTACACTACAGAATCACAGACCTCCATTAATATTTGCAAATTCCTGCTGGTAGGTAAAAATAGCCAAAAGATATTACTGTCCTTGAAAAACAAGGTTATTGACGTCAATAAAATATGTAATAACATTATTGAGGAGAAATATAATGTTCCATAGACAGAATGTCAGTGGTGTGAGCAAGCGCCATGTGTGAATGACTTTGTATCTGTCTATGTGTAAATGGTAGGTTGGGCATCCTTAGTGCACATACCCACACAAAGTTCATTGGTATAATAGTTATTATGGCTTGAAACCTCTATCAAAAAGGGGTTAAATGGAAGTAGGAATGCTGTAGCAGTCTTTTTTCTTTTTTTTTTTAGCAGAAAAAGTACATATTTTCAGTCATGTTAATAAAATAAGTCTATTTGTGCACGAAAAAAACTCATGAGTGTCAAGCTGGCATAACCAGAACAAACTCCTTTAGAAAATGACCACTCCGTTTCTTATCTTGATAGTCAGATTTTCACAGTAGTTCCCTGTAAATTTACTGACTTCATTGTAACTTTAAAGAAGACCTGGGCTACTTTTAAATCCATTCTTGATGTGCTTCCTCCATAGTCTGCTGCGTATACCTGTGAAGTGGTCTAATGCTTGTTGGCTTCTCCACGTACTCTGCCACAAGAACAGGAATTTCAGAATCAGATTGACAGTGTGATTTATTGCTCTAGCACAGTAAAGATCATTCTTCCATTCCATTCCATGCTCCAATACAGCTTTTACAGAAAAGCTGCACAGGTTATAGGTAGAACCATTCCACTTGCTAAGCAACTTCTCTGTCTCTCCTGCTGCCTTTGGAATTGGCGGCATAGGGTAAACCATCTGTGAGAAAAACCAACTGTCTTAACCGTTATGCTATGCAAAATATTCCCCAAATCATAGGAGAAATCGATAAAATATGCTTTTTCTAACAGAAAAGTAGAAAAGAAGGGCTTCACAGGTGGTATTTATACACTGCTGTTGGATAGCTTAAGTTTCAAGATGTTGTTTTGAACCCATATCTTACTTGGTGGGTTGGTCCTCCCTCCCCTCCCTCCCATTTGTCTTCTACAGCGGAAGGATTTCTTACATTACTTTTTTTTTCAGTTGGGATTTTGTGGCAGTCTTTTACATTTGTCAAGTTTTCTCTCTCTTTTTTTTTTAGGGAACTATCAAGTTGATTGACATTTATTACCAACAAGTACATAATAGCCTTTACCACAGAATATTTCTTTTGTTCTTTTTCTTACTTTATTTCCATCATTGTATTTGCTTTAATAGCTCTACATCTCTTAATGGAGGTGTAAGCTCTTAATTCCAGCTATTACACATATATGAAGCTGTACACTATTTTGTCAGCATGCAAATAGTTTTTATGGCTGTTCAATATGCAGAACTATAAAGTGTCCTTAATTACAGTGATTAACTGCAGGTTCAGTCATGCGTCTTTCTTCGGGACATAAAGATAAAAAACAAAGAAAGGGCCAATTAAGCCTCTGATACACTTCTCCAAGTTGCGGGCACATTGACACAAAGATACCCAGGGACACGTATAACTGTGGATATGTTCTTGGTTTACCCTTCAAGGAACGTCTTTCCACACAGCACTGAAATGCAGCATGTATCTTGAGTGCCATCTTCATCTCTTCATGGTATGTGTAAGGTTTGAAGTGTTGCAGCCACTTGAGTATCACAAATTTCTAACGTCAGTTCCTTTAAATATTTTTCTGCTTTTATGAAGAAAAGGAAAACCTATCTCTGGCTATGAAGAAGGTATAGCCACTATCAAAATGTGGCAAGAGATGGAGAATTTAGCAATTCTGTTTGATGTCACGGGAGCATCCATTAGCCTTCTGGCATTTGATAGACCAGTAGCAAGATGGTGCTTCAAACATATAGATTCTTGTTTCGCTTACCAACAAGACAACTGCAGTTTTTCTCCTATTTAAAAACACATTGCATGTAGCGTTTTGTTGCTAGGCGCCCACTTGGCCAAGTGCTAGTTTCTAATCATGCTTTTATATTTAACTAACCCCTGCACAGCTTGCAAGTGATTTTGCCCCCACGACTTCTAATTTTCCCTTCACCGTTTTCTGTGGTTTTGTGTAAGGAAAATTCCTTCTTTCTCACCGTAAATTTAATCAAGATAATGTCTCCTAACTAAATATAGAATATTTACATTTTCTCCTTGGAACTAGAGAAATTGTGTGCAGAAGTGGTACAGCTAGATTGGTGCTGTTCTCAGAAAGATTTGTTAAAAATACCGAATTAAGTTTTGTCTTATTTTTAGCTCTATAATTTTTTTTTTTTTTGCATCACTTAAAGTACTTTAAAAAAATTGAGCCATTATCTCTATTTCTTCATGATTGATGAAAACAAATGCTACAGAGATTCAAGGGAAAAGAGTGGTAGCAGGAAGGACAGAAGTCTGGGTTTCTAAGAGCCATGAACCTCTCCATTTATTCAAAAGAGTCAGGAGTTAAATTAAAAGTTCCTTTAAGTTGTTTAACTAATCTTCCTAATGGGGGTCTCATTTAAGGGAGTTGTTAATTTGGATGTGTGTCTCTGCTAGTCCAGTGTGCAAGCAGATGCTGAGAACCTGTGTAAGTGAACTGCTCATGGTTGGTTAACAGAAACGGAGAGCTGCACCACAGGCAGCCTGCCTTCTGCTAGCTCACTCTCATTTGGGGATGGATATCCTGTTCTCAGTTGCATTGTTTCCTTACTGCTTTGTTGTTTCATTTTTGGTGGAGGGATAGGATTGAGAACTACAAAACCATGCTCCATACCTCTCAATTTTTCTTCTAGCAGTTGAAGGCAAAAATGAGGAGAAACTGCTAGTGTGCTACTGTAATATTGTGTAAAGCTTTGGGAGTAGTTTTATCAGCTTATATATATGATGTACAAAATGATAGTCTTTGGATCCTTCTGCCCTTTGAGTGTATGTGCATCACTGAACTGATCAGATGGTATTTTGAGGATATCATGGGTGATTAGAGAAATCTGTTCATATACAGCGCAATACTAAAACCAAGACCATTTTATTGTTCTTCTGTAAAGGGAAGAATATTTTAAGAAGGGAGAAGAAAATTAAGGGACTGAGCTTCCTATTTGGAATTACCATGAAATGTTGGTCTCATTTCCCCCAACAGCACTAATAAAATTGGGATAAAAAATCAATTGCTATTATTGTAGCAGAAACAGTGAGTAAACTGTTTTGCTGAAATTCTACTGAAATAATTTAAAAGCAGATACTCTCTGGAGTTTGCTGTGGCAAGATTCGCATTTAAGGAGAAAAAGCTGTTCTAGTTATGCAGAGGGGTATCCATCTGCCTGCTTGTTGATGTGATGTACTCTGGAAATACTCACCAGAGTGTCCTTAGTTATAAATACTACAGACAACTAATTCTTATGCATTACTGTATGTAATGTTGTAACAAAACCTGCCCTTTCCTCACCCCGATCCAGATTAGAGAGATCAGACTGTAGCACCTTTATAATTAAATGTGAGCACATATTGAAACTGAATTGCTGTTTTCTTCTGTTTCCCCTGATTTTGGTACAGCACAGAAAGGTAGGGTTTATTTTCAGGTTGCATTACAATGGATTCTGTGACACTTCTGGAGATAGGTTGATTTTAGCTAGGTCAGAATTATCTTTTAAGATCAGTTGCTTGCACTGGTCATTCATGGCTTATGCTCATTCTCCATTTCTCTTTCACTATAATATTTTTTTAAACTTTGACTCCTCCTGGTGAGATTACAAAATATGCTACATACTAAAGGGTGTACCTTACTGACGTCTTACGTACTGCTCGGGAAGAGAAATCTACTGTTCAGAATAGGAAATACATGTTACAATATTCATAATGTTTCTCATTTTTTGTCAGGCCACTCATATTTTAAGATATAATCATGCTGCCATTATATTTCTCTTGTTTATAATCAGAAATTGTGTATGCAGGGAATCAAAATCGTAATCTGGGTCTCACTGATGGCAACAGCAACATTTGGTTGGCATAAGCAGGACCTGGATTTTATCTCAGTTGGCTACTTGCATGCAGTTTTATTTGACCAGACAACATCAACACTTTACAAGTATACTTTATTCAGCTTAGCCATTCTCTGTGTGGACCATGCAGTAAACATGAGGAGTTATGAAAGAAGGTGAAGCCTTTTTCTAAAATGCTGCAGCTTTTATAACTTGAATATATTTTCTTTATTGGAACACTTAATTTTAATAGATCCTTGCTTCCCTTCCTGGTCCTGAGGAGGACAGGTTTTTTTCTGGTTTTAGCAGAAGTGAAGCCTTGAGTGTTCCACACAGTGTTACCATCAGAAAATGTTTTGAGACTCTGAATACTTGAAAAGTCTGGATTTAGCTGGTAGATTCCTAGGTCCTGCTCCAAAGCACATGCTGCTTACACACCTCTACAGCAGTGGTGAAGATGGCTTCAGCTGCAGGACATACACCACAGTCCACCCAGCGCTTTGTCTTGCTGGAGTCCAGGCAAAGGACTCCTTCACCAAGCCCATTAAAAAGCCTTGCCTGGCATTCCTCTTAAAAGTCTGGAATGTGTCTCAAAACATCAAGGCATCTAAGTCTGTAGCCTGCACTCATGTAAGAGTCTCATTCTTTCTAAGGTTGAAGTAACATTTTTGGAAAGAGAAATAAAGCTTTTCATGGGTCTGTACACCAACTAAAAAACTGGAGCCAAGTCCCTCAGCAATGTAACATGAAGCTGAACTCATCCAAGTTCCCTTTTACCAGGAGAATATTTGGCTGATATCTCTGTGTTTTCCAAGGCTGTAGCTGCAGGGATTACCTCACATTATGATTTTATGCTTTGGCCCTTGCTCAACTCCCATTCATGCATAGAAATACTTAACTCAGGAGGATGAATCCTGAGATAGCCTATCCAAAAGTGGATTGCCTGCTTTGTTATGGAGGCACATCCCTGTTCATCAGTGGCTAATACAATCACCGCACACCACGGATTTAGGCACCTTTGCTGGATTTGAGCTAATTCTAAGAAAGGATACTTGAGTTTAAGATATTAAGAAGGACAAGTGGATATTTAGGGAGAATTGTGCCACAGAGAAATTGTGGTGCTTGATCCTTACCTGGTCATGGCCATAGCCCTCTAAATACATTGGGCAGGTGTGAAGAAAAGCCATTTTCCAGAAGGGAACAAGGATTTTTTTCCTTCCTTTTCTTTCATCTCTTTGTCTATTACAGAGAATTTCTTGGTTTTCCTGTGGGAATTCCATAGGATTTTTTCTTTGGTCAAGTAATACAATACTATTATCTAAGCAAACTTTGCATGAAAGGCTGTGTAGCAACTGAGCATGTGTGTGTTGTTTTGGTAGAGGTGCATCTCCTGTTACCTGCTACATTACTACCTAAGTAGCGCAGGATACTTTCCAACTTGCATCACTCTTCCTTTTTAAAACTGGGGAGAGTTTGGGATTCAGAGTAAAAGTGGTAGGAGCAAATAATGTAAGACCATAGCAATGGACAGCAGCTCTTAATAGATGAAGAATCATCACTGTTGGTTACTCTTGACAAAGTTGGAGTATGTTCATACAGCATTAGAATTTAATTTCTCGTCTTTGCTAAGACTCAGCTCTTTCCAAAACTTAGAGCTGTACTAACTGCTTGTGAAGTGTTAGGAAGAATGAAATTTTACATTTAAGACAGTTCAGGTGTACAGAAGAAGAGAAATAATGTTTTATTACCATAGAATCATGCTCAGTTTTAATTCATTTTAAGAGCTGTTTTGATGTGTCCAGTAGAGCCAAGATGAATTTTAGACTCCTGCTTTTATTCCGATACTGCATGCTGCAGGCAGTGGATACAAGAACTGCTCATGTCCACCATACTTAAAAGCACCAAGTTTTAAACACTGACATCAAACTGTTTTGTCACAGCAGGTAAGAGGGAGATCTTTAGCAAGTTGTACTTGCAGATGCTTGGTGAGCTGGCTGCTGGGATGTCATATTCATGCTTTATATTCAAGTTGAATGGATAATGCAAAATATACTTTTCCTTGTTTCTCAGTGCCACAGACTAGCTGCAGAATGACCCAGTGGTGGAAAGCAGGGATATTTATTTGGCTTTTGAGTAGTCCCATCTCCAGCTAGGTGACATTCTGTGATGAGTGTGGTTCAGCATGGTGCTTCACCCTCAGTCTCAAATCATGAATGTAAGTCTTTCTATCGTATGAAATACTCATAAGGCTTTTGTATCACTTTGCAAATACAAAAAGATGAAGCATATAACTTGGTGTTACAAGGTAGATGCCCTTCCAGTGGTAATGAAAAAATTTGATGTGGCCATTGCTTTCACTGATCCAGTTCTAGGCAGGCAAACAGATCTCAAGGCTTATCAGAGATATGTTCATACCTTCTTCCTATGCATAGTTCTGTCTCTTTGTCTTAATTATTTCAGTCCTATTGCCCACAGATTGTTTCCACAATCCCTTTGGTGATAAAATCAAAATGCAGATCTCATATAATTGTTATTTAGTATGTTGGTAACACATTTTCTGAGGTTTTGTGAAGTGTAGCTTGGGTAGGCGTCAAAGTAGTGCTAAGAAATTTTTTTTTATATATATATATATATAATTTTTTTTTTTTTTTGGTAGTGGTACCTGAGAAGTGATACAGCCTTTGAAGAATAGCCTGTTTTAAATGTGAATTCATCCAAGTATGTCTATGGGAAACAGTAATGCCATTCACCAGCAGAAGGCTGAGGTTTCAGCTCGCTTCAGAAGACAGATTCTGCTGAATCTGTTCTATAGCTGTTTGCAGCTTTCAATCCAGTATGACGCAGCCACGTCCTTCAAAATATTCTGTACACTGAAGTGCGGTTCAGGAGATGGGGGAGAGCACAGTTTGCAAATTCAGTAAGATTATTCAGGATTAAATATGTTTGATTTTCTTGAATTAGATGAATCTAACACTTGTTACATAAAGTGTGGCTACAAAATGAATAAGCCATGCATTGTATATTTGAACCAAAACACCACAGTTCACAGTGCTTCCTTCTTCCTTCCCCTGACATGTTAAGCCATTTAAAGAGTCCAAGATCTATTTTCATGGATTCCTTTAGACTTTTTACTGCTTTTATATATACGTCATCCTGTTTCTGCAGTAAGGCAGTTGATCACAATTGTAAGATTACACCTTAAGAAGGTACAAGTATTTATTTGTCTGTCCAGAAGGATTACTGTCAAATGGGGCTAAGCATTGTATATGCCTGGAGAGCTGTCATACCCTGCTTTAGATGAATCCTTGAGTCCAGAGCTGTTCAAAGAGCACGTGGAGAATCAGAGAGATGGATGGTCCTGGAAGGCTGTTGAAATACAAAACCTAACCAGAGCCATACATTTGGTTGGCCTTCAGAATTATGTGTCTATCAGATATGTCATGGTCCTGACCTGCAAGAGGAAAAGAGTTTGAGAGGAATGGGAAAATGGGTTGCAGAAGAGAGGTCATGTGAGGGAATGAATAGTAACTTGGTGTGTTTGCCCATAGCCTCCTTCTTGGTGAGCTGGTCATGATGTACTCCAACAAAGAGCCACGCAACTCAAGGCAGTTGAGCCATGGCATCTAGCAACACAAAATAGTGCAAAATGCAACATCTAAGCAACTTACTCTGGCTGTCTTTCTTCCAAGCTTGTGCCCTAGAAAAACAAGATGTAATTTTGCTGCTGTCCCGGTGTCTTTTCTGTGTACAATGTGTGCCCGTCTTCAGCATAAAAACTACTGTCACAGTAACACACTAACCTAGTTTAGCCTCCCATCTTTTTTATGCATGTAGGGGGTAAAACCTGCATGTGTTTGTAAATGTATAGTGTAGCAAAGGGGACGAGAGCTGAACCTTTGTGCGTGCAATCCTTACTGAGAGGATTGACCTTTAAAAATGTGAAATATATGGAACAGGATATTATTATTATCCTCAGTAAGTTTGCAGATGACACCAAGTTAGGTGACTGTTGATCTGCTTGAGGGCAAGAATGCTCTTCAGAGCGACCTTGACAGGCTGGATCAGTGGGCTGAGGCCAATCATATGGGCTTCAAGAAGGCCAGCTGCCAAGTCCTGCACTTGGACGACAACAACCCCAGGCGCCGTTACAGGCTTGGGGAAGAGCGGCTGGAAAGCTGCTCACCAGAAAGGGACCTGGGGGTGTTGATCCACCCCTGACTGAACATGAGCCAGCAGTGTGCCCAGGTGGCCGAGAAGGCAAACAGCATCCTGGCCTGGATCAGCAATAGTATGGGCAGCAGGAGTGATTGTTCCACTGTACTCAGCAGTGGTGAGGCTGCACCTTGAGTACTGGGTTCAGTTTTGGGCACCTCAGTACAATAAAGACATTGAGGTGCTGGAGTGGGCCCAGAGAAGGGCAGCTAAGCTGATGAAAGGTCTGGAGTTACAAGTCTTACGAAGAGCAGCTGAGGGAGCTGTGATTGTTTAGTCTGAAGGAGGCTGAGGGGAGACCTTATCTCTCTCTACAACCACCTGAAAGGACATTATAGAAAGGTGGGTGGTGGTCTCTTCTCGCAAGTCATAACTGATAGGACAAGAGGAAATGGCATCGAGTTGTGCCAGGGGAGGTTTAGACTGGACATCAGGAAAACCTTCTATACCAAAAGGATTATCAAAGCCTGGAACAGGCTGCCCAGGGAGGTGGTTGGGTGTATTTAAAAGTTTTGTAGATGTGGTGCTTAAGGGTATGGTGTAGTAGTGGTAGAGTTAGCTAACAGTTGGACTTGATAATCTTAAAGGTTTTTTCCAACTGTAGTGATTCTGTGACTAATCACGAATCTGAATTTTCTGGCTTTTCTCTAAGCTTTTGTAAGCTTTCTTATTATGTTAGTCTCCTGAAAATCTTGTGCATGATTATTTGGGCTTTATAACTATACAAATTTTGCACCTCTTACCTACACTGGGTTACTTTTACACAACGTAAACATATTTCTGCATTTCTAAACAGATGACACCTGGATAAAAATTAGTCTAGACACTCTTAACATCCTGTCTTTGGTAAATTTCTTTTCAGCCTGAAGTAAAATCTCAGGGGAGTCCACTCTGTTTGTAGACTGAGCATGTACTGGCCATTCAAACTGAACAGCTGGCTTATTGTCTACTACAGAAGAAATTAAACAAGAAAAATAGGCATTTTTCTCATCTTCATTAGACTTTGATCATAAATCAATTACCATGTATTAGTTAGCTGTGTAGCATGCTCCTTTTAGTGAAGATATTTATTCCATGTTACTACTGTTCATGACTGACCCTTGGAATGAGTAAATTAGGTACTTAATTCGGTACTTAACTTTACTTGGTTAAGTTAAACGCGGGAAACAGCCTTGGAAGAAAACTGCTAGTATACAAAAGTTAATTCTTCAGAAGCACAGAAAAGGCAGAACTCAGGTTGCCTGTGATATCCATGCACATATAAGAGGTGGGATGAGATGGATCATGTATGGTCTGGTGTGTGACTCTTGCCCTGTCAGTGTGATAGCCCTTAAACAGGAAAGGGACCTCAAAGAACAGCACTGCTAAAATTATTCACATCTTGTTAGTAAGTGCACATTGCCACCTCACAAAGCTTTGGCTTTGCTGGAAAAAATGTTCATGGAAAGAGGAAGAAGGTGAACTACCAGTAAAGTAGATCAAGACTAAAATCCCAAGTGCTACTTAACAAATGGATTTGTTTTGAAGTCATGGCATCAATGATATGTTCTCAAGAGGGTCTCTAGATGTGTCAAGTTTGAGTTTGCTTGGGAAGGAGAAAATCCTTTTGCTTAAGAGTTTGGGCACTTTTTCTACTTTGTGATGCCTTCCACCCACCTTAATTCCTATTACACCTTCTCACTTTGACAGACAAAACCTTGGTTGACATTCAGGCTCCCACTCCTTCTAAAATTAGAAGACAAGTCTGCTAACCCCCCACTAACACCTCTGTCAGCATCAAGGTACTCGTGAAGTCCCTGGTTTCATGCTCAAGTACAGTTTCTTCCTTGTACATCCTGACATTCGAGAGGAAATCAGTGCTGCTGGTTTAACAGACATTACTGGCATAAAGGTGATCCTCAGAAGGTTTTAGCCTTTTTAGAGATGCATAAATGAATTGCTGAACTGACAACCCTTTCTGTGGTTTGTTCTTCTACATGAAAAAGTTGTCCAGAAAGGAAAATCTTTCATTTCAGTCCCATTTCCTGACTCATATCCCTTAGAAACATGTCTGCCACAGCAATGCTTTTACTTTCTAAGCTGTGTATTTGGTTTATTATGTGTATGTGTGTGTATATATATGCAAACACATACTTACATGTGTGGGTGGGTGTGGGTGTGTGTAGAGTTTTGACCAGTTTTTAATCCACTATGATGTTCACTTGACTGTAGAAAAACTATATAATATTCATATCAGAGCTGTTCTACCTCCTTCTCCTTATTATCTTTCTGTATTTCCTTCTTTCTTTCACTACATGAGTTTTTAATTCTAATTTTGATGTTTTAATTCTGATTTTTCGTCTGACTATGCAGTAGTCTTTCCATATCGACTTCTTGAAGGAACGACAGCATGAGATTGCAGGCTTTCTGGTTTGGGGTAAACCTTGTTCTGCATGAAGATACAGCCACATCTCTGGCTTTATCTTTAATAGTAGTGATACATCAGACTGCACTGTGATGTTGATTACAGACCTAAAACTGAATTAATTCTGTGCAGGACATTTTTGTTTCAGTCACTGCACAACTGGCTATGTCTGTTATTTTTTTATCTAGAATATATTTTAGAGCTCTTCTCACTGACAATTTCTCCACTGGATTATTGCTTAAGTTTGCACTGTGAATATAACCAGGGCAGGAGACCTTCTATGTATCATTTCTTTATTGAAAAAGGAAAATGGAATTTCCTTCCAAGTAGAATGGAGAACTATGTAATGTGTTTCACACTTGGCTTTAGTGATGGTCAAAAAGTCAAAGCTTATCTGCTTCTTTTTAGAGGAAAAGCAAGTGGACATGCATTTGGCATAGCTTTTTCCTTACTAGATGTGTTTATGTAGGAACAGAGGAAGGAATGAATACATGTAGCACAAGTTGTCAGGGAGCCGCCAAGTTGTTTATCCTGTTTCCTTCAGGTAGGGTTTGTTTTCTATGTTTGGCTTAGTTATGCCAATAAACATTTGTAGATCAAAATGGTGTTTATTCAGGAAAGAAGCTAAAGGTTTCAGACTTAGAACATGGGTAAATGCAGGGTCAGTGTTCTTACGCTGATCCACTGCTTTCAAATTCCTATGAATTAATCCGAATTTTTTTCCTACTTCACTTGGCTTCAAATATCTTTTTGAACATATCTATTCATCAGCATTGAATCAAAAGCTTGGCAGCTATTTCTTGATTAAATAATTATTCCCAAACTAATAAACATCACAGCAGGGTTTAATTAATGTATGTCAGTCATATGGCACTCTTTTCTTTTTTTCTTCTTCTTTCTCTAAAAATACAGTGCTCTGAAATTAGTACCTGCAGAACAAAGGTGTGGACTTTTTTCTGCAGTGGTCCGTGGGAAAGATATGTAGATTGCATCCACTTATTCTTCTGTTTAGGCAGGGATGTCTCATTTTTTAAACGTTTCCTGACAGAAAAGCTGCAAAAAAACTTGCTAGGAACCCTCCTTACCCCCGTAGGACTGTTAATGGAACAAACACAACTCTGCTGTGACTTTTGTATTTGCAGTTTTATGTTAGCAGTGGCATTAACCTCAGTGTACATCAGTGTGTCTGCTTAATTCTGCTACTTGATCATCTTTTGAAGATATCATAAGCTGGAAAGATAAGGTTCATACATTTAAAAATATAATGATATTAGCATCTTTTTGGGGTAGGATATGTGCTACTGGTGATCACATGTATGTGCAGCCTGGTCTGCACTTTTCCCTCCCCTAATGGAATGTAAAGCTGTGGTTGGTTTTCCTCAGAGCTGTAGGGAATGGGATCTCCTTGCCTGGCTTGGGAGGAGAAATCATCTTCTCCAACATTAAAAGTCATGCACTAACAACTTTTTAGCATCTATCTCCCAGACCAGAACCCATACTGAGATTCAGTCAATGTTGAATATATAGCTTACAGTTTAAAAATATTAAACCCTGAAACATTATGCAGGATTTCATGTTCTGTAGTTATGCATTCAAAGCATCTGAGCAACTGTGAATGTACTGCCTAAGGATGTCAAGTATGAACATACGGTTGTGATGAAGGCATGCTGATATCTTTGACGTCAGATGAGATAATATCAATTAAGAAACATACTTGATTATTTTTGTGTTTCATTTTTCTCTTTGACATCATTGATAGTGAATCTCTGTATATGCATAAACTTCAAATTAACTTAAGCTGCTGGACGAAAAGTGTTTTAATGTAAAAAAAACAGACAAAAAAAGATTAGTCTAAGGGGTTCCAGTGCAGTTTTCATACCTAACTACCCAGGAGTTTTATGATGTTCTTCATGTTCACCCTGAACACACATTTATGGTGCAATATGTAGAAATCAAGTTTTAAAATAAGCAGTCAAAGTTCTTCAATTGTATCTCATTGCATGACCTTGATGAAACTATTTCCAATGTGCAGAAGGGCTGGATAACTATTATCATATTTTGCATGAAGTACGGTCTGCTTTGAAGTTTGCAGAATCTTTTCCTGGGCACTTTGTAGGATTAGGCTTTCTACATGAACAAAGTTGCTTCTTTAAGGAATGTATTTCCAGATGGAGTGATGTTCAACTGAGATGTAGAACGACTTCAAACAACCACAGGATATATTGAGAAATTATATTATTCATAACCTCATCAAGAATTACATTTTAGGAGATTATAGAATGACCTCATCTTTTATTTGGACAGTGTTATGTTTTCTGTCTTCAGTGCGGACCTGAGTGAAACACTCTCTGGGTGAGGTGATTATTCTCAATTTGCATAAAGGATTCTATTCCCATAAATAGGTACATAAATAACTTTGCACTCGAGTAATCCTTTTGAAGGGAATGGGATAAAATATTAGTTAATTTTGATCAGAAGAGAGTATTCACAAAAGATTTGGAGTTTAATATTGTTCTGTAGTTTCCTAGCTTGCTGCATTCACTGCAGCCTTTCTTCCAGTGGGTTTTACATGTCTAATCTTTGAGGGAGGGGAAAATTTCTTGGCATTCTGTGTATGCTTCACTTCATATAAGTGATCAGTTTTGATATTTACTGACCGTATGCTTAATTTGGTACTTAATTAGTAGCAAATATTCAGAAAACATTAAATTTCTTACCGCGAGGGAAGTCATCTCAGGCTTTTTACAAAGGCTGAAATTCCCATCCTCTGTTGAATATGTATTTCCAAGTGTGCAGAATGGTTGTTTGACTGATGTGTTTTTAAATGAATACATATGCTTTCCGACAATTACACAAAATTCTAACAAAAGTTTGTCAAACAAAGAGGGCAGTGATAAAATCCTTCTGTTCATACTAAGAATTTGCTAACAACCTGCATGATGTGCCATGCTGCCAGGAAAGCATCTGGGCTGCAATGATTCCAGTGCAACTGGCCGTGGCATGTGTGCCTTGCTGCTCAGACGTTTTGGACCTACCCATGCCAAAGAGGGATTTCTGAGCCAGCAGTAGAGCAGCCCAGCTACAGTGGAAGCATGGGATCAAGTGTCATATTCTTACTTATGAGAAGGTTTCAGAGCCTTCACGCTGTTTCTTACACATTGCTGGGAGTCTCAGGAAGGTTCTTTCCTCTCCTCATTTGTTTCATTCTCTATGCATTGCTTTTTTCCCTGTATTTTGAATGATACCCATGAAGTGGTTCATTTGATGGGATACCAACTACCTTTTATGCCTCCTTATCACACCAGAACAGATGTCTACTAGCACCATACCTTGGTAGTGCCAGGACTCTGGAAATGGCATTGTTCAACAGCCACTACTGCGGAGCAATTGGTTTCAGCATCAGCTGCAGTATGGAACAGAGAGGTCAGCTGCTCCCTATAAAGCCCAGGCCTTGCTTGCATTGTAACAGCAAGGCACATGGCGTCTTCTCCACATCTAACTTGTGATGGGAGTTTCCTGAGCATTCACAAGTGGCCTAATGCTATGATGAAGTCAGCAGTCAAGATTACCGTCGTTAGGCTGTGCTGAAAATTCCACCGTGGAGACTAAGAGACCTTCAGGGTGTAACTGCGAGGTTTACTTAACTGCAGGGCCACACAAAAGAGAAGCTGTACCTGGATTTATATACAGGGTGTTTCTAGGTCAACTAAATGAAGGCAGTAGCTGTAACTCACAACAGAGAAATCCAGGAGGCCTGTATGAAGCATGAAATCAGGAGTAAGTGGAGATGCAAGGGAATGGTGTTCAGGCTCCCAAACATAACCCTCAAGCACTCTCTGCCCCTCACTCTCAGCTGAGAAGCTGCAGCTCATGCTGCGGTCCATCTGTACCCTGCAGTGGGTACGTGTTTCCAGTCAGGGTTGTATACACAGCGGTATATATGAATGAGCTGATCCTCAGGAGGCAACACCTGAAGAAGCATAGGTCTTCCTTAGCCCACATCCCTTCCCTCCCAGGAAAGGATAAACTCCATCCTGCTGAATGCAGCATCGTTCTTCTTATGGCTAAGTTTTATGGCAAACACCATAGGAAAGCTGACACTAGGCTGAGGATTTGGGAGATCTGTAAGCCTATTGTTCCTGGTCTGGATTCCTTGATAAAATGTCACTTGTATTCACCATACATAATTCTCAGCACTATTTTGCTGGCAGAGAATGAATTGGGCTGAGTGTCGCAAGCTCTTGAAGCTCTTTGAAACTTGATTCTGGGAGATGATTCATGCAAGTAGGTAGAAGTACTGACAGCAAGGACACAGGATCCGAGAGCATGTCTAATCTTCCAACATTGTAGTTCTTGACTTGGTGAACAACCTTACTCTCCTACAAACTGGTTGTACCTGGCTGTAGGTTTGGATTTTGTTCTGCATTTTCACTACAGTGCTGTGGATTACTCTGTTCCTAGCTGCATTAAGTATCAGCCATTGCTGCTTAATGTTGGGAAAAGTCCAGCCTGGTTCTCAGGGAAATATGTGGCACCCGATTTCTTTGCTGTAACCAGTTTACTACATAATATTAGATAAAATGAGTCTCCAGGGTACGGTGTGTTAAAGCAGTGTCAAAACCATTGAATCCATTTCCCCACAAAGTATAAAAAGAGATACAGCTCTGCAAGCAGAACACTTTTTCATAGCATAGATAGAGGTCAAATATGAGAGACCTACACTGCAAAATGTTTTGGACAGTGTTTAATGACCAGCAGTCTTTCTTGTGCTAATCTGTCCTTCTCTAGGAATATTTTCAGTTACTCTTTGAGTTGCGCAGATTCATTTTATTTTGTTTCCTCTACTGTCAGGCTGTTGTTTTATATGAGCTGGCAGGTGAGAGCTTTCCAGGCTTGGAGGTAGCAGAAATTGCTATATCTGGGGAAGAAGGTGTCATTTATCAAATGCCATTAACTTTAGAAGTATTTTATACTCTACAGATGAATCTGGACATTTTCATTACATATTAGACAATGGACTGTGTAGGCTGCATAATATAAAACATTTGAGAATACTTTAAAACATTATCTGACAGAAACCTTTCCAAAAAAAACAGATCCAAAGAGCATTTGTATGAACTATTCATTAAAATAAATAACATTCACCTCTGTTAAGAGCCAGAGGAGAGAGCACTTTATTTTCTCTTTGCTGGTGGGGATTGCCTACTTTTCCCTGCTTGCAACTGTTCTGTAAAATTATGGCTTTTCTTTCAAAATCAGCAACAGTACAATAGGTTATCCAGAAAAGTAATTGTCAAGCTTTCCCTGCTCAAAGCCAAGCTGTGAATAAAATATGAAAGGGCTGCTTTTAAAATATAATTTCCAGTTACTGTTTTATTATCCATTTAAATTTTGGCATTATGCTTTTTAATTGTATTTTATTATTAGAAATCTCACAGGTTGTCATCTGGGAAGAAAAGAATAGATATAAAACCTTAAGAAGTTTAAGAAATCCTATGGGATATAGGGCAAGTCTTAGTAATGGCATATCTCACACTCTCTGGAGTTTGTACATTCAAATATTAATGTGTACCTGCAATTTTTATTTAAAAAAAAAAAAAAAAAAAAAAAAGACTTGTCTTAAGACAGGAAAAAAGATTAGGTATTTACTCTCGAAACTGTAACCACAAGAAAGGTGGGAGCTAAACTATTAGCTGGCTCCCACTTTGTTACTGAAACATATAGGTAGGTTTTATTTTGCTGCTAGAAACTGGTGTCAAAAGCACCAACTGAAGTCAGGACAAAAAAAAAAAATAAAAATTACCTTATCAGGGCCGATGCAGGTGAAGTTCACGTTCACTGCATGTACATTTTAGGATCAAGTCAGTGAGTCTCTCTGCTATCAGTGGTGTCTGGATGCAGGGATAAAGTTCACCTGCATCTAGATGACTGTTAGAAATGCATACAAATAAAAGCAAATGTGTGAAGGCAAGTTTGCTACATGGCATTTACACATATACCTGTGGTAGGTGACTGAATATGATTAAATGTCCCTGGGGCAGGAAATGCTGGAAACATGAGCATCAAGAAGTTGCTTTATATTCAGTTATAGAGTGTGGCTTTTCCTAATTGTAATGTTTGATGACAGAGACTAAAATAGATGCATTATGTAATGCTCAAATAAGAGAGATGGTTGAAATAGAGTTGCCAATCCAGCCGCCTCCAACAACGTAGGTGTCTACAAGTCTGGGGTTGCATTTGAATCAGATGATCAGAGCCTTAAAGTTTTCCAAAATGTCTGAAGTTGCAGTACCGAAATTAAATGCAGCCACGTAAGAGATTTAGCCAAAGGGGTGGGGAAGATGTGACCCTGTAAACTACTTTCCAGCTTCTGCCCAAATTAGAGATTGAAAAGTAGATCTGTGAAGGTGTTCAGTGGTAAAGGGAGCAGGCGCTTGCAAGAGTCCCAGTGGGCACCTGTGGATGCTTTTGAAAAGTGACCAAAAGCCACTTGAGAAAATGTTTATTATTTAAATTTATAAATTAGAAACATGCATCTGTATATGAAGCCTGTACCTGATCTGTCATCTCAATTTTAGTCCATGAATGTACCTGAAATTAAGAAAATAATAGCAAAAAGTAATAAATAAAGTATTTGATAAAAAAGTGGGGAAACAAAGGTAGAATTTGTTTTTCTGGTTGGTTTTTTGATTGGAGTTTGGTTTTCCCCAGGTTGGTATTTTTCTGTCTATTAATTGTTAACTCACTTTCATTAACTCATGAAAATGCAAATGCGTGTAACACAGAATGAAGATGTTTTACCAACAAGATTAATTAATTATTGAGGCAGCCAATTAATAGCACTGAGTAATGTTCTTAAGTCAAGTACACGGTGCAAGAAACGGTTGCTGTGTAGGATTAAACTGAAGCGCCGTATCCCAAGTGAGAAACACAAATGTAAAGCCTGTATCCAGCGGCTAGAAACTTCCAAAGGAGAGGCGGACGCAACTGCTATTTGGAGGAGATGTACAAACTCATTAAGACAGCTCCATCTTGGGAAAAGAAAAAAATTACATTGCCTTTGTGCTGCATTTACTTATGCATCTGCTTTTGGCTTCAGCCACAGTTTTTTTTTCAGGAAAGTACAAATTCTGTCAAATGTTATTATGGCTGCCTGAGTGATGAAATGGTATTTTTCCTGCCTTGGAGCAATTCCCACTCTGTTCTTCTGGAGACAGTAGCTCCCTCCTCCTGTTCTTTGAACATCTAATCCTGAATATTGAGTTAAGCCAGACTTTCAGGTCTTGATCCCTTCTCAGAGCTTCATGGGCACTGAGGTTACACAGCTGGCAGTCAGTGCTCTGGGTTCTGATGCTTCCCAAAGCCTGGCAGCAGTTCAGTTTAGCACCTGTCATAAATTAGGCTCCTGTTCTAGTGCAGCTATTAGTATAGAAGGTCTTGACTCTGTCCTCAGCTTGTTTCAAATGTGCTAATTGTTCTGTACATCTTGTGGTGTCCAAGTAGTGATGGACAGGGTGAGTGTTGGCGTCTGCAATGTGGCTGAATTTTCCTTCTGCTGGAATCTTCAGGTGCTGCTGCTAACCTCAGAGTGGTTCCTTGTGAGTTTGATTTCCAGTCAGCAGTGGGATTTTACTTAACTATAAACTTCAGGATTGCTTGATACTTATGCCTTTAGATAGTTCATTACGTGTAAAAGCTCATTTTCAGTGTTGCAAAATAATTGTGTCATTACTGTATTATTGTTTATACATACATGTGAACTTCCATCAAATATTTATATTGGCCTAATTCAGACCTGACATTCAGAAGGCTTCACTGATTTACAGTGATGAAGCCAGGTAAATAATCTATTTGCATGAAAACTCATTTCTGTGATTAAGTATCATTTTCACTCAGATAGTTGCTCCAAACTGCAGCTTGGATACCAGCCTCCTTTTGCTGTCTCTTCACTTTCCTAGGAAAAGTGGGGAGCGTGCTGTTGCCAGATTTGTGCATGTCCTCTATAGTTGCACTGTAATTTTAATTTCTGTGAGAAGCTCTGGGGGTGTCTGCAGTCCCTGCAGAACTGTCTTAAGGAATCACAAGAAAGCATCTACTACCTGGTAGACTTTTACAGCACCTTCTCCAGTCTACCTGCCAGCATGGAGTGGTAGCACTTCATATAGGAAGCCACATTATTATGCTTCTGAATAGTTATATATGTAGTTATATTCTAAGTAAGACTCAGTTTAGAGAAAGAAGTGGAAAGAGAATTGACAGATTGGATGTTTGCTCTTTGAGCCTTACTCCTGTTTGGACTCAAAAAGCAAAAGCCTTTCTGTAGCCAAGTCTAAGTTACGGGAATCAGGAGGACATCATGGCTCTACAGAGGAGACCAGAGAGGCACCATCTTCATGTCCTGGTTTTTGATGACCAGCAACCAAGATGTGTGTGCAGGGAGGGAGCTGCCAGTTGCCCCATGATGTTGGGAAGTCATGACTGCATTTGTGTCCTGCAGTTTGAGGTCAATGTGGCTGAACATCCAGCTCCCTGTGGTGTCTTGCTCCTCTGGCCACGGCTGCCTCGGCACCCGAGGTGTGAAGGGCCATGGGCATGAGAGCTGAGTGCTTGCTGCCTCTGGGATAGTTTGCTCTGAACTCCGGGGGTGTTCATCACCAACTACGACTGCAGATGCAGGGCTGGAGCTGCTGTCTTAAGCACAGACCTGATTTCAGAAACTGAAACTCAGTGGTTTGTTCGTGTGCCTGTTAGTTGCGAAACACATCTCTCTGGTTTATCAGTTCCCTCGGGGATCTCTGCTGCTTATCATTCCTGCTCCCATTTCTCTTCCATTATTAATTAATCTTTGTCAAGTGAAGCCACAAATTACGTGTCAGATCAATGATTGGATTTCACCTACTTTCCCTTGGGCTTTCAGTAAGAAAGGATATCACTTACTCTGGGTGGATTACCAGAGTGGATTAGACTATTGTGGGTGTACGCTCTGCTTTCTGCTGCCACCATGGATAAGAAAAATCTGATCTGACAGCTGCAGGTCAGTACATGCTTTACATTAAGCTGTAGGTGATGGAATAGGTTGCTAAAAGAGATGATTGTGTTTGTGAGCTAAGCAGGAGTCTCAAAAACATTGGAGGTTCAAAGTGCTGACCTGAACACTGTTGGTGTTTAAGATTACAAAAAAAGCAGGGAAGGCATTGAATGGGCTATAAATACTTGTTTGTGGAGGGTAGGAGCACGCTTTTCAGTAAACTATTTCATAACAGCTGCTGGAGGTGGCTTATGCCTTCATCCGAGGAGGTGGTTTGGGGTGTCGTGGAGCAGGATATTGCAGTAGCAGAACTGCTATAGTGCTCAAGCTTCTAAATTTATGTTTCCCATTTTCCTTTGTTTCATCTTTATCATTTTTCATGCTGTGTTTACATAAGTGCATAATATATTCCCTTCCTTCATTATCTTGTAATCCATTTTAATAGAGTCCCGCAAAGTTTGGGCAGAGGAAATAAAACTGCCCAGCTTTGATGGGTTCCCTGGTGTCAGGTACTTAGAAGTGGCATGTTTGTTGTCAGCACTTGGGAGAAAGGAAGGCAACCAGCAGAATTGCTGTTGAGTGCATACAGATGTGCCACTGACACAGTTCTGATGGACTGGGACTAGGACAGGAAAAGGAGCACATTCGCTTCTTTTAAGGAGGGAGAATGTGAGTAACATTAGGGTCATAATTTATACATCACTGAATAAACAGTGTTTTACTGTTGTGTACTTGTTAGGCATTTATAATCATCTGCATGTATTAAGTGTTTGTTAGGCTTGGGAAGTAGGTGCTCAGGATATTGAATTTATTACTTTGGAGTTTATTGAATTTCCTTTGAATTTCTTTGTTGATGTAATGTCACCATCATGCTTATCATGTGCAGCATGGCTTTTCTGTGCAGCAGCAAGTAAATACAGCCATGTGGTTTGGGGATGTTGTTAATGACTAGAGCTACTCTGAGCAGATGAAGGACACGAGACTGATCCCAAACCTACTTTTTGGTTCCCCCAAGCTAGACTTGAAAGTCTGGATTTAGACCTGAAAACATAACTGTGTTCAAATTATTTTCCTTGCAGTTGCCAGCCGTTTGTGGTGTGTCTTTTTCTGAGCCCTGGAATTTGGTACATGTCCCTTTCTGCTCCCTCACGGATGTTGTCACTTTTCATTTCTTGGCATTCATGCACAGGAGGAGGCATTGTTGAGTATTGGGTACATCCCATCTGTAGCCACATGGACTATATTCTGCTTTTGAAACTTTCAGGAGCCTTTGTGGTTGTAGAGACCTGTCATATGAGGATAGAGAGGTTCTCATACATGCAAGCGTCCTGCAAGCCAAAGCAAAGCATCAGTCCTCTGGGAGACAAATACCAGTTTATGTGTCTTTGTCTTTCGACATTTTGTTGGGGGGAATTTAGATGAACTTGAGGTCGCAGAGTGAAATATAATCAAGTTGTGGTTGCTCAGCCTCATTGCCACTTTGCTGACATTTCTAAGCCAAGGAAAAAAAAAATAAAAAAAAAAAAAGAAAGAATATTGTTGAGACACTTTTGCTAGCCTTAGTTTAGATGAGATGTTATTTGGTATGGCTGTAGCACTGTATTGAAACAATGTCAGTGAAAAATTAAGTCCTGAGAAAGCTTCACAGAGCATGGTAGGCTTGCCTTTTTGCTGCTAATTCCATCTAATTACCCATTATACCTCAATGAAAGAAGGAAATTACCCAAGAGTGCAAACACCACCAAGTTTTAGATTGGAGCCCAGAACTTGCACTGGTCCCCAGTGCAGTCTGGAATTTAACTGCTGCCTGAACATTCGTCTTTGGGAAGAGCTGAAGCAAAATAAATTAGAGCAAATATGAAGGAAGAAAGGAATGGAGATCTGTAGGGGACATCCAAGGACTCAGCTGCTGCAACTTGAGAGTTTGTTCCTGTTATTTGTAGCAATCCAGACTGGTGTTGCCCCACTGGAGGATAGCTTGGTTTGCTCTTTTTACTTTGAGGGCTTCCCTTGAAAGAATCAACAGGATTTTGGAAAGCTGCAAAAGCTTTGTTGCTGTTGTTGACTCTAATCATTGCAGCATAAATTTGTATTCCCTGGAGGAGTATTTCTGTTCAATACCTTTCTGTATTTATTAGTAAAAAAAAAAAAAAAAAAAAATCTTAAATTACAGGTTATTATTTCTGTCTTAAGGCACTCACTGCATGATGGAAATGGAGATAAATTTAGCAAAGTCTTGTCTTCAAAGTGTAATAAAAGTATTTCTGCTAGATTTTATTAACCTTTCTCTGTAATTAAAAAGGTAAGAGCAATGAGATCTGAAAGTGAGGTTGGTTCACGTAATTCACCATTCTGACATACAGTGTTTAGGTAGTTGCTTCTGGTTGGGTTTAAATTTCTCTGTAGATACTTGTAGGATTTTTCCTACTCTTACCTGTGTTTAATGAGGTGTTTCTTTATAAGGGCTCAAGGAAAACCTGGTAACAGATATTTAGTCCTGTTTGTACTTCTCGGCTGTGCCACTCTGTTCTTGGATTTCTCAGAACTTTTTCTCTGAATATAAATAAATGATACTTATTTTCTTTATGCTTCCAACACTTCGGGATTTCTTATGAATCTTGAAGTTCTTGATACCTGCTAAGCTAGTGTGTTTACTTTGTTACACTTTTGATTGGCATTGCCTCTTCTTGCAGATCTTCCCCAGGAGCAGTTTAGTTTGGAGACACAAGGTTGCAGCCCATGGCTTGTAGAAGCCTGTTTGGTTATGGTTCACATTGCTTCCATAGACATCAGTTGCTGGTATCTATGGTTGTTACTGACTCAATTTAATCCCACAATATCTCCTCAAAATCTGTTTGGTTCTTTTGCTGATTCAAAGATGTTTCTGTTCCCAGTCAGAAGTTCTAGTTTCAAATCTTTTTTTTTCTCAAATAAAAATATAACACCTTTTAGGAGAAATTCTGAGGTTTACAGATCTGCAAAACTTCAAAGCTGGTATTTGTTTAGTATTTCAAGGTTACAATGTGTCTCAGTGAGAAGCTTCCAGAGTAGTAATGCTTTAACTAGCAGCTCTTTTCTCTGTCAAGCCTCCTTTCATTAGTCCTGAAAGCAGAGCACTTACACAATTGAGCCTTAATTTCTTCAGTATCTCTGAATTCTGACATGCCATAACATTGCAGGAATGCTATTAAATTTCACTGCCGGTAGAGTATTTCAGAGAAGGTTCTTCTGCTTGCAGAAAACAGTAATACTGTATTTTTTTCTACAAATTTTTCCTTTTAAACAAAAAACAAAACCAACCAAACAAATCCACACACACACAAAACAAACCCGAAACAACCAAAAAAAAAAAACCCCAAAACCCTAAAAAACCCACCACTGCTTTTTTTTTTTTTTTTTTTTTTGTCCTTGGGCTCAACAGTCATTCCTCAGGGAGTTGGCAGTCTGTTTTGTAACCATGGGGGCAAGTGCATCTGAATTGGGATGTATTCACTGAGAAGGAAGGGAAGCAGAACAGAACATTAACTACTGCAAAGACAAATAAACCTTATTCTATGTGTGGGAAATAAGGCTCTGTGAAAAATGTCCTTATTGAGTGAGTCTTCCAGATGGCCGTGCTTGCTGCGTAGCTGGCTCTGCTGAATGCTGAGACCTACAACAGTGGCTTTGAGAGCCTCATGAATAGTTGGAGCATCAACAACCTGGAGAGAGTTTTAACAGTGGGATCAGGCCCACTGTATGCAATAGGCTGGTTCCTGCTGACATTTGTGCTTTATATATTAAAGCCTTTATTTATAGGAACAAATGTTGTCTTGATTTTGACCACTGTCATTAAAAGCTGCTGAGAAACTGTTTGCTTGCTTGTAGCTCACTGATTCAGAGCCCTGATCTCCGCAGCCCAGAGCTGAGATTCTCTTTATATGGTGGGAAATGTTTGATTTGGGTTTGTTTTGCATTGGTTTTGTGTGCTGTTACATCACATGAAGTAACTTCTGACCCCAGTGCTGAACATTCTTATACCTGTGACCACTCTGAGAGGTGCAGGCAGATTCGTGCTGTAGAGAACAAGTCCCTGTGCTGCGTGAGCTGTAATCTCCAGGGAGGATGGTGCTGGGTGCTGCACTCTCTGGGTAGAGCTTGGGTGCCAGGTTAGGCAGGAGGGCTGGCTTCTGCTATACCCCTTAATTTGCAAGGCATGTTCCAACTACCATTACACCTTGGGGTCCTGCTTGTACTGCCTTCCTCATCCTATCAGTCTCTAGAATTAAACAGTTTGCTCTTTCTTCAAAATTATTTTTAAAAAGTTAAAAAAAAAATAAAAATCCTTCTTTGATCGGTGTGCTAAGACACAACTGTCATACTGGGTTAGCTGCAAAGTTTTCAGAAATAACTTTCTGATACTTTTATTGCTGCTTGTATTGCTTTAAAGTGCCTGATTTGTGACCAGCGGACAGTTTTATTGCCTTCTGTGAGCTTTGTTTCTGAAGCAGAATGGTTTTATTATTTAATGGATACTGTTGATTTGAGGGAAGAACTTCCCTTGGATATTGTCCCACTAATAGAAAAATATCCTTTAAAACCCCACAAGTCTCTTTTCTCTTGACCTTTAAGATTTTGTGGGTTTGGGCAAGTCCATCCCACACTGCGGAGCAGAGGCACTGGGCAGTGCCATGCTGGGAAAATTTCAGCTCAGATCTGAAGGCATTAAATGCACTCAGACTCTAGGGAGTCCATAAGTAAGTGTGGTATCACCCAGGTTATTAGCTTTTTTTTTGCCTTTCTCACCTGAACTTTGGATGTGGAATCACTAAAGGCACAACGAGCTTTTTCTTCGTAGTTCCAGATGCTTTTTGTGCTCCCACATGGGTCTCCATGAGGCTGTAGCATCTCCACAATTAACTGACAGACAAATTGTTGGGCAAAGGTGAGATTTAAAGTGATCCGAGACCAGGGATTAGTCAGGTATTACACAGGTCATGTCTGATTGTTGTTCCTCTGCTTTAATTGTCATTTCACTTAAACCCTAGACAGCTGTCCAGGTTGTGTTGCTTGGCACAGCTCCAATAGCAGACATGTCCCTCTAGAAACACTTGTCTCTCTCTGTTGACTGAGGATTTACACAACAAGTTTAGTCAAAGTACCTAGCTTTTGATTTTGTGGAAGTTTTTTGAGTTGAAGCCCCACAGTGGATTTTCATGATTGTTGTCCCAGTTACTGTTCTCTTGCTCTTTTGTTTTTCATAAGGAAATTACTGTTTAAACAGACTTTAATACTTTTAGTAAGCCAGACAAGTTTGTCCCTCCATCTTTTTGCTCTCACCTCATTACCTTTGAAGAGCTGCTACTCTAGTTAGACCTTCCCTTCTCCAACCTACCCAGGAGACCCAGGTCTTGACAGTAAAGGAAAAGGTCATATTTTCTGTGTGACAGCTAGAGAAACTTGGCTAGTGCTTAGTCCCAGTTACTGTGAAAACTGAATCTGGAAAGCTTCTTAAAGTCTATTCAAACCTCTATCATTTGCAAACACATCTTGATAGAAGAACTATCTCCTCATGCACTTGTAGTGGGGCAACAGCACTGGCTTCAAGTGGCAGTGAAAATCCATGTTTTCTGGCTGTGTTACCTGGTACGTGCCACTATGTTTGCATTTAAGCCATGTGCCATTTTCCCTGGGCAGTTGCTTAACACTGAGCATTGGAAGGAATTTGCTGTAGAAACATAAGAGCAAAATGTTGATGGCACAGTGTTTGTGCGTGTGTATATGTGTGTGTTTGTGTCTTTTGTATCCGGCTTTCTACCTCTGTTATTCTTATGCTGAAGCATCATGATTATCAAGGGACTGTTTTACCTGCCGGAAAACATCTCAAGTAGGGGTTATCCTCTGTGAATCCTTGCTATTTACAATGCACCTCATTATATCATGTTTAGAATTTAAATGAATTACTTTAGTACAATCAGCTACTGTAATTACACAGGGAGCAGCCCCAGTACTGCTGCTTGTCATACGTGAGGGTCAAGACACTGAGAAATTATCTCACCACACCTTTTTTTCTGGTAGTTTTAATTAGCTTGGATTTTATATCCTGGGCTGAGCTAACTGGTTTTGCAATTAGTAAACCCAGCAGAATTTAAAAAACCAGCTTGGAAATCTGGTGAAGCAGTAAATGTGGAGCCCTGAGTTTCACATATCATGGGAACATCACGATACTGCTACATCCAGGGACAAAGCCTGGGATATAAAAATCCTCATGAGGCAGTTTCTGCAGTCAGTTAAGATGCCAATATGTTTTATTGCATTTTACAGCATGTGCCATTTAAGTGAAATGAGCATGAGATTACCAAAATGTGAATGAAGTCATAAAGTTGAAATAGAAGTGGGTTTGTGAACTTGGAAAAAGTAGAAATGAAGTAAACTCCAGTCAGAAGCAAAAGTGATGTCATGATTGTCACATTGGTCTGCATGGCCATGAATGCCACATAGGTTTCAAAATCATTTTCACTACTCATAATTCACGAATGTTTATCACGTTGGTGAAGGCAGACGTATTGATGTCCTTTAGCTCTGTGTATATGAGAGACTTTTCAAGATGCTAAGAAAAGTGCTTCCACAATCCATGAACTACTGAAACATTATAAACAAAACGTATATTTTTTTCAGGAAATGGAGTTTCTTTTGGCTTGATTGGTTTGGTTGGTTCGGTTGTTTGGTTTGCATTTGCTGTTTTGTTGTGGGTTTTTCTGTGGCAGCAAGGCAGCTTTTTCTTATAGCAAGGATCTTGTAAGCTGTATGTTGAGGAAGAACATTAGTTGGGCTCAGCTCACAAAGCTGATAATTTTGGTGATTTTTCAGGGGTTGACAGTCAAAGTCTGCATAGTAGACAGCTTGGTCTCAACATAAAGCCTTTTGGAAGCAGGGGTACATGTTACACCCTTGAAGATCTTCTAAGTCTCCGCGCAGGTGTGCAGGTACGTGGGCAGAAGCACACAAGCTTTGCACAGGATGGACCATCCATACCATTGTCAGCAGGCAGATCTGACCAACATTCACACTGAAATGGAAAACCCAGCCATATTAATACAGCAGTAACTAAACTTTCCGTAGCCTCCTTCCGGCATTTTTTGGACAAATTCTATCAGCCTACCTTAGACATTTTCTCTTCCTTTCATCTTCTTTTTAATACTTTTCCTTGTAGTTGTTTAGACATGATGCTAGGAGAATCCAGGATATTGGTGGTTTTTTTTGCAAAATATGTAAAATGAAACCAGTGGCAATATAGGCACTAACACATATGTAAATAGCTTCATATTAATGAGACTATATAGTCACCAACCTACTTTGGTACAGTTCCTTGATTTATCTTATGTGATGTCAGAGAAGGATGTTGAATTACTGACACTGGTAGGAAGATTAAACCATAAAAGCAATAAAGAAGCCATGTCCAAAGTATGATGGCTTGAATTAGGCATTACTATGGATGATGAAGTTAAACTAGACTTAACATGGTGTTAAACTGTTATGATTACTGAAGTTTGGCCTGAATCCAACAGAAAACCTTGCTTAGGATCTTGCACTATTTTTTTTCTGCTCTTAAAGCATATCAGTGTATGAAAACTCTCTAGTAAAATCTCTGTCATGAGATGCTGCTTGAAACCTCTCCAGACAACCTAGGCAGTGGGGTAGTTTTTTGCAATTTCAGTGCAGAAATTCAGTGGGATGGAAGTGCCTTGAAAATAAAGCCAAAATATTCCAAACAAAATCTAAACCATCCACTAATTAAAAAACCACAAACATCAAAATTAAGTAATCAACTGAACTGCTTTAGCAAGTTGTTTTGTAAATACTGTCAGGTACTTGAAGGACTCCATTGTCCAAAGCTTCTTCTGCCTGTGTTGGCAAATGTATTCTGGAGACATGGCAATCAAAGTCTGTTTTAATTCTTAATTTCCTTAATTAAGCGAATTTGCTTAATTTTTCTAACCCTAGCTGCAGCTCTGCTGTGTTTTATTTTTTTACAATACGTACTACTTCTGCAGTTCTCTTTGGAAAAATGTAAAAATTTTTTTTTTTTTTTGGCTTTTTGTAGTTTAAAAATTTGCATTATATGTCTAGACATTGCTAAGAGAGCAGCATTGACAAACGCAAACCTTTTAAGCAAATATTCCTCATCAGTGGTGAAAAATCTGATAGGTAGAGCCTGCGGGATGAGAAGTGTTGGCAAAATGCTGTATATGTAATGACCCAGAGACTCATTTCATCATTCTTCATCCAGTGGGACCCTGCAGGAACTGTAGGAATTTTATCCATGCCTTCAGACCTGCCAGATAGCTCACACTTGATGCCGTGGGAGGCTTCAGAGATCAAAACCATAGAAATAGCACACATTTAAACACAAACAGGGAAGCCATGAAGTTATCAACAAAGAAGAGAAGAGGCAAAAGGGAAAGGGAAGGACAAAGTAAGGGAAAAAGAAAGGACGAGGGAGAAGAGAGAGAAAAGAAAGAAAAGAAAAAAAAAGAGAAAGTTCTCATTATGAATTTACAGCATGCTACAGAGAAATTGGAAATAGATGAGAATGAGCCAGCTGAGCTACCAGCACAGCGGCAGCAGCGTGCCCTTTAGGGTTACTTAACATGATAGGTTACTCTTCTGTGTCTGCAGGAATCCAAAAAGAGAAGCAGAAACAGATGGAGCAGCAGCTTGAGGACCTGTAACCCCCTCTGCTTTTGCATTGGAATAAGCGTGACCAGGAAACCTGTTAAAGAGTTCACTCTTACCCTTTAGATGACAGGAGAAACATTTACATCCTTCTGATTTAGTGAGGCAAAGACCATAACTTTAAAATTTAGGACATGTTATACCGCCTGTGTGTGGGAAACATTTGTGAGTTCTGAATTGCTAAGAGAGAGTCAGCACTGCTAAGATTATCACAGGGGGAAAAAAACCTCAACTAACAACAGAAGAAAATAATACAATCAGATTTCCATAGGCTTTCAGGGCATAACATATTTGTAATAGAAGTGAGATTATAAATACTTCAGTTGAATCCTGAGGTGTTGTTTTGTTTTGTTTCTATTTCTTATTTGCCTCGGGAATGTGCTTAGCAATAGCAGGACAGCCTTTTTTATATTTAAAAAATAGCTATCAAATGCAAAGGCATCCTGCCAAAGGGAAGGAAGGCATTGTGGGGGCTCTGCAGAAAACCTTTTCACTATTCAGCATTTTTAAATGTATTCTTACAGTTTGATCTGAAGATATGGCAGCATGTTAACAGGAGAACAATATTGTGTCCTGGGTAAATATTCCTGTACTATTCACCGGAGCACTTTTGCTGTCAAAAAAAAAAAAATTCGAAGTCAGCTTTTGCCTACCTGTTAAAGAATAGCCTGTGCTGTGCCAGATGCTGATGAGAAGTTAATCAGCTTTTTGTATGGATGCATTCATTGCTAAAAATACAAGATAGAGTACATAGAGTACAATAGAGGTATAATTGGTATGCTGTGAAAGAAAGCATGAGAACTGCACCTTGTCTAATTTGGTGGTAGGCCAGATATTTTTAGGGATACATGGTTTACTGAATAAAAAGTTTTCTATTCTTGTTCCTATATTATGAGTTGTCTAATGAGGATTTCCACTGCTTAGTTTTAATGCTGTTTCTTACACTGGAGGGACCTTTGATTTCCCTTTGAGAGACTAAATTACACAAGTCTTATTATTTAATATATATTTGCTGTTGCACATATAAAAGTGCAGCATTTCTGTAAGCTGTCAAAAGCAATCACAAAATGGACAGAACTTTGGGATGGATCCCCAAATGTCTCTAGGCAGAATCTGAACAGAAAGCAATAGCAGTAAAATTGCTGCCAAAAAATTATTGCTGTGTTCTCCTCAAGGTATTTATTATCTGACTTTTTCATGTTTGGCTTTCCTGTTCAGCGTTTTCAGTAAGCAGGGGAAAAACTGTACACGTGTGTGCATGTTTCGAGTCTGCAAATTGCTCCTGCTGAGTCAAGGGTTGTTTTGTGTCTTAATGTTCCTGAGGTCAATAAACATTTGAGAACCTCAGTTGTTATCCATACGGTTTTGTGAAATTTTCACTTCCCATAATTTTAGCTAAATATTGATCCCAAGGTAATCATCCAGGCTCTTTCAATAATAACAGTAACAATAATAATGTATCTCCTGGATTTTAAGTAGCTGCTTTCATTGAGAGAGAGGTGACTCATGGCTCTCAATACTTGGGGCTGATGGTTTTGTGAATATGGAACTACATAAGTATTAAACAAAGACTGAGGTGTGGTAATATGTGGATAAATAGTAGTAAATTACATTCTAACAACTTGGTATACTTTGATAAGTACTTCAGAATTTGTATTCTCCTTTAGAACTTAAGTAAATATACTAGTTTAATCTACATGTTATTAGAAGCATGCAGCTGCTGAATCCTTCTTTATTCCACTTAATAGCTGTACACATAATTCCTTTGGCTTGTATTTTTATGTATTTCTGGTTTGCAGAGCTGAACAAACACTGCATTATTTTATCAAAAACAATTACAAGCCTATTAACAGCAAATGAAAGCCAAGTTAGTATACCCTAATGGCATAAAAGAAAACTGAAGCATATGTAGGCTGATTAAATGGTGTATATTTAATTTTTCTTTCAGCCAAAGAAAGTCAAGGATGTCAGCTGCTGAAATTCTCAGAAAACAAAATGTAGTGAGAGCCACGTGAAACAGTGATCCAGGCAAATTAAGTATGTGGTGTCTCTTAAAAGAAATTAGAAAAAGGAACTCAAATACAGCAAAGATTAGGAAATTCTTGTCAAAAAAAAGAGAAGAAATACCACCCTGAAAACTCTAACTTTAATGCTTATGTCCATGGTATCATAGATGATATTATCTAAGATGCTACCATTTTGTCTCATAAAATGAATTTTAAAATTTATATTTTTTTGTCAAATGGTCATAGCATCCATAGTCATGTGCACTTTCCCTGTATATATAAATGCTGGTGTACCTGGAAATAAACCAGTGCCAGAGCTAGTGACAAAAGTCTCCATCCATCTGCATGGCAGGTGTATTCCTTCTGCATTTTGAAAGTGCACAGATCTGGGTATAACCATATTTGATGTGAGCCAGCCTTCCTGGATTTTTCCCACTATAGGTTTTCCTGCATATGTGGAGACTATCAGTAAAAGTACACAAACATTAACTCAGCAATACAAAAACCTAAAGAAGACTCGTGTGTGTGTATATATATATATATATTTATATGTAGGAAGCTGATCACATGAGATATGAAAGCATATGCCAAGAAGTAGTGATACAGAAAGAATAGTGGGCAGAAAAAGTCCAGACAGATTGGGAAAGCCCTTCAGGTGAGTGAGTGGCAGCAGCTGTTCAGGGTAGCTGCTATAGCCCTGATGAAACTTCAGTGATTGCAGAGGAAGAGGTTCCCCTTTGCTTCCACACAATTTCAGTGAAGCTGAGGATCCGTAAAAGTCCACGCAGACAAGTTCTGCCCTATTAAGATCAATTTTACCAAGGAGTCAGAGCTAGTAATTTTATCTTGCAGTACTGAGACATAAGGTAGGGACATAAGTTCAGACCCACAACAATTATTTTCTGAAAAACCTTCTGATAGCATTCCTTATACTCACTGAATCTTATATGCATACCATTTCTTTTCTGTCCACAAAGTATGCTGGCCAAATTCTTGAATCTTAGTTCAGAAATTAGTTGTTCTTTAAGAATTAATCTTTCTTAAACATTGTTTCTCCCATTCTAGAAAATGGCCTGTATTAATCCCAAGAACAAACCCCTGGTGAGAGCAGGTCTGGGTCTCAGGTTGGTCTGAGTCATGTTAAAAGTCTGTTAAAAAATTACACTTGAAAAATGTCATCATTGGAAAAATTGTCTCAGACATGTAAGCCGTTCTCCTCATCCCCTTTTCCATCGCTTTCTTCCCAAACAACGCATGGGCTCAAAGAAAACCTTTCTGTTTCTCTTACGAAATTCTCCATTCTTTGTATCTAAAACCATGGAGAGGCTTCGTCTTCCTTTCTCACCTGAATATTTAAAATGAGGCTTGGAAAGGGTAAAGCAAGTGACATTGTCTTATAAATATCAAAAACACCCGTTTCTTCTACTGCCTGAGAAATAATCAGTTTTCTCAGTATTTTGTACTTGAGCAATATAATTCATCAAAGATTTTCAGGGCTTATTTTCAGCTCTTTTTAAATCAGAGCTCTCAGAAAAATGTATACCCTTCTGTAAATAGCATTTCTTTTTTTCATAAGCTCTTGTGAAAATGTCACACCTTTGGAAAAGAAATATGTCAAAAACAAGTACATTAAAACAAGGAAAAAAAAAAGTTTATATGAAAGCCTGTTCAAGCCACACTGAAAATGTAATGAGATCTTGCAGTAAATGCAAATATAATTAAAGTTCTTTACAAAATAAAACCAAAAAAACCACACAAATAAACAAAAAAATGCCCACAACCAAAACCAAACAACCCCAAAAAGTGCCACAGCAAAACTCAAGTGACATTTCTGGGCACTTCACTTATGAATCTGCAGTACACTGATGTCGAGAGGATGATTCAGGTGCTTCAATTAAGTGTCTGCTTCCATGTTCTGCTGAATGGGACAGCCAGTTACACCCTGGGTGTGTGCACAGCTCCCACCATCAATAGGAGTTAGCCCAGAAATTTAGGGATGAACTGTAGCTCGTAATAAATCTCTCTTGCCTTGTTCTGAACTCATTTGCCTCTTCTGCAAAGCTACCACTAAAGATCACAAGAGAAATCAGCACCATTAAAGCAAGAGGAGAAAGGAGCAGACATTTTGCTTCTTCATAGCTTGATTCAACATTGCCTAATTACTCTTGCATCGGGAGGAAGCCATTGCCCCACGACTATTGTATTCGAAGAACATCACATTAAAGCAGCCCATACCTTCCTAACTCTTCCTGTATTCTGTGGGCATCTGCTTTTCTTTGTTGTCATGTGAATGTGGGACTTGCTCATTCAGGCTTTCATGTTAAAATCAATGGGATTAGTCACAAAAGCAAGTGTTAATACAGTTTATCCCCCATGGTACAGCTTCATTTCTGAAAGACTACCAGCCTAGTTCATCCCAAATGCTCTTTTATTCTCAAAGTCCATCAGTCACTACACTGAAGTCCTGAACACAGCCTTTCCCATTCACTGGGTAGGATGTTATCACATTTGCATCTACAACACCTGGATGTCACTAGTAGTGGTGTCCTAGAGCCATGCCTGTTTTGCAGGAGAGCTGAGCACTCCTTCCCTCTAGTTGCAAAGTGAAATTTAGAAGCATTTCCTTACTTTGAAAGCAGCCTCAACCTGTATGAAAGGGGGGAGCTGTGATGGGCTCCAGCAGCTCCTCTGTCTTCATGGCTTGGGAGTTTAGAGGACAAGGTGAACCCCAGGACTGGACTTTAGTGCATGCAGAATGTATATATTGATACTCAAGCCACGCAGTATACTAGTATTTGAGCTACTTTTGGAGCAAAGCTTTAAATTCACATTGTGTTCTGTAATTTTGCTGTATTATCTTGAAAATTTTTTTGTACCAGTTTGGTCTAGACACAACAAAACAAAACAGGAGGCAGATGGATATAGTTCACAGCATGAGCCGCTCACGCGACCAGTGGTCAGCCAGTCCCTAGGCTGTGTTTTATGTTATATTCATCATCTCTTAAGTCCACTTGCATCGTACTTCATTAATGACATTTATTTAGTATTTGGAAGCTTTTTTAAGCAATCTTCTTGAAACCCACCTAGGGAAGTCCTTCCTATTTTGCTTTTCTTTTTTCCCCCCTTTTTTTTGTGTGTGTGGCCTTGGTTTTTTAAAGGCAAAAGAGAGTTTGCCTGACAGTTGATATAATCAAATATGCTGTGGTCAGGTATTTACTCAACTGCTGCTGACATTTGATCTGAAGGGAAAAAGCATGTTGAGCTTCTCTGAGCTTTTAAAAAATAGAAACTTGGTTTTCAGTATACATTTGTTTTTCTTTAAAACAGTAAGCATGCTTCATTGTCTGGAGAAGATCTTGGAGGAGATCTCAAGAAAAGCAGCAGGAAACTGATGTGGATGTGTACCCTCAGTAAATTTGCAGATGACACCAAGCTAGGTGGTTGTGTCAATCTTTGCAGCAGGACCTGGACAGGTTGGATTGGGGGGCCAAGGTTAATTGCATGGGATTCATGAAAGCCAAGTGCCAGGTTCTGCGCTTGAGTTATAACAACCCCATAGCAAGCTACAGAAGGCTTATGGCATGCTGGCTTGTATTAGAAACACTGTGGCCAGCAGGAATAGGGAAGGCATTGCCTCCCTGTACTTGGCACTGGTGGGGCCACACCTTGAATATTGTGTTCAGTTCTGGGCCCCTCACTATAAGAAGGACTTAGAAGTGCTGGAGTGTGTCCAGAAAAGGACAATGAGGCTCGTGAAGGGCCTAGAGCACAAGTCCTTTGAGGAGTGGCTGAGGGAGCTGGGGTTGTTTAGTTGGGAGAAGAGGAGGCTGAGAGGGAGACCTTATCACTCTCTAGGACTACCTGAAAAGGAGGTTGGAGCAGGGAGGGGGACAGCCTGTTCTCCCTGGTGATGTGGAAACATTTCTTCACTGAAAGGGTTATCAAACATTGGAATGGACTGCCCGGGGCAGTAGTGGCGTGGCCATTCCTGGAGGCATTTAAATGACATGTGGACCTGGTGCTTGGGGACATGGTTTAGTGGTGAGCTTGCAGTGTGGGGTTGAAGGTTGGACTAGATGATCTTGAAGGTCTCTTCCAACCAAAGACACTCTGTGATTCTGTATCTAAAGAAGTAATTTTCTTTCCCTTATTTTTTAAGTTGTGAGATTGTCTCCTTATTTTTGTCAATTGTGTCTTTACCATAAAATCAGTTGAGATCACTTCAGTTCATTAGTTTCTCTTCCTAGTTCATGATATCAGTGGACATCCTTCCAGAGCAATTTGCTCTTCTCAAAGGCAGTGATTTGCGCATTGGTAGAGGTTGTACTGAGTGTAGTAAAAAGCAAGTAAGTTTATTGTGCGCAGTGCTTTCCTTATCCATCCATTTCATTCCTTTTGCTGGGGAATGAACTTGCTGTTACATTTCTAGATTTTTGAAAGAAGGTGTGGAGTCTCAGTGTGTGGCACCACAAGGATCTGATCTGAGCTAAGCCTCTTGACTCTGGTGAAATGTCCAGGGAGTTTAGGGCATTCATGTGTTATCATATAAGACTAAATAACTGATCCAGGAGAACCGTCTCTCTGGTAACCAGTCTGAGATTACACACCTCGTGTGGGTGGTATGAGTATTCTTCTGCATGGCCAACGGCTAAGAACTGAGCCATGATTTTCCTTGACTTCTAAGAAAAATGATGTAGATTGATTTATTATACCAAAATTCATGATGGCTAAGATCCAAAGAACAAAAGCTGAAGAAATTAAGATAGCTTGAGAAGAGGCACTGTCAGGAAGATGGAGGAGGAATTTATTAGGTATTATGAACTTAAGATGCTTCAAGAAGAATGGAGTTTTTCCTTGGGAGGTACCAAACAAATCAAGAGTTTAGATAGCACTTTCCAGCTTTGTACATCACAGGACTGTTGACAGAAGACATGGGTATCATTAGGCATGTTTTACAGATCGAAGCAACAAACTAAAATTAATGATTTGCAAAATGACAGCTGGAAGATTCAGGCACTGTCACAAAAACTGACCCAATACCCTTCTCCAAAATGTCAGCTTCAATTGTTATAGGCTTGCCATTTGCATGTGGGTTTTTTGTTAAAAGGAATAATACTCATTAAAAACTTTTCAAACATATTTTCTTATTTATTCCAACACATTATTAATTTTGATTTTTTTTTTTTTTTTCCTGTGTCACTCTTTATTCTTTGAGTCCATCCAAGGAGGCACTAGAGTGGTGTTACAGATTGTAGGGAGAGTTGATCCTGCTGTTGCCGGTGAGGAGTGACGTTGGCATTGCGTGAAATTGCTCTTTAGACAGCTGAATTGGGCTTTCTGTACTACACTTGTTTTCAGAGAATGACAAGCCAGGCATGGTGTCAAAAAAAAATAAAGATCAGATTTCCAGAGTTTGAAGGCTGAGCAAAGATAATATGAAGTACATGGAAATTCCATTTTATTTAGGGCTGGCAGAGAAAAGCTGTATCAGACTAGGCTGAAACCTGCCTGCTGGTGCTAAATAATGGAAAACATCAAGAAATTAAATCTCTGTGACATTCCAAGGTGTTCGCTAAAGGTTTCAGCAAAATAGTAGGCTATAGCAAACTGGTCCAGGGACAATAACAAGTTTGTGTCACTCATCATAACTTCCTAGAATTTAAATTTTCTCCATCGGAATTTAAATTTCTCCATTCTTTTGTATTAATACTGAAAATAATAGCAGCGGTAGGTTGCAGGGTGGTTTTGTTTTGGTTTGGTTTTGGGGTTTTATGGTTTTTAGAATTTTTCTAAATCCAGCTGAAACATTTCTATGGTTCTGGTTTTGGACAAGCTACTGTAGTTGAAGGATTCGGTAGATCAGATAGCTGGATAGATGACATCCACCGCATTCTGAAAGTTTCTGTCTCCATAGTGAATTTTGTACCATTCAGGAGATTCATACCTATTCAGTAGCCTCATTATAAGAAACAGATTAGAAACTTGATAAGACAAAAATAAATTTATCCTGGGAATTCTGCCCAGAACTTTGCTCAAGCAAGCTTCCATTCATCATTTGTTTATTGGGCGCAGTATTTTTCCAAGGGAAGGTGTGAGGCTGTACTTATTTTCCTGCCCAAATAGTAAGTTTCCCAGTGTTACATTTATCACTCTTTCAAAATGTATTGTTGTTCCCTTCATCTAGAAGCTTATTTATGAGATATGATTAAAACCAAAATCAAAATAGGCATTTAAAAATTTACTGAGAAATTACTCCCTGTTGTTACTTGTGCTTGCACAGTGAGTAGACACTTTTAGACAGTCACAGAAAGGGGAAGATGCCACAAGCATCACTACAGTGTATAAAGATTAAAACCAGATCATAGTGCCAATATAAATTATGTTATGTAAATATAAATATGTATATATTTTATTATACAAATATAAATGACATACAGTATTCCCAAAGGATTCCAGATTGCCAAAGACATGAATTTAGGTATTTTTTCCAAAACTGCTAGCCAAAGAAAACAAACCATAACCTGAGTATCTAAGTGGTATGGAAAAGGGGGGAAAAAAGGTCCCTAGATCACTTTGAGCCTGTATTGCTCCCTCTCTATAGTCTCAAGTAGGTGCCAGCATGTGCCACGTGGCCTTTTGTTACTGCTATTTTGGGCACTCATTAATTTAAGCATTCAGGCTGGCTGCAGGCACTATTGATCTCTCTATTTATAATATCAGTCCATCACACACAAGACTTGTATTTGTAGCGGGTTTGGTTTGTTCATGGGGTAAGTCACGTGTTTTGCATGTGTCAGTGTCTGGGTTACTCTTCTTTCAGGTAGACTTGTTAGCAAGGCTGCCGCAAAGATCCGATTGCACAGACTTAAGTTGAGTTTTTCAAAGTACTATTGGGATTCAGTTTTCTAAGTCTCCCTTGAAAAGTTAAATGCAACAGCAAATTACAGAAAGCTTCTATAGACTTTTTGTGGTTATAAAAAAAACCAAACAAACAACCCCAGCTTTTTCTTTTATGCTGTAGAACAACAGAGTAGTACTATATACTGCATATACATTGCAGAGAACAGAAATGCAGCATGTCGCATTACCTCTTGGGATCTATTTCTGTAAAATAATAAGGCTAGGCCAGAGTAGTCTTAAGTGTGCCACTCAATATTGAAGTGATGTGAGGCCCTGACCTGGGGCAAACAGCTGTTGTTATTTCACACCAGCAAAGAATTTGCTCCATGATTTTCTATACATGCCACGTTCAGCAGTCGCATGCCTCTCCACAGAATTGAAGTTGTCACCTTCATAAATCTGCAAAGGGTACTTAAATGTTTAGCAATCCTAAGAAATGTTACTTCCGCCGAAGCAGAGGTATACAGATGTCACCTCTGTGTCATCTTTGGAGACATTATACAATGGAATCTAGAAAGAAAAATAATTTACTGACCACAGGAGAGGAGAAAACAGTGGCAACACTGGAAGGAAAGGATGCACTGGAGGAGGAAGAGGAAATAAAGAAATAAAATTTAAAAAAAAAAGGTATATATATAAACGACATGACACAACCCCCCAGATGCTTAGTGGGGGACAACTAAACTGCAGCATCCCCTCCCAAACTACTTGCACAATGAGGGTGCCTCGGATGTGATCAGTGGGAAGCACTACCATGCTGACAGAATTATTAGCCAGATGTATCTTGATGCTTTAAATTCCAGGAGGTATTTTCTGTTGCAAGATATACTCGTACTGTAAGCCAATATGGGAATGGGTTCTTCTGGCTTTTCAAAGCAGCATCCTCAACTGCATAATCATTCAAGAAAGGGAAAGTCTACTCCCATTGATGCAGAGTCTATACGCTTCATCACTTCAGAGTCTATTTAGATGTTTAAGTATGAAGCATACATTTATTTCTCTTTCCAAGACTGATTTAAAGAGAAGACTTCTGTTGTGTTAACACTTTCAGTGAGGCAAGAGCTCTTTATAAAAATATAACAAAAAAGGATATTCAGTACACTTTAAGAGAAACAAAACAGACAAAAACTCAGTTTACTGAGGGAGGAAATGAAGACACTGACATTCAGTATTTTTCACCTCTTGTTACCACAAGAGATGTCCGGGGTTTGTGTTTGTTTCCTTATTTGCTAATAAAGGATAGGGACAAAGGGGGGATGGGGGGAGGAAGAACTCAAGAAATACAAGATATGAATGCATTATAATAATGTGTGCTGTAAAACATAAGGACAGTGTGGTAGAGCTGAATTATGATTACTGCTGAAGGTCAGTGTCAAATTTTTGTTGCTTGAATGTAAAGCCTGTTGCATAGCAAAAAGAGTTGTGTGTGTTCCTGGCTAACCAATTTCATCAAGTTGCAGTGCATCTCTTTCCCCCACAGTCTGATCCAAACCCCTTAAATTCTTTGAGCTTTAGACTAAACCCTGGCTTCATCAATCTTCCTACAATTGCTGCACTCTCAGCTGATCTTCCTGTCTCTTGCTCCTTGCAGGCAGTTGATCATTGTTGAAATTGGCTCTGCACTACAAATAGAACAGCTTCCCACCTTAGCTGGAGAGACAAAAGACTGTTTCAGAAATGCAGAGATATTTCAGAGCAAAGGCCAGGTCTTACATGATTTGTTATATTTAAATATGCTAGTCTAGGGACTAGCATTTGTGTCATGAGTGAGTGTGGTCTGTTACACCTCCCTGGTTCATCACGTCAAAAGGACCACTTGCCTTTCACGAATGTTTTCTGTGGGCAAATACTTTACACAGTTTGGTTTGTCTGGTAAGACTGAATGGAAGAAAAAATAAATTACTGCGTAAGCACTAGGCTACTGTTCTAAACTAGCTGAAAATCTAGCTCCAACAACAGAAATATTTTAGGGAAGCTATTAATTTTTTTCTTGAAGTTAGCATCATAAAGTTAACATCTTTATGCAAACTATACTTCTAAACCCGTAGTGTCAAATGGTGTTGTTTTGGGGAAGTGACAGGTAGGATATCCTCATATTTGCAGAATATTCCTTTCCAGATTGCGTGCATTGTGACTGTTTGTTTTTCCAAGGATGTGTTGGAAAGGATCCAACTGGATAAAGTGTACCCTCAGTGCCATCATCTTATGTGCACAAAAATATTTTTAATTCTCTTTTCAAAAAGCCTTGGACCTCACAAGCTTTCAGAAACATTTTGATCAAACCCTGGAGTGCATACTTTTGCTCGGTCAAGTACTCCACTGGGGATCCTTGGGAAATACAGCAAAAGGGGGAGCATAAAGTGTGGCCTGGAGTCGTTGCAGGACTTCCCAGCCTCCTGTGCACTCTTCTGGTCTGCGGCCTGTGTGCCAAAGCTATTTACTTCACTTCCCCATCTAAAATGTGATTTTTAGAATTAACTAACTGCTTGGGTAGTTTATATACATCAAAAGTGTTTTATTTTTCAGTGCCTTGAAGGCTGTTTTACCTTTGAGTTGGAAAGCCTCTTATCTAAATGAAACAGCCTTAAATTGTTGGATGTAGTTCATTAAATTCTTGGATAACTAGAAGTCTCTCTGGCACTTAGCAAGTGATATGAAGAGAAGTGCTGATCCACCTTCTAAACATAAGAAATTGAATTCTTTGCAAGCTGACATGGTTTGTACAAGGCGTGTTTAAAAATAATTAGTAACTGTTGAACTTCCTCTGCTTACCCTTTCTCAACTACTGTAAATCTAGGTTAACCTCTTTGAATTGAGGATTGTTGTTAAGGGGTGTCAGTTAATACAGAATTCCAGTTACCTCTCAATTTCTGTGTATCATCTGGTATTGGTACTTAGACAAGGACTTTCAAAGTTCACAAAATTGTGTGAGAGCCATCAGTAGATATCAAGTAGATATCAGTTGTGTTTTTAACCAAAGAGATATTCGCTGAAGATTGTCTGCTTTTTAAAGAGCAAGAGCTATTGGCCCTGTTGATTTTCCTATGACCGTAAGAAAAACTAATAGAAATGGAGAAGCTTGACAGGAACAAATTGACTGATACTGCTGACACTACTTCTCAATGTAGTTGTCTTAATTCTCCATACCTGTAGGTGTATAGGCAGAGAAAGGTATTTGAGTGAATTTTCCTTTTCCATCACTTTCTTCTTGCACTGATGTTCCATCATCCTTATCTTCGTATTCTTACACTGGCTACTCAAAAGTGTGTAGTACTCAGGATTTTCAATCAGGCCAGTTCTCCTAGTTGATGTGTTATGCTCTTCTTTGAGTCTGATCCCAAATCAGTCCAGCTATCCTTTATATCCCCTTCATCGATTACTTCTCAAAACCATATAGTACAAAACCAACTGCTTAAAATATTGTCCATGGCATTCCTTAAAGAATTCCTTCTCTCTGTGGCTGCTTGTCTAAGACTGTATTGTTTGGATATTCTTTTCCTAGCACTGACTGAACACATTTCCTATACTTTCACAGGTAGTAAAATTAATTTGTCATACAAACACCCAAATCCAGTTTCTGCATTTATTCATTGTTTTCTTTCTTTCCTCAGACAAAAAACACCACCATGTTTGTAGTTCATACTCATACTCCTTGTAGATTTTACTACTTTTTTTTCCAGTAGTCATGTTGTCTTCTAAAACAGGAATCTGTTTCTAGTCTTTTTCTGTTAGATGTTTGTATATGAAGTTAGAATGTACTTACAGGAGATCATCCTCACTGGAGCAAATTGAAGCTGACCAACTTTGAAAAAGCAATCTTAAAACAGTTTGTTTTGATTATGCGTTACTTCCTCTCTCTTAACTTTACCATCAAAAGTAGTGTCATCTGCTGTATGATTTTGCCACGTGTATTTTTTAACTGATTTATGACTGGAGTTACGTTTTCAGAGTCAAAGCATTCTTCGGCTAATGAGCGCTCCCTTTGTGGTACCCTGGCTCCGATTCCCATTGAGCTGGACATTCACCAGGAGCCAGGACAACTCTGTTGAGATCTACAGGAAATAAGTTCATCTGTGCTGGCTAATTTTGCACAAATTTTTGAATGTCAAGAGTCTAAATATATTTCTACTTCTGAATTATCATTATGGATATCTAATAAGATGTAGTGAAGGTTTTGTGACAAGTGACAGTGCATGAGAACTTGTCATTGGCGGTCAGTAGTTAAATAGATGTGCTATTAAGTGTCTGTTGTAGTCTTGTGGTCTGATTTACAGGAACAGAGTATGTGGTGCGTTACAAGAAGGAAAAAAAAGAAATTAGTACATCATCATTGAAATGGTTTATTTTTCTTTGCTCTACTGCAAATGAGTTTCCTAGAATTAAATACTTAAAGGTAATGGGAATAGTGACTGTTTGCAATAATTAAAATCAGGTAAATTGAAACCTTTAGTAGTAAGCATCCCATATGACTTTGTAATTGAAAAAAATTAGAGCAAAACATCTCTCACAAACAAGTAAGGTAGAACAAAATAATACTAGCATGGCCAAACAGGGAAACTCTTCTTCTCTTTTTTTTTTTTCCCCCCTTTCTTTTTATTTCTGATGAGTTTTTAAAATACTGCAATAATAAACAGCTCATTAGTCAGATGTTTTCAATTATAGCTTTCTGTATTTCATCTGTTATTTTTACACACGGTAGGTGGTTAGCGCATTGAGCATTACAGACTGTCTGAATGTACATACTTCCACCAGCTAAGAAAAATGCATTAAAAAGCAAGTGATAGTACTCCAGCCCTTATGGAGCACTCCAAAAAGCATTGTGGGTATTCATACGTACCTCTCATTCAGCTCATTCCAGGCATCTTAGTTTTTTACAAACGATGTATAAATGAATAGATGATTGTACCTCAACCTCTGAAGTAGCCCTATTAAAATAACTATGCATCAATTCAGAATTGGAAGAACAATGAGTACGAGATTTATAGATACGTGAAAATTAAGCTGCTGTTCCATCTATTCCTGCCCTTATGTGCTGTGCAACCTGCTGTAGAAACCTTTTCATTCTAAGACTTTTTATAGTTCCAATAGTTTCATACAGACCAAAGAAAATGAGTTAACAAAATGACGTGAAAATGAGAGAAGTTTCTTTTTTCTGCTATCTCTTCATCTCTTCCTTTAACGTTACACTGAATAAAATCTCAAAGTATTTTGAGGAAGGAAAAGCAGTGAAAGGAAATGTGTGTATTTAAAGGTCAGTTTTAAAATAATGAAGCATCTGCCGCTAATAAAAATTGATAAAAATGTTTGTGAGTTAGAAGACATCTAGAGGAAGATTGTTCATGGTTGTAATTTCTAGGTATTTTACCTCTTTAATACTGTAATTTAAATTAAGATTTACACTATGAGATGTAAAGTACCTTCACGTTAATCACAACCACATCCAAAAGGACAGAAAAATACCGTATTTGGTCTGACTTTACTTAGAAGGTTTGTACCATCACTTGGTTTTTGTTAGAACACACCCTTACAACCAATTTAAAACTTAAATACTGTGAATCTAGAGTAAAAAAATTCAACAAATATAGATGTTAAGAAGGAGAACTGAACAAGTATGCAGGCTGAATATTTGCTTTATGTTCTGTCATGAGAGCGTGAGAGACCCAAGGAGGCTGGATTTGGATCTCTTGAACTGTGAGAGAGGTCAGAAAAAGAGGAATGAGGTGGCCCTATTTTTGTCCTCAAGCTTTTCCTTTGCACGTACCATTCATTCTCTTTGTATTTTATATAAAATCCTGTTTTCACCAAATACGGCATTGAAGTTGACATCATTAGAGTGTATCCCTCCCTTTTCCCCCAGAATTCAATCTGATTTTGTACTCTAAGGAGAAATAGCATCTTTGACAAAGCTGGTGCTGAATGTCTATCAGTAAGTTGATAGTGTTGTCTCCAGTAAATTCTTCTAACCCTGGTCGTCACATCTGGTACAGAAGTCACGGTGTTGTAGAAAATTATATGTGGGAATGGACCTATCAGCCTTGCTCTCCAGCACATCAGCTGCTCCTCCAGCCTGATGTCGTCTGTGAACTTGCTAAGGATGCATCCTGTCCCATTGACCTGCTTGCTGACATAATATTCAACATTTTGGGGTGCCCATCAACATTATAAAAATACTGACTAATAACATTTAATGTCTTTAAATATCCCATGACTTGCACTGTGGTTATTGTAGAAAGTCAACATGAAATCTCTGAATTCGTTCTGTATTTTCAGAACTCCAAGTTACAATTATATTTGGAAATGTGTTTTGACACAGTCCTCTCCTTTCTGAAGTTAAATATCATTTGTGCAGGTCTAGATTTGGTTTCCTTTTCTTTCTCTACCAAAGAAAAGTATTTTTTATGCAGGTACATATTCTTCCCCCCTGAAAAGCTAAAGAAAAAGAAGTAGCTTTACTATTCTTCATAACCTGTTCCTGGTAAACTTGATGTATTGATGTTCTTTCTTCAGGCATGGAATTGCATTAAGCTATTTTTGGAAAAGCAATTTTTATTCTGGAATCAGTGTTTCACAGTGAGAGTTAATCAGGTTGACTCTTTGATGTATGATTTATGGTATCCTTTAATCCCTGGTAATTTCTATGGGAAGAATAGCCCTTGGGGTTGTCACTGCATCTGAGGCATTCAGTATTGTTGCACATACCAAGCAAGATCTGTCCTGCAAGTCAGTGGATGTCTCAGATCTCCTTTCCCAGGGCCTAAGTTCCTGTCTAAAATATTTCTAACCCCTTTTACCCAATGCTGTCTTACACTCTAGAAATATTCCACTATATTAACTGTGCAGATGGTCAACTTAAGACCAGTTTAGGTGATTAAGAGTAATTTTTTAAGAAACATCCTTTTGTTTTGTACACATTGACTTAGTTTGCACCAAAAATAGTGTCTTGATGACTTGGGTGATTAAACAAGATGTCGGCTTTATTTCCGTGTATAGGTAGCTATGGTGATATGCAAAATTTGAAATCCATTCTATAACCCTAGAACTGTGAAAAAAATTCAAAGAAGAAATATTGGCAAATAGTTTGGTCATATATTGATCTGATAGACTTTTATGAAATGTATGAAGACTTATTTGTATGAAAACCATAGTGCAGTTTTTATCGTTCCTGGACAAAATGTATTTCTGGCTTAATGATAATGAATTTGGTAAGAATGACTTGATATAAACGAATATATTTAAGTATCAAACTTCCTGTGAATTCTGTATAATAATAGAAAAGAGAGTTTGGAGAACACTGTTTTGAGTATCTTTGATGTAGTAATTGGAGTATATTCATTTCTCATGACAGTCATTAGGAAGACAGACAGAATCCTGCAATTGAATTTTGTAGGTGTGATTCCCATGTATGGACATTCTTTTTAATTAGTGAAAGGGATTGCTGGAAAAAAAAACCTTGTTAGTTTTCACTTCAGTCTCAACAAAGGAAGGAGAGAGAGAAGGATGCATTTCTTTGAAGGATGTCAATCCACTTGATGGGAAGTTCTTAGTCTTGTACTGTTGCTGGGTGATGTGACAGAAAGGGTATTTGAACCAGCTTTGAAATCTGTATCGGGATTGTTAACAGTAAATTTCAGCCAGTTAGCAAGAGCATTTTGTTTCTGAGGGTGACACCGGTGCACCACAGCAGTTCACAGAGGCAGTGCAGAGCGATGGTCGCTTTGCAAGGAGAGGCTTGGGGTGTGACACTTGCTGTGGGATTGTCTCACCTCCAGAAGTCAGACATCTCCTGTAAAGGGCTTGCACCTTCACCTCGTGTACTCACCAGGCAGAGAACAGACAGTCAGGTGGATATTACTCTCTGACACAGATGGGAAAATACCTGCCTAGGGAGGTGCTTTGCTTCTTGCTTGGCTGTAGATGCTGATAGTTTGAACAAGATGAGATGCTCTACTCTGTAGAGACAAAGAAAAGAAGCAACTCTTAAGTATCATCATGGTCCCAGGAAGCCATGCAAACCAGAACTGTGCGCTTTAGCTACCACAGGTGGTACAAAATATTTTCAATAGAGTATTAGAAAGCAGTTCCAACCCTTATTTGGTCTTCTGTGCTGGGCAGCTAACACTGTTCAGTTGGATCACTTAGTGGAGCTGGGGCTTGGCAAGTCTGATGAAGTCCTTATCTAGTATAGGCATAAGTGGTCTGATTTTAAGAGATACTTAATGTTCCTTATTTATATTGCCCCTACAACAGCAGCTTACCTGGTGCTTGAAGTGTTAAGATCTGATATTTTGAAATCTGGATCAAATATAGAAAAAATACATGCTATATATGTATATGTACATTTTTGTTGATAAACGCTCTGTGACAAGGCATTCTTGAAGATAAGACATTGCTCTATTTGAAGAAAATCTGTGGGAGTTTTGCCTTCAACAGAGTCGCAATGTAAGGCCTCATTTTAGCAAGGTTCTTTGTTTAATTTAAGCACAAACTTGAGTGTTTGCTGAAGAACTCTTCATATGTAGCTATCCAATAATGCTTTTTCCCCCCTATCTCTCCTCTCTTGGGATACATAAAGAGCTATGAAAATATAAATGCAGCTTTGAAATCTTTGGAAATCTTACTCTGATGAGCTAGGATGAAAGTCTGTTGCCATTTTGTTTCAGATCTCAAGTTATCAGGACACAAATAAAACAACTTGGGGTTATAGTAAAGAGTCTAGGGAATTCCAAAGTACCCTTATAGCTATGTAATATAGTTTAAAAATCTACTGTAAAATGTATGATTATGTCTAACCCTGCTTTACTGAAACAAACTTTTGCTTCATTACATACAGTGCTTTGAAGTAAGAGTATGGAATGTATTTAGTACCAGAAACAGAAAGCATTAGGAAATTGCAAGTCAGATTAACAAAAGTAATAAAAATAGGTGATAAACACTTAGTTCGATGGGGGTTTTGTTGGTGGTTTTTAGGCATCTACATTTTGGAGGCTTTGGGATGGCTTTCATGCCTATAGCTTCAGTATGACTTAAGTATTTAATTGACGATGTCAATTATGTTAAGTATTTAATTTGACGATTTAAAGACGGTGTTTTACTGCATTGAGATACATGAGAAAATAATTTCAGTTGATAGCTGTTGGGGGCAGGGAGGGAGTATACGGCATTTTGCATGCACGGAAGTGAATGTTGTATAGATAACATAGTACATGCTGTGTGTAGTCTACGTATGTAGTGTAGTCTGTAATGACTCCTTTAGATCTCTTGCGTTGTAAATGTCTTGAAACACCAAAACTTTTTCTTTAATTGCACAACTGTTCTAGCAACCCAGAACATTTGACTGAGTCTTGATTATCACCTACAATGCCACTGCATTGTCTGTAACTATTAAACCCTGAAGAAAATCTGTACCATGGGACAGATTATTTTAGTATTTAATGAAGTCTGGGATCAGAGACTGCTGCTTTCAGAGATGGTGCTACAGCTTTGATAAGCATTAGTAACAAAAGGTGATGCATTGCATCTCAGGTGAAACCTAGGCTGCTCCTTTTTCAGAAAACAACAAAGCAGACTGGAATCGCTGCATTACCAAGGGAACTTGAATGAGTTACTTAGGCATTGTCAATAGCCTGCTGTTTACTGAGCATCCCATGTGCATGTTCCCTAACATGATAGAGCTTCAGTAACTCAGGTGTTCAAAAAACTACTCTAATCCGTATTCAAAATGTATAATTCTTCTCAATGTCTCTCAAAGAGCTCAATATGTTCATAATAAGGCCCCAGTCTAGCAAAGAGCTTATGCAAAAACCCAGTCTGTCCACTCGTGAGCTAGTATATCAAATGCAGCTTCAAACAGCAGCAGACTTTCAGTCTCGTTCCTCAAAATGGAATTAGCAAAATCAAAATAATCCAATTTACATAAAAGAAGCTAAATTTGGTCATGCCACTCTTCCCCCCCACCCCTACGTGCTTTCCTATCATCTCCATGGGAAGACTCGCTGACATTTTAAAAAGGGCTTTGATTCACAGAGCTTCAATAGTCTTCAAGATTTTGGTAAAGGATATTTTTCTCATCTCCTTAGTAGTGTTTACAGCTAGGCATGGTAATAAGGGAGCAGAGCTGTTCATGAGGAATTTGAAGACCTGACAGTGTGCTTTGGTGTCTACGTTTGGGAACTTCAGATCCAAGGACCAAATAATGACCCTTAGATGATCATCTAGGTCATAAATTGTCACTGACAAGTCGAAATGCATCTGTCACCCTTAAAGGGCAAATACAAGCATGGCAGGGGTCAGAAAGGCTGTAAATCATGTTAATATCAAAATTACTCCATTTCTCTGAACTTAAAATAAAAACATCTCTTTATATGTGTGTAGAGCACACTGCAGGTTGCACTGAGCTAACCCACAATGCCCTTTATTAAAAGGTGCTGGATGGTGACCAGATAACATATTGCTGTGAGAGACTGTGTGCTTCAAACTTTCTTAGGCAAGTCTTGTTGAATTCTTCTCTTCTGTTTAAAAAACATTTTACTCATCCAAATCCAGCAATCCAAAGAGGATGGTCTGTCTAAATTCTTGCCTTTAAAACCTCAAGAAACATCTTGTGATTTGGGAGATCATATTCATACTCTCATTGCCTGATTGTCCACTTACTCTGCACTTGTAAAGACTTTACTGAGCCAATTCCAGAAAACTTCCATTTTGATCAATTTGCTTTGAAAAAACATCCCATTTCAAATATTTTTCTTTTTTATTCTGTGATGCATGGCTAATGTGTATCTTAGATGAGCTAGAGTATGATCCATCACAGAGACATCCTTTAGTTGACTATAAATATGAAGGAAAAAGCTTATATTCTTTCTTCTTTTGTTGATGTGCTTGCAGTTCATCATCAAGACTGAAACTGTGAGCAAGAGGTTCAGCCAGGCAAAGGAAGAAAGGAATGACAATTATGTGAAAAGAAATAAAACCAGATAGATAATCCTGTTCAGTTTTGAGTTCAGAAGGAATGATGCTCTTCCCAGACAGGCCCTTGAGCGGAAGCATTTATCAGTCTGATTTTGGGTTTGAAATGGTAGAGGGTAAAAAGCACATGTGTTCTCATCTCCCAGAGGAATTAAACAAAAATTTGCAACATTCAGCCTGTAAATAAAAGAGAAAGTAAAGTAACCCATCTAGTAGGTACACCATCATTAACTTAGCATCTTCAGGGCATTTCTCTAGCTTTTCAGTTTTAGATGTCAGTGGTACATTTTTTTTGTCTTTCTCCTTCAAATCCTCATCTCTGTAATGCAACTACTATTTTTATATCCCTCTTCTGTTTTTCTCTTATGTGAAAGCCTGTCATTAACTTGTTTGCCCATGAAATTGTCTTTGTCTCGGAGCACAATCTTATTCCTTCTTTACAGAGCTCTCAAATAGGATTATTTTGTCTGTTTTCCTTCAACCCTTCCCATCATACCCAGTATTTCATGAGGCTCAACATTTTATGATAGACATCCTTGTACTTTCTTTCCAGTTAATACATTATACTTCAAAATACTCTCCTAAACCGTGTGAAGTATTTGCTGAACATAACTTCACTGTCTGCAAGCAGACATGATACCAATCTGGAGATGCCCAGTAGACTGAGATCTTGTTGATACGGGATTTCCTGCAAGATGCATGAAAAACATCCCTTTTTATCATCTTAAGCTTATCATCCTGTTACACTAAATTTACTTTGCATCAGTCAGTGGAGTTAGATTCTCATTCAAAAGTTACTGAATATGAAGAAGTACCATAAACACTAAACATACGCAGACAGTGCAGGAAAAACGTTCATGTGAGAGTGAAATGTAAACTGCAGTATATATTTGTGCCAGTTTTGAAATCATTCGATCTCTACACAGAATCTGTTGTCCCATAGCGATCCTATTTGCTGACTGGTTTTTTAGTATTTGTACCAGACTGAAAAATCTTGCCTTTTAGGAAACCTGAGCTTAACGCTATTCAAAGGATTGAGCTCAGGCATGCAGGGCTTCTTTTCCTCTCTCTTTGCCTTTATAAACTTCACCCTGAGGCCAAGGACCAAGCAGTTTTCTTAGTTGGAAAAACACCTAGCGCATTTCTTGGAAATGCTGCAGCCTAGTAGAAACTACTTAGTAGAGTTACAGAATAACCTGATTTTTTTTTTTTCTCACGTGCTTATGCTACTAAGGAAGCTGAAGTTCATGTGGTTATTAGCTGATAAAAATCATTTCATGTATCTTTCCTTTGCAGAAATGTAATGTAGTAATTTCTGTATTAAGCATTGGAACAGGCTGCCCAGGGAAGTGGTGGAATCCACGTCCCTGGACGTATTTAAAAGATGTGTTGATGTTGCACTTAGGAACATACCTGGCAGAGCTGGGTTAACGGTTGGACCCAGGTCTCTTCCAACCAATGATTCTATGATTCTGTATTGGATATAAACCTGAAAAAAAAAGACTAAAACCTAAAAATAAATTTAATATATTTCATAACTTAAAAAACATATGATATTTTTAACATGAAGAAGAAAGGGGAGAGCATCACCAAAATTTCATTGTTCAGTTCATAGACAGTTAATTCCAGTCTTCTTACTTCCTTAGGAAAAGCTAACAATCAGCATTTTGAGCTTTATTTAAAATCCCTTGAAATGATAGAGAATCTCTCTGCTGAGGCCAATAACCTTTGGTGTTATTTTGACAAGCAAAACAGTTTACATATGCTTAACTTCTGAGGAAAAATAACTGAGAATAGGAATGTGCAGCCATCGACTGGACAGCTTTTAGTCTGTAGTGTACCAATACAGAGCTCAAAAAGGAGCTTTGGATTTACTGTAGTGGTTTTCTTTTTATTCTGGGTTAATAACTTTAAATATTTTAATGAATAATTAACTGGATCAGAACCTGGTGCCATCATGCTTGAAATGTTCAAAATAACATGTTTTCAAAACTGAAGTACTTGCAAATATAATAACCTCTCTTAGTATAAGTATTTGCAACTGTTTTGTTATGTATTTACCTGCAGGATCCAAAACTGCGTGAGCTGTTGGATGCTGGGAACCTAGGAGGTCGACTGGAAAATCGAATGATTACTGTTGTCTATGGTCCAGATCTGGTCAATATATCCTACTTGAACTTGGTGGCATTCCAAGAGGATATAGCAAAGGTAATGTACATTTGTGTCATTATAAAATTAATGTTTCTAAAGTATTGTTTTGAGATATGGATAAATGAGGTAAGTGGAGATTGCTATGAAATGAACCTCTATTCTGTTATAGAGCCACTCAGTACCCAAGAAGAAATATGCAATCTTTTTTATTTTCAGTAAGTTTATTGAGCATTTATGCCCCTGTAGGGGCATAAAGGTAGGTGTGCTTGTCTTCAGAACATTGCTTGTAAAGCTTAAATAAATATTGTGAAAATAATGGTACGTGCATGTTTTTACTCATCTATAAGATGAATACTGTGACTCTCCAAACACATATTGAGATCTTTCAGTAGTTATCACCCATTTATGCTTGTTCTTGCAATCATCTGTGAGAACAAAGGTTGTAAAAGGTTGACTTTTTCAGGTTGGCCTATATCAGAACAGTGGGGATCTGCAGCTCTACCTTGTGTACTCAAATACGTCAGAAATCAGGCACCTTGCTTAACTTATACTCGTGAACGTTTCTGTGTGAGCCAAGCAAATTACGATTGATGTTAGTACATGGTTTGGGGCTTTTTCCATCTTTCAATTTCTATGTGACTCAATTGTGTGTAATGGGAACGCTTTGCTTTATCTATTCCAAATTGATACTCAGAAGCTACTCCTCTTTCCACTTCCATTCATATGAATAGACTCTGATGACAGCCTCCAAATAACCACGCACAAGACATGTTTCCATATGGTTTGCATCTTTGAATGCATTAAATTGCACTAAAAAGGCAATAGACTGTAGACTGCTGTTATGTAACAAAATAAGGAGTTATTTTGTCACCTCACAGGCAACAAGGATGGTCACGGAAGGTGAAAACAGGTCGTAGGATGAGAGCCTTCAGCTAGGAGGATCTATTATTGCTTGCCAGATATCTTCTTCTGCTGATTTTCATTAGCCTCTTTGTCAGCTTGGCAAAAACACCATTTCCACTGTTTCTTTGATGTGAAAAAAATAGAAACAAAATGAGTCTGTAGTGGTCCACGGACTGCTGAGTGGGAACTGCTGTCCTCAGGGTTGAAAATGCACAGCTATACTTTACAGGGGTGGTTTAGAAATCAGCACTGCAAAAGTAAAAGCAACTGAAACAGCTTTTCAGGACAAAAAAAAACAACCTAAGCATATGATGGAAAATGAAAAGGTTTGCTAAAGCTTTACCAGCAAAAATTGGTAGCCCTTACCAAGGAAGAGGGAAAATCACCCAGATGAGAAGCATATGTCCTTTTTCCTCTTTCCTGTCTAGCTGGCAATCAGTGAACCATAATCTGTTTGGTAAAACAGTGCAGAAATTGGTATTTTAGGGCCATTTTCTGTTTGGTAATGGAAACTTAAAAATACTGTAGATAAAAATAATATTTTAGAAAAGCTTGTCTGCTCTAAATCCTGAGTAACTCCTACTGTCTGAGTAAGTAAGAAACCAAGTCTTCCTTGTTATTTGTAAATGCGGTAGACCAAATAAATTCATATTTTATCGATCAGGCACTGTAGCCTGGGGGATGGGATTTTCAAAGTGTTGCAGATTAGCTGTGTGGCTGAAATCGTGCTGATCATTTCAATGAGTGCAGAGTTTGATCACTGTTGAATGCATCTAAAACTTCTTCCTTCTTTAACATGTTTTTTAATTCTGTCTGAGCCAGACCACGGTATCTGGTCCTTATCATCTCCTGGACACATGAAATGACTCAGGGAAGTTGTTATAAATAAGCACATCAGGGAGCTCTGAGAAGGCGTGTAAATAGAAGATGCTTTCAACATCACACACACAAATTTTGACCCTTCCTCTTTCTCACGTTCCAGGGAAAGCAAGTGCTGATGAAAAATGCCTCCACAGTGCATGAATATTTTTTTAATTAACCTTTCACTTGTGATACATTATTTCGCAAGTCATGTAACAAGAATTGATCAGTCCTTCCTTGACAGAGAAAGGCAAAGTAAACTGTAACAGTCTTTATAATGCAGTTAAAATTAGTTGATTATGGAATTTCATTCGTTTGCAAAAGGCTTGCTGTTCTGCTACAAACTCTGTTCACTACATCCACCATCCAAGTTTGAGGAAAGTCATGAAAAAAAAGAGCCTTGGCCTATTCAACTTTTATCTTATCTTTTTAACTTGTTCTAACTGAATTAAAGAAAGATCTAGAAATGATGATGTAGTCTCAATGTACTGTTTTATGTGCATTCTTCCAGGGGAAAGTAACTAATGGTGAAAGTACGTTAGTGATGAGCTGAAGGATACTGGGCAGCTGGTTTCTTCAAAGAATGCACTTGAAATTCATTACGTAATCATCTAAAAGGCAGATTGCAAGACATGTCTTGAGGAGAAGTAGCACTGATCCAGCACTTGCTTATTTGTAGTTGGGTGTACCTGTGCCTGTCTTGGGATAGTATTCGTGAGCATCCACAAACATAACACTGCAGAAGCCAGGATAAAGAAAGTAATTTGTTCTCAAATCCTATTTTGAGCAGATGCTCTTTTTCTTGTCTCCATTCCCACTATGAAGAAATCCAACCTGTGAACCTCCATGTTTCCTCTACAGTATTTCATTCCCTTCCCAAATCCATTAATTTCACAAGTGAACATCTCAGCTTTCCCATCTCTTTCCTCTCACTCTCTTTTGTGCCTCTCATGAAGACTATTCTCACCACACTAGTCCATCTGGGCCCCACAGACCCCTGTCCAGAAACCAAGGAATTCCGTTTATTCTTGGTTTCATGGGCTTTGAATCAGATCCATCACGAAGAGCTGATGAGTTCCTCCATAAGTAAAATGATGATTCACGAAGACGATTCACAAGTTGTGATACGCTATACTTTCCAGCATACATCTTAATTTTTCCAGTTTCTTAGACGTAGTTAAGAGCTTGATCAATACAATAAAATGGAAAAAAAAAAAGAAAAGAAACTATAAATTCATGTTCATTTGATATATTTTTAAAAATAAAATTCTTAGGGATGCCAAAAGTGTAGAATCTCAGCACCTTGCTTTTTTAACATACCACCAGAAACAAACGTGTGAGAAACATTGCCTTCACACGTAGTCAGTTCTGATTTGAAGGAAGTGTTTTCAAGAATGTGTGCTGCCTTTTCTTATGTAAAAGGTTTCATCTTTTCTGTTGAGATAAATGTCTTTTGGTATGTATCCTGATGCATGTAATAGAGGAGAGAAATTACTTCACTGAGCCACAGATTTCCCAATGAACTACTGCTTATGTGCTACCTTCTAAAGCACAGAGCAGCTAAATAATTTGTTAGTAAAGTTCACAGGAATGATATAAATATGTGTTAGTGTAACAAGATGTAGCCAAAAGGAGAGCAGGTTCAGGGAGCTTTTATCATGATGGATGAGACTTGCTTGGAGTTGAATGTTGGAAGGCTAGGTCCTTCCACTACCAAATGGGATCAGATGCTTCCAGTCTGCAAACAGTTTGGCACTAGTACAGTCCTTTTTCAAAACACCTAGATTTATATTTTCCTTTTGTATTGCATCTGTACAGGAGTCTGCAGCTACCGTGGTGATTCGGAGGCTGTTATAACCTTTCCACAGTAGGCTGTTTTCTTTCTACACATAACAGCCTTCTACCCCGCAGAGCACTCTCACTGAGCACTGCCTTCTGGAATCACTGCTGCCGGTTAAAACGCCTGCAGAGTGCATCATGCACAGAGTTAGAGTATGGGCTTTACTCTGTACCATGCAGCAAAACCAAGGAAACAGAGCCATTTGGTAGCTAAAGTGGTGAGACACATCTTGGCTCACAGCTTGATGCAAGCCCATCAAAGTCAGTCCAAAGCATTTCCTTTATTTCCTTGGGTCTGTGCTCAGGGCTGTTGTTTCCCCTCCTGCTGAGGGTTCAGACCAGTGACTGAAAAGATGATGTGATCCTTGGCATATTTTCTGATCTTGGTTTTTTGGGCTGCAACTGTGTGGTGGCTGGAATGGGAGAAACAATGAGCAAGAATTGCTCGTGACTTGTTAACTTGGCACCTGCATTGTTAGAAATGGCTTAGTCTGAGGGTAGTCCTTGGAATATTTGGCAAGAGTGATGTGATCACTTTGAAGAGCCAGGAAAAGCTAGCAAAGAAACATGGCAAGAGTGCTTTACATAAATAATACTTGTGACAGGCACATAATAACCGAGTTCCCCTTACATTCCTGTCAACAAGCACTCGGACAAAGCAAAGGAAGAGAGAGTATGGGATACTCCTGAAATGCTTTTTTCTCCAAAATACTTCAATTTTAAGCCTATAAGAATCCGTGAGATCAAAACAAAGTCTATGAAGATATGTTAAAAGCCAAAGTATTTTCAATTTCTAAATAATATATTTTGTTTGCCATTAATCTCTGCAGCCGTTAGTGTCACAGGGAGAAGTTTTAACTACTATTATTGGTGCCTAAACAAAGCAGTGTTTACAAGATGAGCCTATTTTGAGCCTGGAAAAATGAGTTGCCAAGAAGAAAAACAGATGCTGCACTTAATACATTTTCTGTTCCAAGAGTCACAGCAAAGCAGTTGTGTTGCTAACAAACCCAGCTCTTTCTTTTCTACATTCTCACACCCTTCGTTTGTTTTGGTTTGGTTTTTTTTTTCAAATTAGATCTAAGAAGGAAAAACAAAAAAGAAAAATGGAAGTGGTCACAAGAGGTAGAGGGGAGGACTATCATGGCAATAGTGGTTTGCCACCAGAACAAGTCTGTGCCTGAGGGAAGAAGGTTTCTCTGCCAGAAATACCAGTCACAGGGGGATGTGTTGTCTCAGCTGCTTAGGGGTGAGGTTGTAAATGGGGTGGACTTAATGGTCTGATGGCTGAAGGATGTCAAAGATCCATGTAACAGTAGGCATATAGGTAGCCTTTTCTCTTCTTTGTTGGTAGCAACTGTGCAAGACTGGTTTCAGGAACAAGATCTAATAACTTTCGGGGAAAAAAACCTTAACATATTAGGAAGAATAACAGAAAAAAAAGCTTGACTTCTGAACCTCTCTCAAATCAATTGCCTAGTCACACAGAAACGTGAGGCTTGTTAAGTAAAACAATCTCATAAGCTCCAAAGTGATGTAGCAACATTTGTTTCATTGGAAGCCAACGACACTTTTCATCATCATCAATTTTTGTCAGAATTAAATCCCACCCCCCCCTTTTTTTTTTTTTTTTTTTTTCCTCAAAAAAAAGAAGAGCCAAGGAGAGGGAATACCCCCTGAAGAGTGTGCTTCTGAGAGTCTGTGTGGAATGGGAATTTTGGGTCTGGACTGATATGAAAGGAAACTCAGTTTTAGTTTCAAAGAAAACTCAAAAGAAATCAAGTAAAAAAAAAATAAAATCACATTGTTTGCAAAGGCAATGTTTATTTTCATCCCTTTCTTTTAGAGGGGTGACACACCAGTCCAAAACCACAGTTGTGATTAAAAAGGATTGCAATTAAAGAGTGTAAATAAGCACCACGTTAGCATGAAAAATGCACTGAAGTTGGCTATTGAAAGCTGCAGGAGAGACCTGGAAGGGCGGAGAGCGATGGGACAAGTAGTGAGAGTCTAAAGCTCAGATTATAATCATGGATCAGCCTTGTTAGGAACCTGGGAAAGGTCAGAGACCTAAAGGAAGCAACATGCATAGAAATGGGAAAAAATAAGTTAGGAAAATGAAGAGGAGGAGCCATGGGAAGAGCAGCGTCTGCAGGTGGAGATGGGAGTTTTCCCCTGAGCAGATGGAGGACCTTTCTTTCCTATGTCAGGGTAACGAGGGGCGAAAATAATGTAGTGAGGGATACGACCACAGAGTAAGGTGTACAGAAGGTGGAAGATGAGTTGCATCTTCTTCCTTCTATATCAGAAAAAATTAAATTGATTCCTATATATTTCTGCTGGTTTGTGGGAGTTTTTTAAGCCAATTTCTTATGTTGGCTGGTAAGATCTTAGAGTCAGTACTTACAGTTCTTAATTTGTTACCACCAAAAAAAGATAAAGCATGATATTTATTGTCTGAATTACTTCATGTTCTGTAGAAAGAGTGATGGAGAGGATCTCACAATGAGCTCTTACAAGAAAATGTATTTTACTTAGGCATTTATTGCATATCTTCCTGGAACTTGAATGTGTTTTACATCAGATGTTTATCTGTATAGTTTTTGGTTTGGTTTTGTTTTTTAGTGGAATAAGGTATCCTTAAAAAAATATTTGTGACAGTCTTCATTTATTGCAGTGTGAGGAAATCAGGTCTCACAGATGAGGAAGGAAGCTGTAATTGGAAAAATCAAGTGCAGATTTTAGACACTTTTTACTGAACAGTATAATTTTCAAAAATATTTTGTGTTGTGTAAGTAAACATTTAAATTAAGTCTCATTTAATCAAATCTTCTCTCTATAGGAATGGTCTGATGAAGTGTTCAGTTTGGCAACAAATTTGTTGGCACAGAACATGTCAAGGGATGCATTTCTGGAAAAAGCGTAAGTGGCCATCGTATTTAATGCTGTGGGTGTTGCTCTTTTCTCTGCGTCATTTTCCTCTTTGCTTGTAAGTCACATTGTCATCTATTGTTTCTGCTTTGATGAGTTGTCACTTTTGTAAACACAGGCTGTCCTTTCTCATGGTTTTAAAAAGCTGGTTATCTAAATGTCATTTAAACAAAAATCTTGTTAGAGTTCTTGCAAACTACTAAGTCATAGCAAAAAAACACCCCAGAATTAAATGCCATCTTCCACTTGTGCACCAAAGTAGTAGGTTTAGCTGTAGTCTGAAGATCTCTGTTTAAAATGAAAGAATATTCTGGACTGACTTGCATCTGCTTTTTTTTTTTCCTTTTTTTCTGTTATTGATCCAAAAATGAGAAATGCAGGAAGTCCTTTTTCCCCAGTCTAGTCTCTCTGTTTTTCATGTGATTCAGAGGGAAGCTGTGAATCCATTCATCCATAGCGCTTTGCACATTGAGCACATTCTGAGGTGCTTTCAACAAAGCAGAAAAGCTGTTTATTAGAATGTTTGGGGTGTAAAAACAGGTATGTTTTGGAGGTATCCAAAAGGAAAGAGAACCAAATCTGAGATTAGTGATTATCAACTGGATGGATGAGAAGTGCATGTGGTGAGCGAATTTTGCATAAGTCATGGAGTTGAAAACAGCATGGCAGAGCCTACCAGAGAGTGATGTTAATGACCTTTTGGGGCTCTAAAAGAGGAGACAGACCCTTCTGAGCCTACAAATTTACTGGTTAAAACCAGCTTTGTGTCTCCCCCAAACACCTTTTAATTTCTGCTTATAGACAGAGGGTCGGTCCAACTAAATACCCATCTGGGGCTTAGATTCCTAAAACTCCATCCAAGAAGCAGGTTAACCCACTCTTTTTCTGGGCTTTCTAAAGTTGTGCATGCCTAATTTCATCAGATATATTCTGTCGGAAGATTCCCAGCTGCGTAATTTTAATCCCGTGTTAATACTCATAGGTGACTGTTCTGAGAAGGAGGGGTGTGGGTGTGTGTTTCCTTCTCATAGTGTTTGTTGTGGTGCAGCTGAAGTCATCAGAAATCCTTGATGAAACTTTGAAGGTTGGTTATTACAGGAACTACAGCCTTGTGTCTGATAATGCTGTTTTGGGACAGCAATGATAATGGAATCCCAAATGGATGGAAACATTTAACATTTCCTTTTGGCTCCACATGTTGATAGTGGATAAACCAGAGCAGACTGAAAGGAAGAGTGGAGATACTTCCTTCAGCTCCTGTGGTGGGTTGACCCCGGCACGGCACCAGGTGCCCACCCAGCCCTTCTATCACTCCCCCCGACCCCCTTCAGCACAGCACGCAGGGAGAGAATAAGACGCAAAGCACAGGGGTGTGGGTTATGATAGACAAGATGTTATTTTCTACTTCCCGTCCACAGGCGATGTCGGGCCAAGTCCAGGAAGCAGGGCTCCAGGAACACGCAGCAGCCGCTTGGAGGACAAAGCAGAATGCCCCCCCATCCTCCTCCTGCCCTCTCCCTTTATAGTTGAGCTGACGTCATATGGTATGGAATAGCCCACTGGTCAGCTCAGGCTGGTTGTATCTTCTCCCCCCTCCTGCTCCCCATCCTCTGGTGCCGTGCGAGCACCGGCAGTCACAACACGGGTGTGTTATCAACACCCTCCAGCTCCCAGTGCTACAGCATGAGGGCTGGATGGGGAAAAGCAGCCCAGCCAGACCCACTACAATCTCCACCCCTTATTCCATACCATTTGCGTCATGCTCAGGCCCCACATAATACATGCTTAAACCATCTCTAAACCCAACCAATACATTATCATCAACTACTATTCCCAGTCCTTTAACAGAGAGTCCCTCATTCCATGAGATTCCTTCAGTCGATGACTTGGTTCTCATCTGTCAAGGTGGATGTTCTGGAAAGAAGCAGTACGTCTGATTGTTGGGCACCAACACCGGCTAGATCTTGGTCCTTCACTAAATTCACTTTCGGTTATTCCATCTCCTTCTACAGCATCACTTCCTGCAACATACAACTCACATTCCAGATTATCTTTCTGCAAAGGTCAAATCTCCTTGAGGTACACACTGGGTCTCACCATCCTCCCGCATTACCCACCAGGTATATCCAGGTCCTTGAGCAAAGACAATCCCACGAATGGGTTTGCCTTTTCCCAAGGGTCGAGCTATCCACACTGCCTTCCCCAACCACCTCCCGGTGTGCACTACAGGGACCTTATCTCCTCCCACAACAGGCAGGGGTTTTGTTTGGGCAGGGCCAGGACGGCTAACAGATCCTCTGGTGTTAACTAACCAGGTGGCCTTTGCTAGATGTTTGTCCCACTGTTTAAAGGTCCCACCCCCTAATGCTTTTAAAGTGGTTTTTAACAGCCCATTGTACCTTTCAATCTTCCCAGAGGCTTGTGCATGATAAGGGATGTGATACACCCACTCGATGCCGTGCTCCTTGGCCCAGGCATTCACGAGACTATTTCGGAAATGGGTTCCATTATCTGATTCAATTCTTTCTGGAGTACCATGCCGCCACAAAATCTGCTTCTCAAGGCCCAGGATGGTGTTCCGGGCAGTGGCATGGGGCACCGGGTACGTTTCCAGCCAC